>JAWWEU010000111.1:114081660-114126587 GCA_035583155.1 Acropternis orthonyx
ATATTAAAAAAGACAGTTCACTTTATCGATAAATCACCCTTTAATTTTCCTGAAAATGTACTGTTCAACAGGGAAAACACCTGGCTGTGCTTGCACCTGACCCCCTTCAGCAGCGGGATGAGAGAAAATTCCTCCTCCCATATATTCAGCCTGATGTGAAGTGGGTGGCTATGAATTTTCAGGATGAAAGGGACTAATCAACATGTATGTCTGTGTCTATATCCCCAGTCCTGTGGAAATATAGACGAGCATACATGCCAAGTTACTGCAGCAGTATATATGTTTTAATATACATGAACACGTTGTGAATTCCAAAGGGCTTTTTTGAGATGAGGAAGGACACTTCTGGTGTGAGGTGCTGGCAATTTGGGATTTGCAAGCAGGGTTGAAATAAACATTCCTTGTATAGACCTTTTTTTTAAATTAAAAGACCATCAGAAGCTTAAGGGCATTCTGAGGAAATGCTGTACCACCCAATCTTCCCCTTCTTAAGAAATTTGGAAGCCAAAATCAGACCAAAAATGAGGGTCATACGAAGAGTCAGTATAAATCAGTAAAGCTCCATTGATGGCCAGGTGCCTCCCTACATTCCCCAACCTAAAAATAGTAATTTCTAATGGTGCCAGGGAGCCCAAACTGGGCCCTATTGCTCTCTTTATAAGCCTGTGATAAAACATTTCATGTCTGAGCTTGTAGGTTTTGTCAAAACCCAGGCAAAACTTAGACAAAAGCAGGAGTATCTTCCCAAGTGGAGCCATCTGAGTGTAGCATTCCCCTGTCCTACACGGGGGCTTCATAGCCTGTGGCTTTAGCTGAGGAAGAGTTGCAGTATCACCATTGCAACGAGATCAGCCCTGTTAATACACACAGCAAACAGGGCCCTCCTTTGCAGGGATTAAACCCTCCAAATCTGATTTCAAGCCCTTAAAATTCAAATGCCAAATGCCACTCAAAGGGAATGATTATTGTTTTCCCTCCAGATGCCATCCCTGTTCATCAGTCACAAGGACAAGCAGCTCATATTTTCCTTTCTCGATGTATTTACCAATAAAACTCACTGCCAGTGCCAGAACCTCCTTCCCTCGGAGCCAGCTGAACACCACCTGCACGCCGCCCCCGCCTTTCCTCCCCTCCTTCCACTTTCAGAGCAAACACTGTTCCTTCCTAACTAGCGAAGATCCAGGACAAATGCCAGCTGATTACACCTGCAATCTGTTCTCCTTAGGATTTTGTTTCGGTTTCTGAGGGCATTCGAGTGCACACAGGGACAGGAGCCCACAGAAATGTCAGTAGCTTGAAGCTGAAGCTGCTTGACTTCACCTGGGTCATTCTCGGGGTTGTCCTGTACAGGGCCAGGAGTTGGACCTCCATGATCCTTGTGGGTCCCTTCCAACTCAGGGTATTCTGTGATTCTCTGATTCTTCGAGCTGATACTGCTGCAGGAGAAACTATAGGCCAAGTTTCACAGCATTCTCACATAACTTGTTTTTTTCAATAATTATTGAAGGTACCAGTCAACAAATTTATGATGGATAAGTAGTGGGGAAAGTGGACTGTTTTGCACTTATCCATAGACATCCCAGAACTACTCGAGAAATTAAACAATTTAATTTGGGTGTAATTGCAGCCATTCGGAGGAGAGCTGTGATGTGTGTTTTCTGAAAAAGTGTCCAAATAAGTATCACAGCCAAATCCCTTTGGCCCCATATTTTCTGTGTAGGGAGAGTGAGAGGGAAGAGATTTCACCCTGAACATCTAAGTTTGCCATTTGCTACAAAATGTGCCCCCCTCCCAAAACAGATCTAAAACTTGAGGGTTTTTTTGTGGAAAATATTGTCCCGCCAGAGAAAAAACAAGCCCAGTGGTTCTGGCTAATGTTTCTGTTCTGCAAACTCTTACCATTCCAGCCTTTTGTTCCAATGAGGAATGGGAATTAGTTTCAAAAGTGCTTCATTTTCTCAGGGAAGGACTATTTCACATCTTGGTTTGGTGACTTCCAGTCATGTCATCAGGCCAAGTTCAGACCATTCCACTAAAGCTGATTTACCCAGTATGAAACCAGTATGAGATAACAGACAGGGAGAGGTTCTTGATGGTCTCCGGGCTGTTCCTTGCTCCAGACTAACAGTGATGTGCTCAGGAACTGACAGCATGACCCTTCATGGAGCTGTTCCCCTGAAAACCAGGATTCCCACAGAAAGGCTCTACAGTTTGGAGGCTTTGAATGACTTTCTGATTGCAAGGAAGTGTCATCCCTTTGTTGCGTATATTTTTGGATGCACTGTCATACACAGAAGGCAAAATCGTGGTGCCTGAAGATCCATGTTCTGTCTCCATCTCTGCCATGGGCTGTTGGTTGGTATAGCTGAGGAGATTTTAGGGTTGTCTCTCCTGGCAGGTGCAATATGTTCCTTAGTACCTGTTCTCCAGGGCGTGTCATGTGGGAATGGCCAGGCTGTTGCCTGGCTCCCATCACCAGCCCCTTCTCCCAGCCCTGGATCTCTGCCATCCTTACCCCAGGGTGTGCATTTTAAAGATCTTTGTCAACTCTACTTCTTGCAAAGCTCTTCCGATTGAAAGGAATCCTGCAAGTCCATGGTACCTTCTCAAATGAGCTTTCACCCTGGGAGAGGTTTTGATTAGTGAATTTTGATAGTACTGGAAAATTGGCACAGCCACAGAGAACAGCACAATTTAAATACTTCTATTGCAGAAGTGCCACTTTTCCCATAAACATTGAAATTTGACTAATCACTGCTGGAGTTCGTTGTTAACACTCAAAACCTGGAAAACACTCTTGCACTTGATTCCTCAGATAAACCTTATTCAAGGAGAACAAATTCCCCAATCACTTCAAAGTCGTAAAAAGAAGCTGTTAGAGCAGAACACCTGAGGGGTTGGTTGTTTTTTTTTTTTTTCGCTCTGTGCCTCATCTATAAATTGGGAAGTGTAAAGGTTCCCTCACAAGGGTGATGTGAGGATTTTTTAGTCAATGTTGGTGAACATTCACGACTTTGACATCAAAAGCACTGCAGGGTTGTGGTGGTGGTGGACAGAGCAGGACTAAACAATGCACCATGTCCCCCTTCCCTTGTCTCCATTTAGCTCAGCGGACGCAGAAGAGGGAGTGAATTTTCGTTTCGTTCATCTGAAATGTCACATTAAGATTTTGACAAGTGCTTTTCTCCATCCCCACTTTCCCTTTGGAAAGAATTCAGGGAAGTCAACTGAGAAACCAGGGATTTGGCACAGCCCTGGTGGTTCATGGAAAAGAAAGCAGAGATGGAAAGAGCACCTGGATCCTCACGTGCATTCCCAAGAGTTCATGCCACAGACATTCCCATGTCTTATTCTCCCACTCTAAATCCTGTGTGGTTGAAAATCTTCCCGAGGAGAAGCCTGCTCACCCCAGACCCTCTCAATCAGGCACATCAGGCAGGAATAAAGGCCTAAGCTTTCCTAGCAAGAAGGACGTTTTTCGTTTACTAAGCTTGAAACATAGTCATGCCCATGCCTTGAATTTGCCTTATTAATCAAAATCAGCCCATTCTGAACCCAGGTCATTCATCCTTCCAGTGCCACCCCGACCCAGCATGGCTTGTAGGTGAAGATGCCCACCCATCCAAGTTAAGACCAAGGATCTGCCAGTTCAACGGGGAGAGTTTGTCTCCTTCCTAGGTCACTTCTGTACCTGAACCATCCTTCCTGGGGGTCTAGAGAGACCAGCATCCAAATCAGACCCCCAAAAGAAGATCTGAATGACCAAGGAAAACCACTTCAAGTCCTGCCATAGGCAACTCTGTCTATCCCCCCCAGTGATGTTCCAGCACCATTTCAGCTCCTGCCAGAAGCTGCACATGTGGAGCTTGGGTGATGCAGGGCTGCCAACAACCCCTGCTCTGAGCTGGCCAAGAGAAGTGGCCAAGGGCAGAGCTGACCCTCCTCTGTGTCCAGTGGGTGAATTCCTGCCAAACTCATTGGTGCTGTCCTTGCCTTGGTGCGATGCCGCCGACAGCAGGGCCGGGCTGCTTGTCAGCAGCTGTCGGAAGAGTTAGGGATTTTTGGATGGGATGGGCTGACAGGTGTCAACACGATGCAAAACTGGTGCTATTAACTTGGCAAAGAGTGCCTGCGAGTCTCTTCTTTTTCTTTTTTCAATCACCAAGCAATGACCTTACACGTGGGGAGCCCATTGCTGATGACAAGTGTCTGCAGCGACTTCTTGTTCCACGGGAGGGCTCTGAGTATGTGCTCTGTCTTATTCCCCGACTCTTCCTCTGTTTTCTACGTCTTGGAGGGAAATGTGTGTGTGTGTGCTTGAGCATGAATTTATGAGCAGAAGAAATAGAGCAAGGGCCAACACCAAAGTTTAGTGCATGCTGATTGAGTAAGGAGGGAACAAGAAGCAGGGGTTAAGACCTCGACAAACCAGACATGCAGGTTGTATCTCTGCCTTGGTCTGGCAGGACTTTGGTAAACCCATCAGAGTTGTTGCCTGTGTCCAGGACAATTTATTCCCTGGGCTCCCCGGGGAGTGACAGATTGAGATATTCAGGGCAGGGCTCTGCAGAGGGATGAGATCAGACTCACTGAGTGCCTCCGACTTCCCCTAGTTTGGTGGAAGTGGAAGGCATCCAGCACATTGCAGGAGGCCCTCCATGTCAGGCTGTGCCCTCTTTATGTGAGATCATTCTTTGAGAACTCAGAGTTCAGTTCTGCTTGTCTTCCATTGGTGCAAACACAACAAAATGTGGCCATTTTAATTTAGGAAGTCTGTTAAGAGGCGTCCAAAGTGCTAAATAAGAGCTCGCAAAATCAGCATGCCCCTTAAAGGACCAAATTCTGGTCTCACTTTCACCAAGGCACCATCCACCCCACATAAACCCTGGTATTTTTTTCTGGGAAACCCTTCTTTTTCTGTCATCAGCGAGGCCAGAATTTGGCCTAGCCCCACCTGCCCTCATTAAGTCCAGAAAACTTTGTGTTTGTTGAGGATGGCTTTGTTAGGGCAGCAACATTTCAACTCTCAAAGCCTTGTGGTGCCTTTTCTTGTGGTGCTTTTACCCTTCACGGGACTTCAGTCAAGGCAACCACTTGCATCCAGCAGCAACGCCAGTACTTGTCCTCTGTATTAGGTGCCAGTGCAGTAACAGACTTTAATGTATACTTATATAGATAGATAGATAGATTGCTATAGTTATAATTATATATATATAATTGAGGTTCTGATGCTCCTGCATGGGGAATGGACCATTCCTCTGCAGGGTTACACACTGCTCGAGTGAAACCAACAGCTCAACATCCTGTAAAGCATTACAACCTTGGCAAGGAGCTTCTAATTCCCATGTTTTCTTTTTTCTGGCTCCCTCCTCTCCTCCTGCCCCTCTGAAATGCACTCAGCTGTTTCATATCATAGAAATTTCTCAGAATTTCTCAAAATCCCAACACCTTCCTCCTGCTGTGACACAGGGAGGTCTCCTCTCGCCGTGAAAGGGGCCGGTGAGGCAGCATTCCAGGGCAGAATCCCAGGCAACATCCTTGCCTTTTCTTTGCACCAAGGTGATGCAAATCACCTTATGACAAGCTCTGTTATTCCCCCCAAGCAAAACCTTCTGCTGTGGAGCCTCTAAATCTCACCTGCCCCAGCAAGACACCACCAGGGGGTATTTTCCCCTCTTTGGACGCTCGGTTTCCCACGCTGCTCCGAGTGAGCCAAGCAGCCTTCGCCAGTGGGGAGGAGGAAGGCGAAGGCGTTGCTTTGCTCACACGAGTAGTTCTGCCTGACTTCAGGGGGGAGAGGGATTTTTTGTCAAAATACTGCTGGGTTGGGTCAATTGTCACCTTATCGTTACCTTTGAAGTGTTGCTGAAACCAGAGAGTGACGGTAGAACAGATGTTGAGTGAAGGTCTTTTCTCCTAAAGGGAACAACACCAATAATACTGTAAAAGGTGCTAGAATCAAACCTCATTTTATATACTTTGGTTCTTAGAGATTAAAAAAACAATTAAATACACAGTATTCTTCCTGTGCAGCCTTACTGTAGATTGTTATAACGAACTCATTATCCAAAAGACAAAAATCCCACAAGTGAAAAGGTTTAAAAAGGACGAAAATGAAGCGATCCTGTATAAAGTGTAACAAATACGACTTTCCTATATAAATGTAAATGATCAGACATATATTAAAATGCACTCAAGGCAGGCAGCAAGCGTGAAAAGCTTTTGAAGTATCTTTTTTAATGCACAACACCTGTCTTTATTCCTTTGGCTGGTGCAAGAGGGAACGTGCCAAGTTGCTTTTATTTCCTTTTCATTCCGTTTGTGATTTTTGGGGAAAGGAAAGAGGGTTGGAAAACGGGTGGGAGGTTAAGACTGCATGAAAACCTGGAATATTCATGTCAATTTTATTTGTTTGGTTTTGTTGTTAGTGTAAGATATTGGTGACGGTGCTTGGACTCACACTTCATTTCTCAAATGCTTTCGAAAGCTTTGTTGCCTGCCCCAGGTGCTGAGCAGAACTCTTACCTCAAGAATGCTTATTAAAAAAAAAAAAAAAAGTAAATTTTTTTTTCCCATCTCTGGAAAATTAAAGTGAGCAAATGACAACACCAATAGAAAATAATAATAATAATTTATTAAAAAAAAAAAAAAAAAGAGCAAACAACCAGCAGTGAATGAAGGAATGAAAATTTAAAAAAAAAAATAAAAGAAAAAAGAAAGAAGTCAAAGCAGAGGTTTGGTGATCAAACCGAGCCATTCTGGTGCTTTTCCCCCTTTTGTGTTGCTAATGATCAAAATTACATGAGATGGGCTTAGACAAGTCTGTGGTCTTAGGATGTAGCAAAAAAATGTATTTAAAGAGAATACAAAATTTGCATGGAACAAACTCTGATGGAACATTTAAAGAATGGCTGTTTCAGTGTCAGACGTTCAATGTTAGCATGTGTGTGTGCTGTAAATAACCTTTTCATGTGTGACATGTACAGTTGACTGGGGAAAAAACAGAAGTATGGAACCGAAAAAAAAAAAAAATAATCAAATGCTATTTTATCAGATGATGCACTTTTTCACCTTGATGAGAAGCCACTGTTCACAACTATGCAATCTTCCAGTTTCTCTCTCTATCTCCTCTCTCCAACCTCAAATTTCCCAACTATTTTCCATAACCTAAACCGTTTTTTCTTTTGTACAAAGAAACACAAAAAGTTCCAAACTCTGGTTCAAGGTGAGAGTGCTACTGTGACTTTTCTCAAATGATAAGAGCTAACAAACAGACAAACAAAAGGGGTTTGGTTTGGTTTGGTTTTGTTTTCAAGAAACAGGAGGTTCGGACATGACCCTCTTTATGTTCTCTAAGTGACTCGATGTTTTCTACATGTGCCAGGCTTCTGTTGACTGGGGGTTTTTTGGGTTTGGTTTTGTTTCTTGGTTCATTTCTCTCTCTCCCTCTGTCTCTCTCTCGGGTTTTAGGAATTTTATTAGTTTTTTAAATTATTATTTGTTTCCTTATCTATATTTTTTTTCTAATCCTGGTTTTGTATCGTAGGTATTGGGGATGTGAAGATGAAGGTGAAATTTGGCTTAACTCCAAGTGTTCTAGTACATGTGTGTGCTATATGTACATAGTTTTCTACATAGAAAATTTTACGCGCTTTTTAACGCACTTTACGACTTGTATGTACAAAGTTGTCTATATAGAAAATGTAGTGAGTGTTACCTGACCCTCAAAGAAGAGCATTTTGATTCTATGACTAAGAGGAGTTAAGATGTTTGAGTATCTCACGTGTGTGTGTGTATTATATACTATATTATATATTATAGAATATATAATAGCGTATGTCCATGGTAGGGTGTGTATAATATATACACACATCAAAACACAGGATCATGCCCATCTATACCATTGAAGTAGAGGGTTTGTAGTTCTTTAAGCTGTAACAAATAGCCTGACTCTACGGGGTAAACTTCTTCCCTGTTCTTAGATGGGTAAAGAGATAGAAATTGTCTAGAAAATGTCTAGAAATTGTCCAGAGAGGTAGAAAATCCTCCTCCCCTGCTATTCCCAGTGCATATTCCTGGGAGGATTTAGCCTTTAGAACCTTTCTTTACCCACCCCAGTTCATCAACAGGTGCTGAGGAGAGAGTGTTGGTGAGGAAACAGGGTCATCCAGTGACAAGCTCAGGAAAACACACACCCACAAGATGCTGTCACGTCCCGTGCCCACCACTGGCTCACCTCACAGCTTAGAGCATCACTCCCACTTCTCTGTGCCTGTCCAACTGGGGTTGCTGTTGCTTACCAAGCCTTTAAGCACTTTGCACTCATGGTCCTGCTCTGCAAATACCGCGGGGTCCCTCTCCA
Source organism: Acropternis orthonyx (assembly GCA_035583155.1). NCBI lineage: Eukaryota > Metazoa > Chordata > Aves > Passeriformes > Rhinocryptidae > Acropternis > Acropternis orthonyx. The sequence goes on from JAWWEU010000111.1 coordinate 114,090,023, forward strand.
TGACGGCGGGAGGTGATTCGGGCCAGTTTACGGTGAGATCTTCACCAACCTACCCCTTATTCTCCATCTCTCTTATGTTCAGGAAGCCACTGCTGCCTCCTTGGGCCATGCTTTGATCTTCATCCCCTCACTGTTATTTTTTAGGTGTTGTGCTTCTCCTTCCTTCCTCTCAAGGCTTTCCCATCCTTGAGAGCCACGGCCCATGAGAACACTCCTCCAATCTCTTTATCCAACTCTCCTCAGCCTTGGCACCTCCAGGTGCTGAAACTACTTGGCCAAGGGTAAAATCCTGAATTGATGCCATCAGCCCACTCTTGTCTGAAATACTACACACAGACTTCATGTTCTGGATCCTTCTGGTTGCCTTCCAACTTGAGATACTCTGTGATTCTGTGACCTCAAGTTTCTTGGGGTAGGACAGATGAAACCCCAGTTCTGGCTCACTGGACACCTGATTTAGTGAAGCTCTTCCAAGTGACCAGGGAACAGCTGTGGATACAGAAAGGGCCCTTACTGGATTTGTGGCACCCCTTCCATGTATTAGTGGCAACACAAATGACCACATCAGTCTGTGGCATCATAGGTGCTTCTTTCAGCCAACCTTTAGCATTTGAGTCCTTACCAAGAACTTCATGTCAGTCTTCCTGCTGAAGTTACAGCCACATTTACCTGGAAACAGCAGTAGTGGAAAAGCTGGATGCAATCTTCCCATCTTGCACAACATCCTCTGGCTGGAAGTGTTGTCAGTCTGTTGGTTGATCTGTAAATACAGGTGGGCTCAGAAACCTCCTGGGGGTGTTCATGTAACTCAGTTCTCTAGAAAGCAGCTGTCACACCCAGGTAATTTCTTGTAGGACATCTCACCCGGCCTTCGATGCTGCCCAGTGTCTATTTAATGGTGGAACACAGCTGTAACACCTCGAGGGTCTCCTTATCTGCTCTTCCTGCACAAACCTGGGCTCTTCCAGCTGCTGACAGGCTTTGGTTTCTTCCATCTATGGGAAGGTTTTGGGCTCTGGTAGTTGTTGGTGTTTGCAAGGAGCTGTTGTTGTCCCTTGGACTTGCCATTCTGGCATCTACAGGCTGTGTTAATGATTATTAATGATTAATTTGCTGATTAATCCGTATTTTCCAAAGAGAGTATTTCCCCACCCTGAGCTCACTTTAAGTCAGAACACCTAAATCCCTTCTCTGAAAATGCAGTGCTGAGAGGTGCTCACCTAAGGAGGCCAAGTGGAGTCATCCTCTGCCCCCGTTTCTACCAAAGTTTTAAGGAAAAAAAAAAATTAAGATACTTTCTTAATTGCTACATTCAGTAAATGGAGGAACCTACAGGGCAAGTTTGACACAATCCATAATCTTTTAAGTTCACACACTCCAGTTTCTGAAAAGAAGTAACTTGCAAAGGCTTCTTGTTCCATGACTCACCTAGAAAATCTATTCAGGGAAAGAAAAGTATGGAAGATGTTTGACAGTGAAGTTTTCCTCCCTGGGTTAACCAGTCCCTTCGAGGTAAAGCAATCCACCCATCGGAGTCAAAATAGAACCAGACCTGTATTTCAGTTCAAAATGTTGGTTTTTTTCTGACAGGAAAAATAAAATCTTTAAGAAAGTGTTTGGCAAACAACAGGACAAGTTCGCTTTGAACTTCCAGCTTTCAGACTCAAAGAGAGAATTTCTTGGCACACACCCCTGGGTGGGAATGTTTGTCCAAAGTTCTTTGCCTACTGGGTCTATGAGCATGGGATCCAAAGCTCTAATTTAGCCAGAAGATCTGGGTATCTCATGAGTTGTCAATGTCCATTCCATACTCAAGACAGACAGCAAGGTACTCCAGGTAGGGATTAATCCCAGTTGGTTTCCAGTTTAGATCTGTTGTGTGGCCTTCAAGTGATCATGTTTGGGTGAGTTGAACCCCACCAAAATTGGACAGGATTTGCCATGCTTCCAAAACACTTCCCACCATGGCTTCTCGTGAGACTTGTCCTCTCTGTGCTCTGCGAGTGAGCTTTCAAAATTATCCCCTTCAACACAGCTCTGTGATGACTCTGCAGCCCCTGCCACAGAGTCACATCCAATTCAGGCATTCCCCTCCCAGGACTAAAGGAATCAGAGAGTGGGACCCACTCAAGATTTGGGGGAATTTGATTTTCTCAAGTGCTCCCCACTTTCTGTGACCGCGTTCTGGTCACTCTAAGGATTCACAAAAAAATAACACCCTTGAAAATCAATGCACAAGCAATAACCTTTTGTGTGTTTTCCTCAAGGATAAGGTCATTCTCCGACAGGGACTTGTTTCACACATTGTTCTGGTAACAATCATATTGGCTTCTTCTGCTTCTCCTTAGCAATCTGTTCTGGTCAATTCTCCTTATTTTCCTTAATTCAGCCGTGTCATCTTAAATGATATGAGAATAAAGCTCAGATTGCCATTGTTTGCTGGGGAATCAAACTCCTTCCAGGGAATCCTGTCCTACCTTTTCAAGAAGATTAGGAGATGTTTGAGCAGCAGCACAGGGACTTCCTAGTCCAGAGCTTCAAATTTGGTTTTGTCTGTGCGTTCCATAAAGCACCTGAGAGTTCCTTACATGCCTGATAACATGCGGCTCCTGAATGATATGAGGGTGCCACGTCCATCCTTCGCTGCATGTGCCACCTCATGGATGAAGATGGTCCAATGGCTTAAAGGACTCTTACCAACCATGCTGAAAACCTACAGGAAATGTTTTCCTGTGTCCAGCCTGGTCCTCCCTTGCTGCAGTTAAACCCACTGCCTCTCATCTCCGGGTCTTTTCCCCTGCGGAAGGAAGCACCAGGTGCGTATTTTCCTGGATTGACAGACTAAATCTAAAAGCCCAAGGCTGTTCCCAATCCCTCCCAAGATGTTGTGCTGAGAATCATCTGATGAGCCCCAGTCATCCAGGTGCCTTAACAAGTCTCCTCGTGGGAGTGCAGATCCCACCAGGTACCACCACCACTGGTCACTGCAGAGGTACCGTCTTTCTTGCCACGTATCTGCTGTCGCCTGAAAACAGCAACAGAATCCACCAAGGGGCTGCCCTTCTGCTGAGAGCCTTGCTTGGTTGGCCACCCAAAACAAGTCCAAGCTGATATCCACGAGCACACATTGCTGGATGTGGCCTCAAGCATTCCCAGGCTGTGCTGCTTCCTCTTGGTCATCAAAGAGGAAGGAGAAATGGTTTTTTCTTTCTTTTGCTTGTGTTCAGTCCCAGTAGATTCCCCTGCTGTGGAGTTGCCCCTCTTTGCCCTCAGGCACCGCCCCTAGAACACAGGCTATTTCTCAGAGCTGTTTTATCACCATTAAAAGTCATGAAAAATCAATGGAACGTTTTCCCTTGAAAATTACTGGTTTTGTAGGAAACGCTTCTGATTTACTTTCCTCCCCATTCCCAAATGGCATCGTTACCAAATGGGCTCTAATATCAATATCAATGTTAGTAGGATCCATCGATCAAGCTGTGAATCAAAGCTCACTGCTGTGTTGGATATACATATGTTAATGACAGTTGCGTTAAGCCAAATTTAGCAGCTGGATTCTTCCACATCCCTTCGTTTTGTATCTACCTCACTATGATTTCTTTGATTTCTTGTGATTTAGTGTTGTATACAATGTCAGAGGTGATATGTAGATAAATATATATATATATATATATACAAATATATATTTTTTGCTTTGCAATAAAGCTCAAAGCTATAACACGAATATTCATAAAATGTCATAATCTTTATTGTAATGTTCCCTTCTCAGTTGTAAAATCCTGTCTGCATCCTATTTTCCTGTACACTAGAATCAATATTGTGTTCATGAGTGAATGGTTATTATTTCCGTTAGTTTTCCATTGAAGTGATGTTTTTGAGATGTGAGATAGACACCAGAATTGTCAAACATGAATTGGTTTACTTCTATTTTTTTCTTTTCCCCAAATACGGCCTGGTTGTAACTGGAACCAAACAGCAAAATTGAAAGAAAACAATTTGCAGTCCTGATCTTTCAGTTTTGGTTTTCTGATCTGAACACTGAATTTGGCAGGAGAAGGAGAAGGAGCCAACAACGAGGGGCTGTTAGGGCTGATGAAGGAAAAATATGTTCATCTGTTTCCATTTGGGTGAAAAGGGATTTCATTCTTTGAAATAACTGGAATGTGGCACTTCCCTGAGCATGGGGACCACATTCTTTGAAAAGTTGTCTGTCTAATGGCAGCCACTGATCCAGAGTCACTAATCCAGCTTCGTTCTGTGGGAATGGAGAGAGACAAAGAGTTCCCCAGGACAGTTCACCCCCTTGTCTAAGGCATGTGGGATGAATCTCCTTCAGGATGGCTGTGGATGGAACTGAGAATTTGAAGGATACCTCACCTTGATGGGCTAAACCCGAGTTCAAACACTCCCATTGTCAGTGCACAAATATCCTGGGAAGTGAAAACTGTCCCAATTTTGGGCCACGTGCATCATTCTGAACCACACAGTACCTTGTGCTCTGTCAATGGAAGGGGTGAGGAAGGTGGGAGCACCTGGTAAAGTGAGGAAGATTTTTCCCAATGCTCACGTGGTGGGAAATGTCCTTGGACAAGCCAGTGGCAAGCCAGTAACACCACAATAACCAACACCTGGCACAGAAATGCTGGATGAGTCCTACTTTGGGGTGGGGTGGAGCATCAGGGAGGAATGTTGAGGTGCACAGGATCTGTTTATTCCCATAAAGCCTTTCCAAGAGCCTCACCGCTCGATCCTGCTGCCAGAAATGTGAGGGGACAAAGCGCACACCTTCCCAGTGCATTCCTTTTCCAACCCCCATGCTGCTCCCATAGGTTGGAATTAGGGGGAAAAAACAAAAAGCATCCAGCCCCAAATAGTCTTAGTTTGATTAGGAATTATTTACAGGGATCTCACTTTGCTGGGAGCAAAATGAGAGGAATCCTCTCCCTTTCCACCAGACTGCAGGGAAAGCAACATTTTCCCCCACAGCTTTGTCAACGCGAACAAAAAAATTAGTGACCAGAAAGACCTGGACACAAACGGAATCTGACATATTTTTTTTCTAAAGCAAGGAGAAAAATTACTACTGAATTTAAAACCTGTTATTCCGTTAGGAAATAAAATCAAATTATAAAAAAAATTGAAAGAAAGAAACAAGAAATGAAACCCAAAGATGAATAAATTTCAGTGGAGAAAATGCTGTTCGGTTTCACTTAAAGCACAAGACAGGACTGCAAAACCCAGATTTAGACTTGGTTTACAAGACCCCTTCTGTGTATTCTTCTCTCTAAAACTGGCACAATTGTTCAGTACAAACAGCATTTTTTTTTTCCTCATTCTGATCTGGTGTCTGTACAAATCTGGCTTGGTTTTTGGTTTGGTTTCATTATTTCTGTTGCCTGTTCCCACCTATTTCTATTTTTATGGTGCAGTATTTTGTCTATCTGGAATGAAATACAGATGTGTTCATGAAGTTGTATAGCAGATGGAATTACAGGTTGGAGTTGATTTGGAAAAAGAAATAATCTAACAATGAGAAAAATATCTCTATGAAAAGTATGCTTCCAAAGTGTGTGTTTGAATCTGGGCATTTTGCCATTCTCCTGAGCTTTTCAAAAGGTTTAGTTTGAAATAATGTGACTTTAGGAAGTTTGAGGGGCTTGAGATACCAAAAAGCACAATTTCTCATTAAGCTGTTCTAATTTGATTGAGGGTCTATTGTCATAGCTCATTTTTTTGCCTATCTCACCATTACAATCTCCAAATTTTGAGACTGAATACATAATTCTTTCAACCTGTTCATTAATCACCTTGCATTAGGCAAAAGGGAGAGATGCAGCTGGTTCGTTTCTGCTCAGAAATCCCATGGAATTCCCGGCCTTGTTTGTTCTTTATTTGCTTCAAAAATGGGGTTGGAGTTTGTATTTGATTGTTATTTTCTTTGAAACCTGCTGTAAAATCAAAAAGGTCTCCTTTTAGCTCAGTGACAAAGAGTCTGCCCAGTAAATGGGAGAGACAGCCTGGTTTTTCTCTCTTCTGCAGTTGAATGTGGTCTGGGAAGGACCAGGTCATGAAAATCACTGGTAGATCTGATTTGGTCACACTCATTAATGTTAACGAGGGGCCAGGGGTATCCTTGCTGCCCTCCACAGCTGGAGATGTAGGTGTTGGATGAATTTTATGTCTAAAGTAGCATTAACAGTGTCCTCAGGTCTTCAGAGGGCTGGTGGTTGGTTGATGAAATGGGGAAAGTCTTCAGCATTTCTTTTCCTTCACCTCTTTGAAAGGAGCTTAGATTTTCCTCCCTTGCTCTCCCAATATTTCCTTGGTGCTAATGGGATGCCTTTGGTTTTGGTCATGGAAGGATTTTTTTTTTATTTTTTTTTTTCATATCTTGTTGGTTTGTTACTGGTGGTCAATTTGCAACGATTTCCTAGGGCTGACTTTGAGGTTTTAAGTCCTCCTGTAGCATCAGCTCTGCTTTTCTGAGAAGGTCTGTGTGTCTCTTCCATCTCTGTGGAGGAGAGAGTGGTTCTAGATTTGTGCTCACTGCTGTGCTACCTGCTCTTTTCCAGGTGGCAGGACTGTTCAGGTCTGCAAAGATCCCTTTTATTTTGGCAGCTGTAGCACAAGCAAAATTGTCCTCTTAGTCCAGCTTGGTAAAAGTGGGAGAGCTTTACCAGCTTTCATGGAGCTGATCCAACTTTTACCCTGGCATAGAGCAGCAGCATCGGTGAGCAGGGTGTGCTCTTGGAGCAGGAATTGCCTCTCTGTTGCCTGTTGCATGACAGATGGGATAAAACAAGTGGCTACAATAGCATTGGGAATGTCTTCTGCTGCCTCACGTACCAGAAAGAAGGTTTGGGTAAAGGCTTGAGGCTACAGGGCTCTGTTTTATTTTCTCTCAGTTATTTAATGAGGTTTGGAGGCACAAAGCCCTGTGCAGAGTCACAGTTGGTTCTCTCACTGCTCAGGTCAAATCAAGAAGCAGAATTGTGTCCAAGGTACGATGGTGAAAACAAAATTAGAGGCTTTTGAGGCTTCTAGGTCCCTTGATGGCCCTGTAGTTGGGCATCAGGACATGCCCAGGCTCACATGATGAAGGAGAGACCAGTGCACCATCAGAAGATCCTAAAATAGCTACAAGAGCTTAAAATACAGAGGAAAATTGCTGCAATTTAAACCCATTGAAATCCTTCTCTATAATATGGACTCAGTAAAGGGGCCTGAGGACATAATGTCTGTTAATTATGTCTGTTAATTATGTCTGTTCTACTGTCAGGAAAAGATAATTGTTCAAACAAGCACTGGATCATCTTAATCCTGGGAAGAATTAGCCTGGAATCATCAAAGCAGTCATGCCACCCAGTCCTCAGTCCTGCCTGATCTTTAGGGGATAAACCAGGAGGTGTAAGGCTGGTAGAAGCTGAAAGGATAATGTTCCCCCTTCTCAGTGGGCCTGTCCCATCTCTGAGGCTGCCCTGAGCCTCCAACATGCACCCTGATTGCCTTCCTGAGGTGATAATGGCATTAGCTGTGGGGACACTCGGCTCCTCCTGGTGCCAGTCCCTGTTTGGATCATTAGCTCAACTCCGATGACATCACTTGGCAGGGATTTTGGTACAGCTCTTCCTGAGCACCAGATGAGCCTTGTACTACCCAGCCAAGCTGAGCCTTCAAGAGGAACAACCAAACCACCTTTCTGGTGGAGCTGCTTGGGGTCTCTTCATCGCCACCTCCGAGACGCAGCGTGAGGGGCTGAGTGACTTTTCGAAGTGCTCCGAAGAGGCAAAAGCTCTAAACTTCATTAGACACAGATTATTATCTCAGTCCTGTTGAGTTCCTTGTCTCCATCCACACCAATAAATTAAAGAGAGCAGGATCTGGCACTCAGCTGTCAAAGTTTTTCCATTGTAGGCAACATGTTGGCACATTTTTGGCCAAGGACAGCGAGTGTTGACCCAAAGAATTCCCTATGTGAGGATTCAGCAGGGAGTCTGGAGACAACAGGCGCTTTGGTTGTGGGCACCCTGTGTTGGATGCCAAGGGACACTGTCACATGGAGAAGGGATGGGCCCTGGCAGTGTTTGTTTTACTTGTTACAGATAAAGTCATCACAAACCTTGTCAGTTAAATGTCATGACAAGCTATGGTGCAATAGTCAAGAGGAGGTAATATTAGGCTAGACCTGCAAACAAGTCCCTGCTTAGTAAGAGAGCCAAGGTTTGAGGGAGAGATCATATCTTTTACAAGAAATATATATTTTATTATTAAATACCTCCCCCTCTAAACCATGCCTCTTGTATTACCTTAGACTATTCCAACTCCCAAAACGTGACTAGAAAGTGCTCAAAAAATGTCCAAAAATGGATTTTGCCCCAGCATTGCCATTCCAGTGCTAACAAGCTTTTGTGGCCCTTTTAATCCCTATGACTTGCACCCTGTTCTTATCCCAGGGTACACACCGAAGCAAGAGACTCCAACTTTGCAAGGTGCCAAAGGTTTCTTGTTAAGTCCAAAAATACCATCCCTGCTTTCCGTGGGAGCTGAGGGGATCAGTGTGTTCCAGGAAGAGCCTGGAATTTTTGTACTCCATGTTTTCCCTTTGTTATGCTGCCAGCAGAGCCTCAAGGACAGCATATGGCCTTGTTACACTTGGTTTTTTGGTTCTTTTTCTAAATAAAGACTCCACAATGCTGCAGGAGTTTCAATAGTGTAAAATGTGCTGTGTTTATGTGCGTTTCCCCTCAACAAGCAAGATATTTCTGCAGAATTCAGCACCTTCAGTGTTGGCTGCATCTTCCTGTAAAAACTCCTTATTTTTCAGGTTAGGGGAGTTTTCTGGCTATTTTTTTTTCCTGCCTTCCCCCAGCCCAAGATTTAAAATGTAATTCTTTGTTTTCTTCCCCAAACCCTTCCTCAGCTCCAATGCTCACTAGAAACTCAGCCTTGGGCTTTCCTAAAACTCACAGCCCAGAGCACTGAAAGAATTTGCATCAAGTGAGGCCTGGGGAGGAGTTCAGCTCAGCAACTTGAGATTGGGTTAAGAAACCACATATTTTGGCAAATCAGGAGCTGCACAACTCTCTGCATCACTTGTATTCTCACTCCATCAAGTCCTGAATTCATTACATCAGGTGTTTTTGCTTTTTTTTTTCTATAAACATGTCACATTTTATGAGAAAAAACAAACATCTGCCACTTTTTAGATCATGACACAAGCAATTTTTGTCTGTATCTATCAAATATTGGTAATTCAAACAGCAGAGATCACCTGTAACACTTTATTTGAGCAGTACAGGTCCTTCCTCAGGAAAAGAAGTGCCTGGTTTCCACGAAGCGAAAAGGGTTGAAATCAATCTGGTATTAATTGAAGAAACTATTCTCTGCTCATTTCTCCTTGGGTCTACTCTGAAAATATGTCAGCAATGATTAAAATCTGGTTATTGTCATGTGCCATGGCTACATCTATAGTTTGTTTAGCTACTTGAGGAGTTCCAGAAAATACGATCTTCAAACTTGCAGGCTTTGGCAGCCCCATGTGCAGCCAGATGTTCTTCCCTGGGTGTGTCCAGGCTGGGATATCAGGATAGGATCTTGGGATGGTTGCTTTTGGAAACATTAAGATTAAAACTGTGATTCTACCCTGACAATTTTATCCTTTGAAAATTTCTCTTAGCAGCAACAACTGAAGTTTTTAGTACAGGACTTGTTTTCTAGTATTTATTAAAAAGTGTCTTTCATTCCATCCCCATGACAATTTGTCACCCCTCTATACCTTAGATGGGTGTGTGTGAGGCAAGATAGTGATGTCCTATCATTCTTCCAGGGGATTTTGTTTCTTCCCCTTGCTCTTTATCCAGAACTGAAAAGGTTTCCCACAGAGCTCCAGTAAGAATCTCTGAAGTTTTAAGAGTTTGACTGTCTCCACTACAAACAAGATCTCTTCAGTATGAGATTCTCAGTCCTTGACCTTTCTGATTGCTACACATATGTAATATTTAAAAATGAACTTAAAATTAATTTAAAATTAAAATTTAAAAAAAATCACCTCTCTGTTTTGGGAGGCAAAATGACAGGAAAATGAGTAAACTTTGCAAGAGAAGGTGAGTTTCACCTCACCCAACTTTAGCCATCCACAGTGTGGATGCCCCACTTGTGTCACTAATGAATGGATGCCGCTTTTCCAGCCTGTAGAAAGGGATATGCCTTTTTGGGATGCAATTCCTGTCATTGTAAAGCAGCTGCCTGCACTTTGTCAGATGAATCATGACCTAGAAATGTCTCTGTTTGTCTTGACTGTAGAAGAAGTCCGAGGTACCAACTCAAACACGAGCATCAACCTCAGTTTGTTCAGCTAATGAGGCTCCCAGTGTCCCAAGACCAAAATCAATTGTTCGAGTGTGCCCTGCAGGCTGCTCACCTGGCAAGGTGACCTTCTGTTTCCTCCTCTCTTTATAGGTGTGGAAAGAAAAGAACTTCTCATGTCCAACACTGAGTCAAGTTGTTGGTATTTAAAACTTCTATTTCTGCAAAACATCCCATTGGAACCTTAATGGCCACTTCACACCTTATTTGAACAGTAGCACTTCAAACCATCTCATTTTCATCTTCTTCCCCAAATCAGGCCTTCAGCAGAGAAGTGTCACCTGCTGAAAATCCAGGCTTGCTTTCAGTCTTGGTCACAGCCAATTTTGCTTACTTTGGGAATCAAGATGAACTTGCAGCACGAGGCAGCACAGCCTTAAACAACCAAGAGCAGCTTGCTAAGCCCCTCCAAAGGGTTTCAGCACCTCCTCCAAATTTATACCACAACATATAAAAACAGTCCAAAGGCTTGAACTGCAATGTCTGTTACCCTCTTACTGGAGAAGAAATCCTTCAGTCTCTTGCATATTTTTTTCTGGTAGAACAAATGGAATCATTTGTTTTTGTCTTCTGAAGAGGTTTTAGAGGACTAATGTCAATGACCCAGTGCTGGGACATTCCCTGTGCTCCACAAAGCACAGGTCTGGCTGATTTCTTTGTGAACATCTCGCTGGAAAGAAACTACAGGTGCATTGGGATGAGAGGAACTGTGCTGACAACTGCTGTGGAAAAGCAGCTGCATTGCCTGGGTATGAAATGATGGAATAAAAATTTAAGAGAGCTGTTACTCCAGCATGGATTGAGAAGTTCAAGATGGAATAAGCCAGCATTGAAATGTGTCGGTGCTTTAAAACATCCAAACCTCCACAAATTTTCAAGACTGAATATCACTGGTAAGATCCACTTTATCTGACTTGGATAACTAAAAGCTAACTCTTCAAACTTAAGGTAGTGCTGCCCAACTTTCTCTTTGATTCTTGGTGAATAACACTCACCTCTCCTAGCAGAGATATCTGAAGGATGAGAGATCAATCAGGCTCTGGAAATACCAATTGCCTTCCACTGCCTACAAAGGGAGTCAAGGGTGATCCTCTAACACAATGTGGAGATCACAGGACATTTTCAGCAAATTCCTTTGTGTAGGAATGAGGCAACATTCCTGCTGTCCTTCTTCCATCTGCAATTCATCAGAGAAGTTCAGACATTAACATCCAAGGGGCAAAATCACTCTCAAAGCTCCTCGTTGTTTCCTAGAGTAACAAAGCCTGCCCCTCTCAAGGAGCCTCACAGTCTCACATCCCAAAGCTTGACATAGTTTAATACAAGCTCATCAGATTTTTACCACTTCTTTTCTAGCTTGTTCTTTAATTGCCTGAATATTTTCTGCCTAGGCAATAAAGAAATGTTCATGGACATCCTGACTTTTCAGCATTTTGGGGTTAGGCTTGAGGTTCACTGCCTTGTTGCTGAGAGTTTGGGGGGAGTGGTGCTTTTCCTTTTACAAGGGTTTTTTCGTTGGTGAATTTGTCTGTTAAATTTATTTTTGCTTTGGAGTAACAATCCCAGCTAAAGAAATGCCACCTGCAGTGAGGCAGCACACCTAGAACATACCTCCATGCTTTGAGTGCTTCTCCACTGGCTCATCAAACTTCCAGAGAAATGTCTCATGTAATTAAAGCCCAGGGTAGAGGAGCGCTGGGATGAGAACGTGTCTAATCCTTTATCCTTTCCTCTTTAAAGGGATAAGCATTCTTCCTGACCAGGGATTTTGTCAAGCTTTTGACTTCTCTATGTGCTCCCACAGTCCTGGGTAGGCTGGACCAGCAAAGCCAGGCTCTTCACCAAAAGCAGGTAGTCTTCAAAACAAGGTGACCAAGACACAGTGGCAGGTTGGGGGTGTGCTGTGAGAGAGGAGTGGATTCCCACACGGAGGGGCTTTGCAAGGGGGAGCTGAGGGGCAGTGGTGGAGCTGACTGCAGGAGGACCTGCTGGCAAGGAGGCAGTGTCTGACAGAACTAAAGTGTAGGGACTGATATAACTGAGAGCATCTCACTCCTATGTTGGACCTCGCTGCTTCTTCAAGTCTCACACAGGAGTCCAGGGAAGAGCAGAGATGGATGAACTTTGTAAAAACATTTGTCCTTATGTCCCCTGAGCTCATAACATCCATCAAACCTCCTCTGGCCTCTGGCTGGGGCTGCATTTTGCTGAGGATGGCAGGTACAATTTTCAAACTACGTTTTTTGTTACTATAAAATACTGCTTTTAAGTAATTCTGCAGCCTTTCCCACATGAGTATATTTACTTACTCACAAATTTGGAGTGTAGAGAGGAGTGGAAAGAGGAATTAACCCCACTTAAGTTTTGCTCTCAAAGTTAAGGTGTCTGGTCTGACCCCTGTGCATCTGCTCCCTCCATCATCAGTGGAAGGAGATGGGCCCCTCTGGAGAGGAATTCCACCCCACTTTTTTGGGTCTAACTTTCAACAGTTTGAACTGAGATGAAACTTCCTATTTACCTGAGTAAAGGCAACGTGAGGAGGCAGAAATGGCAGAACCAAGCCCTAAATAAATTCCTGAAATACTGTGAAAGGGACAGGAACATTTCTGCTGTAAGCCCGTACTTGTGGTGGTTGTGAGGTCAGCTGGATACATCTACTTGGAGCTGTGATTTGACCTGCAGCCTCAGGTTTTCCTGGATATTTTCTGATTCCCATGTTTTCTTGTTTAGCTAAAAGTCAAGTTGTTTATAAAGTAAAATCAGTGTGTTTGCCTAAATTAATGAATTACCAAGATGCTTCAGGCACATGGTGGAATTCTTGGGGCTGTCCTGTGCAGGGCCAGGAGCTGGACTTTGATGATCCTTGTGAGTCCCTTCCAACTCAGGATATTCTGATTCTACTACTATTCTAAAGCTTGTTTAGCTCCAAGTCGAAGCTGGATGCAGCAAGACAGGAGTGTTCAAAAAACATGTGGATGTGGCACTTGGGGACATGCTTTGGTGGTGGTGCTGGGTTGATGGTTGGACTTGATGATCTTAGAGGTCTTTTCCAGCCTTGATGAGGCTGTGATGAGCTTAAGTCCTGTGTGTGTGGCCATGGACTGCACAGAGGGGTGTGGAGAGAGGGCAGATGCACATCAGCAGCGACAGACACAGTGGTGGCCCCTCTCTGAGCACTGGGATGTGCTGCTGTACTTTCAGAGGAGACACAGGTCTGAAGGTGTGGAACCTCAGCTGCCCTCACCCAGCCCCCAGACACAGATCAGGGTGCTAAGACCACTGTGGATTAACTCCAAGGGCTTGAATTTGGTTTTGCCCCAGTGATTTCCTTAATTCTCTCCTTTTTGGTGGCTTGCTTAGCATGAAGTTGGTTTTTAGGGCAAGAGCTGAGCCTCTTCCTCGAGCCAGCTGTGTTATTGCAGGGCTGCAGCCATTTGCATCTCCTCTTGACCATTTCAAAAAGAGAGCCCCTTCCAAACTCACCTGTGGCTTGGAGTCCCCAGAGCCACTGTGGATGATCCTTCTGTAGGGAACTCGTCCACCAAAAAAAGGTGATTTTTATAACTTTAAATGCACAAACTCAAACCCCAGCTGTGGGAAGCTGAACACCGGGTTGCCTGGCCAAAAAACCCCCGGTGAGTGAAGGAGAAACAGTAGTTTTGAGAGCACAGAGTTGTCTGTGACCTCCAGGAGCTCAGTGGGGTGGCAGAACGCCGGGACTCAAACACGCAGTCGCGTCCCTCATTGAACGGTTTTTACATTTCTTTAAATGTCGGGGTTTCGACAAAGTTTTCATGCTTTTTCTTAAGGCAAAAGTCCGTGCTTGTGAACTTGTGAAGTTGGTGTGTTATTTTGTATCTGTTTAAAGAAAAAAAAAAAAAAGAAAAATGTATTTACAGCTAAAGAGCCGTTATGGTGCGGGGTTTTCTCTCCAACTGGTGCATACACTTTACATCAGGGACCTACTACACAGAACAAAAATCAGTGCTACAGTTACTGTAAAACCAGATACACACCTTTTACTGTAATAATAACTTTTAAAACCTTGCACTGTAATGGTTACTATTAAAAAAAAAAAAAAAGCCAAACAAAAAAAATATATATATAAAAAAACTTGTCAGAACTGATTTTGTATCTTTGATTATATCTGAAATTTTAGCATTTTTGTATGACTTGCCATGTCAACGACAGCATCCTCCATGGTTGATTTCCAGGTTCTGTTTCCTTTCCATGTAACCAAACCCATGCATTGCTCCCTGTGGATGGGCAGGGAATGGCCATGGGAACCGAGTAGGGCACCCCCCGCTCTTGTCCAAGAGCCCGAAGGAACCGAGTAGAAGGAAAAGCAGAGACCCCAAAGCACTGGGACGGTTTCAGACCCCCTTCAGAGTTCCTGCCGTGCGACAACAGAACCAGCGAGCGACTCCCGAGTCATCCCTTTCTCCTGGCGTTGTTCTGGCCACGTCCAGCTCCACCACCCAGCAATGCATCCAGAGTAGGTAGGGAATCCAAACCAATGAGATAACTTTGCAGTCACTGAGTTTATTGAGTAATTGGTTGTTGTTTTGGTTTTGTTTTTTTTTCTTCCCCCTTTTTAAATGTTTTTTTCCGATAAGATGTATTTGGAATCAGACAGCATGGTGTTGCAATCCTTTCTACTTTTAAATACTGGTACATTCTGTGTGTAAAGTCTTGTTTCTTAGCTAAGAGAATCTTAAATGTGGAGCTGAGTTTGAACCATTTTTTTTTCCTTGTTGTACTGTGATTTGGGAATTATTTTGATATAATCCTTTAATTTGGTAGAAGATTTCCCACACCTTCTCCCTCCTTCCTCTCACCATTTCATATTTTTTACAAAACTGAAAAAAACAAACAAACAAAGGAACAAATAATCTTTTTTTCTCTATTTAGGCTGTGTAATGTTGTGTTGTCCAGATTCTGTATAAAAATATGTATATGATGTATCTGATATTTGGCAGTGAACGGCTGCAACTTTAACCAATATAATTAACAAAGAAATGCATAATGTTGGTGTTTTAAAAAGTAAAAAAAAAAAAAAAAATCCTAGTTAAGATGTTTGTGTAAACTTTGCATGGTTTAAAATGTACTTAGTGCATTGAGAAATGTTGTTAGGGTCCTAAGTGAAAGGCTGGTTTACTTTTTGATTCTAATGGTGATTGGTTTGTTGATCAGAATATCCCCTATACTGTATGTCTTAGTTTATTTAGCATCTTGAGTTCTCTTTTTTCTTTCTCAAGATCTAGCATAGTGTATCTATCTCTGTGTAATACTGTTCCTTAAAACCAGGTTGTGGAAACTGCGTTTCGTCCGGCAAAATGGTGTTTTGCATCACCGTTGTGGTTCAGTTGCGTTCCATTTAATTTTCTGTGAAGTCCAGGTTTGATTTTCCTTTGGGATCTTACCTGACTTGCTGGCAGGGAGATGCTCCAGGCCAGGCTGGGGGTGCCACTGGGACCAGGAGGACCTCAGGGTCTTGATCCGGTCGGACACCAGCACCAGGCCTGGTGGTCTCTGACGATGGAGGGGTTTCGTGAAGGCAGAATTTGGTCCTTTCCCAAGGGAAAAACGCTGGGTTTTTCCTCTTGGCAGCGTGTGTTTTATCAGGATCACAGCAGGCATCCCCTGGGGTTTCTCCCAGCTCTCTAATGGATTTATTTGGCTTTTTGTGGCTGCTGAAATAACACCGACGACCAGCCCTTTCCACCATGAGAAACATGATGAACCTTCAGCACTCGCAATAAGCTCCACGCTCCCTTCCAGAAGCACAAACCTTCCCTGTTCCAGAGGAGCTGGCTCTGTGTCCTGCAGAGCTGAGCCTGGCTGATGGATGTCTTGAGAGCCAGGACCAAACATCCCAGAGGCAACCATGTGGGCAATGGTCATGGTCCATTTTCACTCCTCCTCCTGTCCCCACCACATCTCTTCCCAGTTTTCTCCAGGCTTTGCTTCTGCTGAACCGCCAGAATGGGGACACTTCAAAGCTTCCAGCAGGAACTGCACCAACACGATCTAAATTTCCAGGTTTTACTGGCCACTGATGGCTCCTGGGATTTCCCTCCATGTGCTGGTCAACGTGGATGCACACGTTCTTGTCTCTCAATGCCTGAAAAATTTCCAGTGGCCTTCCCCAAAAATCAGACAGAGCTAGACTTAGATACATAGAGCTATCCAACTTCTTTGGGTCTTCATCCCAGAGGGTCTCAAAGGGCTTTTCCAGCATAATTGACACGATCTCACTCGTGCAGCCTGTACAGTGGCAGAGCACTGTTACCGACCCGCAGCCACCTCTGGGCTGAACCCGCCCGACATCCGCCGGCTCACGGCAACTCTATGCAACAGTCTGGTGCAAGAGGTGTGGACCACACCTTTGGGGGAGCCTAGCAAAGGTACCACATGCACAAATCCCAGCTGAGACCAGAGGTTGATTCGTTTCATTTCCCTTTTCTGGGCAGTTCCCCACTTTTTTTTCCTGTCCTCGCACCATGCTGGGCGTTGAGCTGTCCGAGTAACCTAAACTTTTCCAGTTTGTTTTCATCAGCTTTTTCTTTCCTGAGAGCTTTTAAAATGCTCTTTTCATGCAGGAGGATAGGGAACAAATCTTTCCTTCTCAGCTCCAGAAGTAAGACAACTCCATATCTTTCTCCTCCTAGTCACTCACCAATTAACTTCCAGTCTTCCCTGATCTCCACTACATCTTTTTAATGAGTTACACTCTGATTTTGCTGCTTGATGTTCTAACTGGTTTTAATCTGGACAGAAACAAACAGCCTGGCATTAGACACTGGCAGGAATCCTTGCCTGGCATGCAGATACGTGCCCTGTCCTGGGGCCAGATCGTACAGCTTGATGGATACCAGCTCGTGGCCTTGATGCTGACTCCAAATCCTGTGATTAGTTGCAGGATTGGCTGCATCTCTGAAAAGCTGCTCGTGGCCGTCGTCTCCCCAGCTTGGTAAGCTTTATCCTCACTTTGTTCCAGATCCAGTAAAACAGTGGAAATGCCCAAACATCGGCTCTCTGGCGAGAAGAGGAGATCATCCCATTGCTGTTTCATGGCGTGGTGCTCAGTGGATCTTCCTTTAAAGCTGATTCAGTCGATCCTGAGACAAAGGTCTTTGTCTAGAAAAGTTTGAACTTCAAAGGCTATGAGAGCAGTTACTTCAGACCCCTCAGGGTTGTGGAACATCCTGAGATGGAGGACATCAGTACTGGATCTCTTACCAGAGCTTTTCCTGTTAGTTTTGTTTCTGCAGAGCTGGGCTTTTGTATCTCCAACACACCTTGGAGAAGGAGCTGCGCCCTGTTAGGAAGGAGTTTATCCCTTGAGAGGTGAAATCTGGATGTATGGACATGTAGTGTCCCCTTGCCTTTGGTCCATCATGCCTCCTCATGGCCCCACACACATCAAGAGGAATCTGGCTTTTAGAGCAGCCTCCTGCAGAGTCAGCCTCCAATGGTCCATCCTCCTCCCTCATCTCATGAAAATGTTTCCATTTGAGGAATTAACCAAAGACCTGATCTAAATTACCAGAATGCCACAGAAAGAATTGGTGGCACAGCTCTCTACCAGCTGCCAGATCTTTCTTTTCATCTTCTAGTTGCCTAACAAGCTTTGATTTGCTGAACAGGAGCGTGTTCTGCGGTGAGATAAAATTCCTCTTAAAAATTATTACACTGGTTTCCAAGCTGGGCACCCTGTTTTGCTCCCCCTTTAACCTCATCCTCACCACAACCCATCAGAAGAACCTGTCTATATAGACAGACTTTCCCCTTCCCACCCCTAAGAACAAATCCCATGACCAGCTTTAATTTCTATCCCTGAAAACAAAACAAAACAACAAAAAATGCTTCTCAAGCCCTAAACCCTGAAAATATTCAGCAAAGTCAAGGTGAGGCAGAGATTTTGCAGGCCGTGGCTGTGGATTAATGCAGGACTTTCCATGACTGTTTTATTTCCAACGCAATAAAGAATAACCAACTTATTGTAGCAAACCTTGTGCCAGGTGCTATCTCCCAAAACCTTCTGCATGGGACAGTCTCCCTGTATTTGCTCTGCCAAGCAGCACTTTGTAGAATGTTGAAAGGTAAAATCCCTCCTTTGCCTCTGTCCCAGTATGGGCAGATTCCAACTGGGGAAAACTATGTGGCTTTACAGGTGGTTTTTCTTTCTCTTTCTTTCTCTCTCCCTTTATTCTTCCTTTTCTATATTAGTACCTTCCTTCCTTCCTTCCTTCGTTCCTTCCTTCCTCCCTGCTTCTCTCCCGTTCTTTCCTTCACCCATCCTTTCTGTCTCTCTCCTTTATTTCTCTCTTCTCTCTACTTCTCTCTTTTCTATCTATTTCTCTCCTTTCTTCTTTCTCTTATTTTTTCTTCCTTTTTCCTCTCTCTCCCTTGTTATCTTTCTTTGCCTTTCTCCCTTTCCTTCCTCCCCTCTTTCTTTCTTGTGAGATCATGAGGTAGAAAGTTCGCTGGAAGCCGCCGGATTTGGTCTGCCCATTGTAGTTTCAAACTTCAGTTGAGGGTGTTCTTGTGAAGAACCCACAGATGCCCATTTGGACATCCCTTTTGGAAGTGCTTTTGTTCGTGTCCCCATCCCAGTTTGGTTTCTTACCTCTTCTGGATTGTCTCTTTCACTGGTGTTTTGCCCAGTGTCCTTTTGTCACCTTTAAAAAGCTGAATCTTGGACTTCAAACAGGAAAATGAACATTGACCTGTTGTCCCAGGAGCCCATTTGGTGTCTCTCCCACCTTCCAGCAACCATGTGTCTTCTTCTTCAGACAGGAAAATGCTACTCGGAGCAAGAGGCACCGAGGATGCCCGGATCCTTGGTGTAGCTTTTCCTCATAATTCCTCTGTGTGTGACGCTGTTTGCCCACCCAGGTACAATGATATCTACCTCAGGGGGGGTTGGGAGACTCATTGCTGAGACTCTTGTCTGGAAGGGGGGGTAGAGATGCCCACCAGTCATCGATCAGCTCATCAGTGTCTCCCGTACAAGCTCTTTCTTGACACCTCTTGATGCTCTTTCTTGGCAGAAGTCAACACTGTTATGAGTTTTATTCATTCCTTTCCTCTGACTGATGGTTTGGGGCATTTCCATCAAAGGCAAGGCTGGATATGAAATGTGGAGGAGATCAGGTATGGGAATTTCTGCTCTTGTTCCTGAGACACGTGAAATTACCCACACAAGCGTGGGCTTTTGTCCCACTGTCCCAAACCACCACCAACCACCCAATCAAGCTCTTTGCCCCCATGAACACTCAGTCTTTGGATTGCAGGACCTCCCTGAAGAATCGTACAAGGGCACATTTTGGCTGCATGGGAGGGAGATGCCAGTGCTTTCTGTGCCACACTCTGGGCCATCCTGCAGCATCCCGGGAGCATCCTGGGAAATGTTTGCTGCTTGCTATTTGAAAGGATGTGCAGAGAAAGGTGATTTTAAAATTATTTCTGGGCTTTGATAGGAGTTCAGCACTCCCAGACAGGCTCTTCCTGGCTGTGCACACTTCAGCCAAGGGATTCAGTCTCTAGCAGACAGGATTTAGGATGTGAGTGCCAGAAGGAGGAGAGAAAAACTTCATCACAATCCTATCCTGCCCCACAATCAGTGAAGGATGCTGTGTTATCCCAAATTTTATCTTAGCCAGAATTAATGGTTAGCAGGATGAAAACCATTTATCCTTGGAATTTCTGCTACTTGATTGGAGAAAGCCAGACATCTATGGAGCTCCACTGAGGAGGGTTTGGAAAGCTGCAAGAAAATTCGATTACGACACAAAAGGGTTTTAAAAAAACTCAAAGACAAAAGAGAAAAATATCCTCTCAGAGGTGGAAAAGGAGCCCATAAAAGACCCTTCTTGTGCACCATGTGAATTTGGTTAAGGGAAAACAGTAGGAGAAATGACCTCCTTTCACACACACTGGTACATGGAAATTCTTGGAGCAGCTTTCAGTGGGTCCCTCTCGCTGGAAAGGAGCAATCAGAGAACTTTGCATTGTTTGCCTCTGAAAACTGAGTCACAAACTCAAAAACAGAGGAGGGGAGAGTTTTAGTTGAGGTGAATTGAGTTTTCTGCACAGGGGAGTTGGATAGGAAAGAACTGTTCCATTCCTTAAGGATTTTTGTGGATTTATTTTTCCAAACCACATGGAAAGCTCAAGGCTAACAGCAAACATGAAACAAAAATATGCAAAACAATGCATATGCCAACATCAACAGTTTGGGTTTCTTGAAGAGAGATTGTTTTGATCTCTCCATGCTTGCATCCTCCTTTTTTTTTTTTTTTTAAATACAAATTATCCTGCATTTTGAAATAAAAGCTGTTCTAAAATGACAAAAAAGAAATTAAAAAGGCAACTGAAGGAAAATGTCCAAGAGCTTCAAATCACGTCATTCATTTCCCAAAGGATGTGGTAATTTTCAACAGGAAAAGGCCTGAAGCTGCCATTTCCCAAGAAGTTTTAACTGTGATGCTCTGGCTTTTTGTGGAGGGAGAGAGAACAGTTTTCCCAGAGAACACCCTTCCCATCATCTCCTGACCCTCTAGCCCACCTCAGAGGGCTCTCCTTGCAATGGGATTTCCCTTTGACATGGGAGACCTGCCCCTGCAGCATCATCCAGAGCATTGCAAACAACTCTTGCCATGAGATCCTTCCTCACAGGATGGGAACAACCCCGTGTCCAAGTCCCCATCGGCCTGTGGAGCACCAAGAGCAGCACAGGCAGCACCATCTCAAGTTCTGCCTGCCCTTCAACCAAGCCAGGATGGGGCTGTCCTTCTTTTCTGAGGTGGTAAACTCTTCAACTGCCTTAAAACCAACCAAACTAAGGAAATCCTCTCCTTGGTTTGTGTAGTTTAACTGGCTGGCAGCAACCAAGATTCTCTTTCATACTATTTCTAATGTGTTTCTTTTGCCCTTTTGAGTGAAACTTGAAAAGCTCCTGGAATACTGAAATTTGGAAGAAATCACCATTATCCAACATGGATTCTCTCTCATCCTGCCCCAAACAGCCCCTGCCCATTGCCCCGGAATGATAAGCACATGGTAGAGGTTAGAGGGACCACGACAGCCCAAGGCTACAGTGACAAAGAAATAAGCACATTGTTGAGACTAAAGCACACAAACCAGCCTGCTTCACGATCCTGATAAAACCCACTGCCCGGGAGGGAATTCCCCACTGCCTCTCCTCCAAGGTCCCACACCCACAGTCACACTCACTCCTCCTCCCCTCCCGCTCTGCGACCCCTCGTCTGGACATCACCCCCTTCCCCCAGGCCAGGCTTACACCAGGATATTCCGCACAGCTCAGCTCCTGCTTTCACCACCAGCGAGGAAGGAGACTCTGCAGAAGGTTCCTGTGTGCCAAGGGGTGGTTTTCCCAGGAGCAGGAATACCCCTGGGACCCACAGGGGTCATCAGAGTTGGGTGTGTGCGGGCACCCCTGTGGAGAAGAAGCTTATCCTGGCCAAAGCTGTTCCGTTAGACCTGACCTAGAGCTTTGCATCAGATCTGGGCTTGTGCACTCGCCTCTTCCCTGTCCCGTTCTTAAGCTTTGGTTTCTGAGATGTTTTCTTTTTTGCACTGTCAGGAGTTCTTTTCAGGGTGTTAATTGTCGTCGGCTGCATTAATTGTTTGTTAAGCCTCTCCACCAAGCTCTTTAAATGAACGTCAGTGGCTGTCTTCCCTTGGACAATAATGAATGTATATATCGTAAGTGCAGACTATACAGAAAAGTGGCTAAGTCAAGGATCAGAGGGTTTTGTAAAGCCTGTTTATTTTTTTAAATAAGTTTGAGCATTTATATTTTACCACCATTTACGTGGTTTTGGGGAACCCAGATTGTGTCAAGATCTCATGCCAAAACAAGCCAAAAGTTGTTTGATTTCAACCTTTTCTTCCATGAACCATATTTCAAATGATGCTTTGTCATTTTAAATGATGCTTTGTCATTTTAAATGTTTTATTGAAACATGTACTGATGAAAAAAAAAGAAAAAAAACAAACAAAATGTCATCTTGACAAAAGATTTATACATGAATCAGAAAGTATTTATTTCAATTTTGTACCTTTCCATTTTAATACATTATAATGTATTGACTCAACTGAGATAATATAAACAGTTCATTTTAATAACATCTTTGCAGTGTGCTGTGTCTTTTTATTCTTTCCTTTCCACCCCACACTGGACACTGACCCTATGAAACCAAAAACAGGTCTGAAATATTTCAGATCCTGGCAATCCCAAGTTTCTTTTAAACCAGAGCAATAGTGTGTCTAGCAGGATGCTCCAGAAAAAACAAAAGGGGACTGGGTCAAACCACGGGATGAGGTCGCCTGGGAGAGCAGAGGACCTGGGGGTAAGGATGGTCCAGGCTTAGAGGGAATCATTACACACTGGAAATCCAACTGCCTGCTGCTGGCTCTGGGTGATGTGACCCCCTGTGGAGTCCCCAGACAAGGAATGGCACAACCTCCCCACATCTCCTGCTCCAAGGGAAGCAGTTTGTGTCCTCTGGCAGTGGTGTGGGCCCTGAATTGAGATCCCCAGGTGAGCAAATCACACAGGGACCGTGTCTGATACCTCTCCTGCCCCTCCTCATCCCTCCTCACTCAATCTGCAAGTCATGATTGACTCTCTCTGTCAAATTCAACACCTATTCCTGATTTTCTTCATTGACCTCCTTTGTCAGCTCCTGCCTCTCCATATCCCTGCCCAGGGTGGTGGATGAACCCCTCACACACATGGAGGGGCACATCTCTGTTGCTGCTGCTGAGCTGTGCTTTGGCCTCTCCACTTTTTGCTTTGTTGGGGCAATCCTAGACATGAGCAGAACCTGGGAGAAGAACTCACTGAGGGCAGCCCTGAGGAGAAGGACTTTGGGTGCTGGTGGGGGAGAGGCTGGACATGCCCCCTATGTGCATTTCCAGCCCAGAAACCTCCCCCCCACCCGTGTCCTGGGCTCACCCCCCAGCGTTGGCAGCAGGGGAGGGGGGGATTCTGCCCCTCTGCCCCCTCAGGTGAGATGCCCCTACAGAGCTGCCTCCAGCCATGGGAACAACAGCACAAGGATGTGGAGCTGCTGGAGCGAGTCCAGAGGAGGCCACAGAGATGCTGCGAGGGCTGGAGCCCCTCTGCTCTGGAGCCAGGCTGGGAGAGCTGGGGGGGTTCACCTGGAGAAGAGAAGGATCTGGAGAGACCTCATGGTGGCCTTCCAGTACTTAAAGAGGGCTTATAACAAAGAGGGAGAGAGACTTTTTTACACACACAGACAGTGGTAGGACAAGGGGAAAAGGTTTTAAACTACAACAGGAGAGCTCCAGATTAGACATTAGGCAGAAATTCTTCCCTATGAGGCTGGTGAGACCCTGGCACAGGTTGCTCAGAGAAGCTGTGGCTGCCCCACCCCTGGAAGTGTTCAAGGCCAGGTTGGACGGGGCTTGGAGCAAGCTTGGACAGTGGAAGGTGTCCCTGCCCATGGCAGGGGGGTGGAATAGATGTCTTTTTAGCTTCTTTCCAATCCCAACCATGCTATGATTCTCTGCTCTGGTTTTCTGGCCTCAATTTGTGCCTTCTGACGAGTCCCTCTCCCCACCCACTCCTGAAGCCAAGTACACATTTGTTGGTAACTGACCCCTTGACCCCTCACTCCGTAGAGAAAGCCCAAGCATGAAGTGGGCTGTGCAGGCTGTCCTCATTCAGACATGGGTCTGCCAGGCCATGGTAACTCTTGTCTACAGGCACCAAGGATATGCTGGTTGTGAGGAGAGAAACTTCCTCCTGAGGCCTCTGTGTTGGTGCTGGATGTTGGCATCACACGGAGAGCAAACCTGCTTGTGACCATAAGGTAAATGTTGATTCCACCCTGGGCTCTAAGGCACGGTCTGGCCAGGTCCATGCTACCAAACTCCAGAGGAGGGGTGGGTTACATCCAGACTAATGCTTGGGAATGGTCTGTTCTAACTCCTGAGGCAAGTCCAAGGGATATTGGGGACATTTCCAGCTGACCTGGTCCAAAATTGTACTCAGGAGTGTG
Organism: Acropternis orthonyx; assembly: GCA_035583155.1. NCBI lineage: Eukaryota > Metazoa > Chordata > Aves > Passeriformes > Rhinocryptidae > Acropternis > Acropternis orthonyx. Next base: position 114,114,445 of record JAWWEU010000111.1, read on the forward strand.
CTTGTAAACCTCCCCACCAGTTGTTTATTTATTGCTACAGATACAACCCCTGAGGACCAAAGCACATGAACAACAAGGGAGGGTGAGCTCTCATTGCAGAGGCCCATTGGGTCTGATTTCTGGTGCCAGCTGCTGGGGTTTATCAGGAAAAGCAGATAATATTCTCAATGACTGACATACAGAGCTGTTTCCCTCAAGAAACCACTGCTCTCTTCCCTCTAGAGAAGTTTTTTGTAGGAGTGGGAATCTGAACCTGCAATTTCTCCACCCCCATATTTCAATGCAGAATGAACACTCAGCACAGACAGAATCCAGGAAGGTTCCTCATCAAATTTGCCAGTTTGGTACCAGTTCTGTTGTCAAATAGCTAACCCGTGGGAGGTGATAGGGAAAGTGGACTTCTGTCCCAAAATCATGGTGGTTTTCCCCAGAAGTTGTCAGCTCCATCTTAAGAAACTCCCTACAACACAAAGACTGACTTTTTGTGCAACATCTGTCACAGTTTGCTGCGCGCAGGACCCCTGAATGAGCCCCACACAGCTGGAAAGGTCCAGCATTTCACTGCATGTCAAAGAATACAGAGTGGGAAAAGAGGTGCCTCACACACAGCAGGAGCTCAAACTAAACATCCTTGTGCCTCCCAGATGCTCCGGACAGGATCTGGATTTCGGGACACTGACGAAGTTTGATGGGAAGGCAGGTCCGGGAGATACTGAATGGTAAAGGAAAGAGGAGTGGGTGGGAGTCTGTGCAGGTTCAATTTCACACCTGAGGGGCATCAGAGAAGAGAGTTAATGGGTTATGGAGAAGAATCAGGAAGAAATCCAGGTGACTCTTGGCACTCACTGCAGATGGTGTCCTTTTTCTGACTCAGCTTACCCTCCCTGAGGTTGTCACAACAACCCCCTGCAGCGCCAGACTGGGGCAGAGTGGAAAAGCTGAAAAAGGACGTGGGAGTGCTGGTCAAGAGTGGCTGAACATGAGCCAGGTGTGCCCAGGTGGGCAAAGGCATCAAGGACACCTGGGCAGTAGCAGGCAGTGCCCATCCCTGTGCTGGTACTGCTGGGGCACCTCCAGGCATGGGGGCAGTTCTGGGTCCCTCAGACAAGAGAGACATGAAGGGGTTGGAGCATGTCCAGGGAAGGGAACAGAGCTGGGAAAGGGGCTGGAGCAGCAGGAGCGGCTGAGGGAGCTGGGGGGGCTCAGCCTGGAGAAAAGGAGGCTCAGGCAGGACCTTTTGGCTCTCTGCAACTCCCTGACAGGAGGGGGGAGCCGGGGGGGTCAGGCTCTGCTCCCAGGGAACAAGGGACAGCACATGAGGAAATGGCCTCAAGTTGCACCAGGGGAGGTTCAGGTTGGACATCAGAAGGAATTTCTTCATGGAAAGGGCTGTCACGCTTTGGAAGGGGCTGCCCAGGGAGGTTTGGAGTCCCCATCCCTGGAGGTGTCCAAGGAACAACTGGATGTGGCACTCAGTGCTCTGGTCTGGGTGACAAGGTGGGGATAGGTCACAGGTTGGACTGGATGGTCTCAGATGTCTTTTCCAACATAAATGATTCTCTGATACATCTCTGTGACCAGTCAGGGGCAAGCCCTTTCTACCTTGCATTCACTCCTCCCTAAAGAATGGAGAAATTTCCATTTGGAAGTATGGCAGGAGCTGAGGGCAGCCCTGTAATCATGGAGTGGTTTGGGTTGGAAGGCACCTTCAAAGGTCATCCAGTGCAGTCCCCCTGCAGTGAGCAGGGACACCTTCCACTAGATCAGGTTCCTCAGCTGAAGTCGACCCTCTTCATGACTAAAACAGAAGAAGGAGTTGGACAGATTGCTTTCCCCAAAGTGGGTTGCCAGGTGTGCTGGAGTCCTGTGGAGTCAGAGGACACATGTCATGGCCAGAGAAGGTCTGCCCAGGATAAGCAGACTTTTTCCATGAGAGGCCTGGGGAGATCTCTTATAGAGAGACAACATTTCCCTGGGGTGGGTGCAGCTCGCAGCACAGCACACTCTGGTTGTTGTGGGGCACCTTCCTCTCCTCCCCACCACGAGGGAGGTGGGATTTTCAGCACAGGAAGACTCATCTTGGATTGGCACCCACAACAAACTTCCACACCCTCACCATGAGTTCGTGTGACACCTTCACCCTTCTGACCCCTGTACTCTGTCCCTCACTCACTGCAGCCTCACCTGTTCTTCCAGGGGCAGAAGGACACTTTTGGCACATAGAGGATGATCATTCCCTCCTTTCCCCAGGATCAGAGAGATGAAGACTGTGTGTAGCACCACAGGGCTGTGGTGTGGTTTGGGAGCTCCCAAACTGCTCTCCTAGGCTTGAGTAATCAGCCTGACATGCAAGGATTCCTAATCTTAGTCTTAATCAGCCCTGAGATACAAATTCCTACCCCTCCATCCTCTCAACTTCCCAGATGTGTCAGGAGCAATGAGATTCCTGCACTTTCCATACGCAGTGGCAAGTCTGGGTCACGAGCACAAGGGAAATGCTTTAGCAATGTGGTGTTTGGGGCTGGGATGTGGAGGAGAAGGGAGAGAAAAGGAGTAGGATATAGGGATGAGGGTGCAGAGGTCCTGGGAACAGTGGGAGAAGGAAGTTAAGGGAACCAAAAATAAACAGGACACCTTTGAGGTTTGGAAGTGAGGCAGAAATCAATGCTAAAGGAAGAATTCCAAGGGATTTTAACGCGCACCAGGGGCAGAGCAGAGCCAAAATCCTGGGAAGACCATCTTTTATCTGTCAGGGTGGGGAAAAAAGTGAAGGAATTTCTTCACACAGCAATTACTACTCTCCTAATGCTCATCCCAAAACATCCTTCTGACAAAACAGGCTCCCTGTTCCCTTTCACCAATCTGCCAATTTCCCTTTTAACACTTTCCTTAACACTTTTCCCTGGTTTGCTGCAAACAAACAACTTCTGGAGAGAAAAACTTCATGTCAGTCTTCAACCTGACTGCTTGTGCTCCTCCTCATCTGCAGAGAGAACTCCTGCCACCTCACAGCACAAGGTAGGTAGTGCTTGCCTTCAACTAGACCAGATATTCAATGGGAATTTTCCGGAGACTTTCCCAATCTTTGGTTCTGTAGGAAGGCCCGTGGGGAGGTTCAACATGGCCACACCCAAACTGCATGTTGGGACTAGAAAATTAGTAAGGAAAAAGTGACGAAATGGACTTGGGTTGAAAAGGAGTGTGAGGTGAGACAACAGGAGCAACTTCCTCCTGGTAGGATAAGTGGACACTGGGTGGATTTCCTGGATGGGAGCTGAACATTCCCAAGGGGAGATGAAGAAGGAGTTAGACATGAATCAGCAGGACTGGGTTGGGTAGCACTGATGCTTCCCTGCCCTCTGGGAACACCTGCTTTCCAAGTTCCACCTGGAAGGTGGACACTCCTCTGGGGTTTATTAGAGCTACACTTTAATAGATTAAACCGATTATTACACATCCTTGCCTAAAGCTTAACAAAACACCTGACCAGGTGTGCATGTGCATTTCACCTGTTTGTAAATCTCTCTCTCTCCCTAGGACAAGCCGGGACCCGGACGCTGTGTTGAGGAGGAGGTTTTCTTTTCAAGCCAAGCACTTCCCCAAGTGCTTTGGAGAACATTGAGCAAGCAATGGTGTCCACAAGCACTACGAGTGCTGATGTGGATTTACCTGTGGATTGGAAGGTGTCTGTGTGATAAATGTGCTGTGATTACATTCCCTGGCTCATGGACTACATGATGAGGGAACAAAAGCTCCAGCTCAGCTCCTGCTTTACAAGCACAGTGTGGAAATTCAAAAGTTTCCAGTATTCAAAACATGTCCAGAACAATGTGGTGTGCTGAGTGTTTTCTGACTGCTCAGAAGACACAAGGACATGAGATGAGTCGATCATCTTGTTCCACTCCATGCCATGGCTGCTCCAGGCCCCATCCAGCCTGGCCTTGGACACTCCCAGGGATCCAGGGGCAGCCACAGCCTCTCTGGGAATTCCATCCCAGCCCCTCACCACCCTCCCAGCCAACAGTTCCTTCCCAATATCCCACCTATCCCTGCCCTCTGGCAGTGGGAAGCCATTCCCCCTTGTCCTGTCCCTCCATCCCTAGTCCCAAGTCTCTCTCCAGCTCTCCTGGAGCCCCTTTAGGCACTGGAAGGGGCTTTAAGGTGTCCCTGGAGCCTTCTCTTCTCTAGACTGAACAGTCCCAAATTTCTCAGCTTGTCATTCCTTGATGCTTATCCTACCATGGGCTTCATGGCGGGGAGGAATCCTATTCTTCCAATCATTGGAAAAGGGAAGGATGGGAAGATGGACTGGCAGTGAATCATAGTGGTGTCCCCCAGCCCAAAGCAGCTCCTGGCATTCCCCAGTCAATGTCAGTGGAGGGATCACAGGACACTGCTGGACGTGCAGACTAGAGAAAGGAAAACCAATGTGTAATTAAAGAGCTAATGAGCCCATGATGGCTATTTTTAGCGCTCTTTTATTTTCCAGTGGTTGCTCAAACAGCCCTGAAATGACAGTACTGGGTCAGCCTTGAAAGTGCAGCTCCACTTTGAAAAGTGAGCAATGTCCTTGTGGGTTTCCCTCTTTATTTCTGTTCAAAAGCCCTAAATCTAATTTGCTGTGTTTACAAAGCTGAGCCCTGCTGAGACTGTGGGCAATGTTGGTTTGAAAACTTCAGAAGTAACCTCCATCCTGCAATGAGAACATCCCAGACAGGCAGGGCTAATGAATAACCCGGCCTCTAAACTGGATGCATTCAAACAGTTTCAAATCCATTGCAGGTTTATTGGCTTTTTTCCATTGTTGACCTGTGTTTGTTGCTGCAGATTCTGACGAGTCTTCAGCATATAATTTCTTATGAATAATATATCAAACACTCTACTGGGCCTGGCATTTCCTCCTCATGGACAGCGATGAACTTTCCTTGCAACCGTTTGAAAATCTGAAAATATTTGGTATCTGGGGCAGGACTGTTTGGTTTCATTGCAGCAGTTTCCTCCTGAAATTTTTGGTGGGTCCTGTCAAACTGAGCGACTGGCATTGCTTTTGTGCTGCTCAACTACTTGTTTGCTTTCTTTGTGACCAGAGGAGTGATTCCTGTACCTACAAAGGTACCACTTCGTTCTTCTCTCATGTGTGTGGTAAATAACACTTGAACCTGCCTGGCAACAAGTGTCTGGTGTCAATGAAATTTGCTGCCCAGCTGCTTCTCATAGAAAGAACACAATGATGGTGGAAGGGGATTAATTTTCAAATCTGAACCAGCATCTGCAGGAAGTCCTTTTTTTTCCCCCCTTTCCCATCTCAATTTGAGCAACAGAAGTGAGTGTTTCACAGGATTAAATGGAACATTTTAATTTTCAGGGTGAACTGCACTTTACAGAGGAGTAAAGAGCACTGGGTGGGTTCTGTGGTTAAGTCACTGCATCAGACCTGAGGGAAGACACCTTCTCAGAGGGCTTCCTAAATTGGTTCATAAAGTGATAAGACATGAAGAACTGGATGAACTGGAGGAACCTTTAGGAAGACACCTCTCTCCATTCCCCATTCTGCGGTCAGGGCAAACAGCCCATATGCGACAAAAGTGACCATCGAAAGAGATCATCCCACCACCCATGAGCCAGTCCCCCATGTTTTGGCAGCCTGCCTGTTCTCCAACATGCTCAACTTCACTGATTTCTGCTTTGCCAGGAAATTCTGTTGATTTCTGCTTTTCCAGGTGGCAGTGGACAAGGAAACCAATTGCTTGTCCTCATCCCCAGCAGCCTGCACTGGAGTTCCTGTAGGCTTTTCATTTCTGAATCAAACAAGTCCCGTTCCTCCAAGCTCTTCCTCAGACTGTCTTCTAATCATCTGGTTGTGTCCCCTTCTCTCTTCTCTGCTCTATATCTGGTTCATCCTTGATTTTCTTAAGTGCAGTGGCCAGATATGGACATGGCATTATATCCAAGGCTTTTCCACCTCCAAGACTGGAAGAAATTATCCTCTTCCATCACAGGTGATGTGTTCCAGAAAAAAAATTGTCCTTTTGAACGACTTTTTTTAGTACAGGTTCTTATTTCATTTGTTTTTCCAGCTTTAATCCTTCCTCCTTTCTTATTTCCCCTCAGTGTTGGTGCATCCTGGTCATTCCCACTTCCCCCACAAGGCTGTTGGCTGGATGAAAAGTCTTGCTCCCTTAGTCCCCAAATCCAGTTTCATAGGCAGAGGCAAAAATCGGACTGGTTTATGAAGAATTGTTCCCACTGAGTCATTCAGGTGGGTTTTCATTGCTGTTTTCCTCCAGTGGCCGTACATCAAACCAGTTATGCAGGAACTTCCACAGGGTTTTCCCAGGGACTGAAGTCAAAGTAACTCATCCACAATTCCTGGACTCCACCACTCTCCTCTGTCTCCCAAAAATATTCATTAGTGATTCAAAGGCTGTTTCATGACATTTCACAGAATTTCCAGTCTGAGCTTTTCCCAAATTACAAACCTCCAAGTGGACACATCAATTCCCTTTTCCCACCCCTGAACCTGCACTGTTAAATGGAGCTGAATATTCGATCAGGGTTTTGGGGAAGACTGAAAACAAGAAACATGCAAATCCTTTGGTCTCCTGACACTTCTTCTTATGGGCTTGTTACCACTGCACCTACATCAAGGTGAGATCAAGGCCAGGTTGGACAGGGCATGGAGCAACCGGGTCTAGTGGAAGGTGTCTCTGCCCATGCAGTGGGGTTGGAAGTAGATGATCTTTAAGGTTTCTTCTGACCCAAACCATTCTGTAATTCTGTGTTTAAGAACTGGTCCAGACTGTCCCATTTTCCTCTTACCTCTCCTCCAGTGTATTTATAGAGCCTCTGTTTGCTGGCAGTTTCACTCTTTGATGGATTTAATCCACAGCTGATGATTTCTCAGGGTGCACCTGTGCAAAGACTCTGGGACAGTTTATAGATTTTGTACTTCTGCTTCATGTCTTTGTTTCTGCTTCATATCTTTGTTTCCAGCCCCTTCCCCAGTCTCATTCTCCTCTCAGGTCAGACTGGTCCTTAATGGTTTCTAACCCTGCCCTCCACTGCCTCTTAAATCAACCTGCCCAAGGCTGTTGCCAAGCCCTGAGCTGCTCTTCATATCCTTGGGATCCTCATCTTCACCCCTGCTGAGAATTACACCCTGGATTTCCTTTCATGCCTGCTGGCTCCCACTCTTTGGACTGTGATCCGCTGGTGCCTGGCCATGACAACAGCTCAAAGCAATGATTCCAACCCACTTTCCACACAGCCCAGCCAGGAAATCTGATCACCAACACACCAGTCACAACAAATAAAACACCCACCAATGTACCCACTGGTGTCTAATCTCTCAGTAGCATCTAACTCTTCAGCACTCCTTAATATTTTCAAATATCTCCACAAGAAACACCAGCTGTTAGGGCCTTGACTCCCACATCATGTCCATGTCTCAGTTTCCCTCTATGTTGCTCAGGGAAGCTGTGGCTGCCCCATCCCTGGAAGTGTCCAAGGCCAAGTTGGACAGGGCCTGGAGCAACGTGGGATAGTGAAAGGGGTCCCTGCCCATGGCAGGGTGTTGGAACAAGATGAGCCTTAAGGTCCCTTCCAACCCAAACCATTTCCTGATTCTGTGATTCTCTGATCCCATAAAGCCCAGGCTGATGAAATAACAACAAGAAAAGCAATAATAATAACGAAAACACACTGCACTCATGGCATAGAAGGAAAATTATCAGAATTTCCATCTGGTGCCTCCTTTGCCCACGCTCCCTCCAGCGTTCCCTGCCAGCCACTGCACAGCCCTGCTGAGCCCTTCGCTGGCAGCATTTCCAGGAGCAGCATCCCCTCGCCTGGAGCCCCTCTGTGCTCCTCGCCTGCCCCAGTGGCTGTTCCTCGAACCCCTCATCTCCTGGCTGTGGGCTCTCGTTCTGACATCCTTTGCTCCGTGGCTCAGGCGTTGTTAATCTCTCGCTCCCTGCCTGGCACTTGATGGGTGGCTTCTCTGCTCGGCTCTCACGGCCCCACGCCAGAGCTCACCTCTAATCCGAGTGCTCTCTCAAATCAGCATCCTAAATCAAACCTGTCTTTTCCTTTTAAGGTCTCCAGGCAGCCCCTGTCCCTTGTGCTTCCATCACACCTCTCCCAGGACTCCCTCAATAAGCATTTCTAGCCTGGCCTCGGGCCATTTATCACACAACAGAGGCTGATTTGCCTCCCAAATGACTTATTGCACAGCCAGGACTCACATCCTATTTCTTTACTCGTTTTTCTCCTCCTTTTTTCCCCCCACTCCTCTTTTCCTGGCTGCCTGTCCTCTGCCTCCTCACAGCCCCCTGTTTGATGGGGCATTTGACTGGGGCACAGAGAAAGCAAAGTGAGTGTTTTGACTAATGCTGTTTGTTCCTCATTTGAACTCAGGGTGATGCATTCAGGTCTAGAGACCTCTTGCAGGCTCTATCTAGTCTTAGCAGACCTGAGCCCCACCTGCAAGTGCCTGTCTTCCCAACAGCTCCAAAGGAATTATAACACGTCCATGAATCCCACACCAGTGTCCTCAGGTAGACAGAGACTGGTGTAGAGCTTCTGGTGTCACTGGCCCACTGCTGGTGGCACAGGACCTGCTTCTTAGCTGGGAAACATGATCTCCCTTCTGCCTTCCTCTCACAGCTCTCCTCCAGGTGGAACTGGGTTGGCAAGGTGGGTATCAGGCTCAGATGAGCTCCCAACCCTCCTCCATCTACCTGCCATTTCAACTCCCCTGTGCTGTTGGCTCTGTTCACCCCAGCAGCATCATTCCCTAAGATACTGACACTTTTGAGTGGCATCAGAGGAATTCCCCGGAGCCTGTGGGGACTCTGGAGCTGACACTGACAGAGCAGGAATCGATAATGAGGTGCCAGGAGGAAAATTCCCTGAGCCCTGAGTGATCTTTGCAGGGCTGGCTGGTGGGAAACACCTCTTTTCAAGTAAGACCCTTGGGAGCAATTGCTGGAGAACTCCAAATGAAATGCCCACCAGGCATCTTTTTTATCTGTTTATTTTTCACAGAGGAGCTACATTTCAACCTCTCCAAGCACACTGGAAACAGGATTTTAGGCTATTTTCTTAGAGGCCTGCATTCACCATTTCTCTTGGAAGAAAATACACAAACATTTATATATATACATACGTACATTTATTTTTGTTTCCTGTGGCACCAGCTTTTACTCAGGAATGTAATTTGGAAACACAATAATTGCCCCCGGATGGAACCTTTCCCTTTCACACACATTGCTTAATTTCACTGCCCCTGTGCATCTTCATGGACTTAAAAGTGTTTTAAACTCCTTATTTGCAAGAACTGTGTTTACATCTGTGTAGAACAATGTGGACCTCAACCTCAAGCCAACAGTTAAGCAAATATGAAATTATAATTAAAGCAGATCTCCTTTGTGTTTGGAGTTGTGATTCTTTGCAAGCCAGGAGTAAGAGCTTTGGAACTAGAAATGCTTTGATGCAGTCAAATATTAAGTTTCAAAACCAAACAAGAAAGGAATCTGAACCTCAAGGCATCTTTTAACAGAAATTAATTCAGATTTTCCACCTCCAGTGATGTCTTTATAGCACAGCGAAGCTGATTCAAATGTGTGGAATGCTGCTACCTATTGGAATGATCAAATATAACACTCAGTTCTGAGCTGGGAGACGCAAAGCCCTCTAAAATCAGAAATGGAGCAGAATTTGGCTGATGTGGAATGGTTCACACAAGTGACTGTTCAAACACTCCATGGGTGGGTGACACTACAATGTAGTCAATGTAAAGAGACCTTGGAGGAAGAATTCCAATGGAAACAGTTATTCATGCCAAGAGAGGCAATTTGATCTGGAAGTACAGGAAGACAATGAGGGAGGGGAGGATTCATCACCTCCTATTTCAGATCCAGATGACAGCAAAGAGTGGCCACTGCTGAGATTCCCTGGAAGGGGGAGGAGGAGACTCTCTGTAATTCCCTGACAGGGGGTTGGGCTCTGCTCCCCAGGAACAAGGGATAGGACAAGAGGAGACTGCTTCAAGCTGTCCCAGGGGAGAGTTAGATTGGATTTTAGGGAAAATTTCTTCATTAAAAGGATTATTCAGCCCTGGCACAGCTGCCCAAGGCAGTGGGGGATTCCCATCCCTGGAGGGATTCAAAAGCCATGTGGATGTGGCACTTGGGGATGTGGGTTAATGGGGGGGGAATGGTTGGACTTGATGATCTTGGAGGTCTTTTCCAACTTTAATGATTCCATGTGGGTGACCTGTGAGCACTGGAAAGCTGATGAGGTGACACAGGTGGTGACATGAGAGTTCATCCGGCCTGTCATCCCTTAGGGAGCGAGCAGGGCTGATGGGATCCCACCAGAGCTATCCAGAGAATCAGCTGGGCTCCAAAACTCCCTCTGGGTTAGAGGGCGGGCTCCAGGGATTCAGGTTACAAGGCAGATGAAGGAGGGGAGGTGGGTGCTTTCCTTGACTGTCCAAGCAGGTCTCTGCTGGACACAAACTTTGTCAGGACAGGAAAAAAAGAAAGCAAAGAAGGCCCTTCTAGGGTTGACTCTGATCCCCAAGGATTTCCTCTTGGAGGAAAACATTAAGTGAAACTTTGGAAAGGGCAAAGATCTCCCAGGTCAGGAAGGACTGGGAAGTATTTATGTGTTTTCACATCAGTCAGGCCTGACGAATCTGACCTGAAAGTGCAGAGAACTGGCAATAAAGTGTGGGGAGAACAAAGGCTGTGAGGATTCCTGACAGCTGGAAGTGGGCTTGGAAGGTCAGGAAAGCACCAGCTTGATGGCCTTGTTTAAAGGCAGGAGTGGGGCAGCCAGAGCAGGCAGGGCAATGGGAACTGAATAGGAACTATCCCTTCCCTCAGAGGGATAGTGAAGAACAAAATATTACACCCAGGTGGCAAAATGTGGCCAGAGAGGAGAGAGAGGAAGTTGCTTAAAACCCAAGGTAAGTGCTCTGGCACTTTTTGGGTGCTGTTCTTCCAACAAAACAGCTGAGGAGTGGCTGGAAACAGGGAAACACAAACAATCAAGGGCTCAGAAACAAGATCTGCAAGAAAAGACTGAGGGCTGATTCAACAAGGAAGCAAAGAGGGGCTGGTTCAGTCCCCAGACACAGCTTTTGTTGCAGAAAGGGAAAAATACCCTTTCCCCCCCCGCCCCCAACCCAACATCAGAGGTGGGTAAGCCGAGAAACACTGAGGTGACATTCCAGGAGGGAATATCTGTGTCCATAAGGGAATCTTGATGTGCTTTGGACAGGAGAATAAAGGTGTGATTTGGCTGAGGATGGTTCAAGTTGGAGAGGGATTTGGGACAAGGCATGGAGGGGCAGGACACAGGGAATGGCTTCCCACTGCCAGAGGGCAGGGATAGGTGGGATATTGGGGGGAAGGGATTGTTGGCTGGGAGGGTGGGGAAGGAATACTGGGATGGGAATTCCCAGAGAAGCTGTGGCTGCCCCTGGACCCCTGGGAGTGTCCCAGGGCGGGTTGGATTCCCTGGAAGAGCGGGAGGTGTCCCTGCCCGCGGCAGGATAAAGGGGAATGGATGACCCTTCAGGCCCTTTCCAACCCGAACCACTCCACGACTCTGTGAAGTTGCTGTTCTTTGCCGCCTTTAAGGAATTTCATGCCAAATTTGATACCAGGACTGCCAGTCTGAGCTTTACCACAGGCAGGGGACGCCGCCCGGGGCTCCCCTGGGTGTGTCCCCCTTCCCATCCCCTCACGACGGGAATGTCTGGGGAGGGATCCAGGGGGACATTCCCACCCTCAGTTCCCGGGAATATTCACGCCGCCCTCACTTCCACCCCCGCCCCGTTCCGCCGCGGGGAACGCACGGACACGAACCCGGGGCGCGTTTTAAGAGATTTGGGGAAAAAAAAAAAAAATCCAGCAACTTTACACCCTCCGGCTCCATTTTTGGTGCCCGCCGCGCTCGCCTGTTTGTAAAACCTCCCGGTCAGGCGCCGGTTTTAACGCGCCGGAGGTGACAAAAGGCCCTGGGAAGAGAAGGAAGGCCCCCAAGATGGCGATGCTGGCGGAGCGTGAGTGGCGATCCCGGCGGGAATGGGGATGGGAATGGGGGAATGGGAATGGGGATGGGAATGGGGATGG
>JAWWEU010000111.1:114128687-114139427 GCA_035583155.1 Acropternis orthonyx
GCATGGGAATGGGGGCGGGAATGGGGACGGGAATGGGGACCGGGAATAGGGACGAGAATGGGGGCGGGAATGGGCTGGGAATGGGGACCTGGAATGGGTTGGGGAGATCCCGGGATGGCCAGGAGCGGGGGAGTCCCCGGTGTTGAAGAATGAAGGGTCTGTGAAAAGCAGGGATGGGAGTCCAGCGGGTCCCAGGATCAAGGAAAAGGGGAGTCTGGGAGCCGGGAGAGGCAGGAGTGTGGGTCCAAAGAGGTGCCAGTGTCAGGGAAAAGGAGGGATCTGCAGGCTGAGAGAGCCGGGATGGGCGGGAAAGGGGCTCGGGTGGGCTCCCGTGTTGAAGGACACGGTGTCAGGAGGGTGGAAAAGCCGGGAGTGGGGTCCAGGGAGTGCCGGGGCCAAAGAAAAGGGAGGAGCTGGGGGCTGGGAAAGGCAGGAGAGTCCCAGGGTCAGGGAAAAGTGGAGGTCTGGGAGACCCGGGGATGGCCAGGACAGTGGTTTGCTGAAAAGTGAGGGATCTGGAAACCGGGAAAGGCAGGGATGGGGGCCCGGGGGGTCCCATGGTGAAGGAAAAGGAGGTTTGGGTGCTGGGAATAGTGGCATGGCCAGGAAGGGATTGCAGGGGGGTGTTGGTGTTGGATAAGGGGGTGCCGGGGGTCTGTTGTGTCCTGGGAATGCTGTGCCAGGGCAGGGTTGGGATGGATCTCAGGAAAAGGTCCTTCCCCCCAGAGGGTGGTGGGCGCTGAACAGGCTCCCCATGGAATGGGCACTTCCCAAACCTGCCAGAGCTCAGGGAGCATTTGGGCAATGGGACAGGGTGGGATTGTTGGGGTGTCTGTGCAGGGCCAGGAGCCGGAATGGTGATTCCTGTGGGTCCTTCCAGCTCAGGATGTTCTGTTTTTATAAACTTTGTTTAAGCTTTTGCTGATACTGGGAACAAACAGAGCTTCACTTTTGCCTCTGAGGTGACTGAGGGCTTGGGCTCTCCATGTCTGAAAGAATTGATTAAAATATCCACTTTGCCAGGCACAGGAAGAAAGAAAAGAGAAAGAGAACTCTTACTCTGAAGTTCAGGAAACAGAATCTCTCAGGGCTGGCCAGAGTAGGAACTGAAAACTTTGGCTGCCAAGTCAAAGGTGGATTCCAAGTAGTCTTTTCTATTAAATATAAAACTCTGTAGGAGTAGAAAGACTAAACTCCACTGGATTTTCATGTAATAGGACTAATAATCTCCTCTGTGAGCACTGCAAATGTCTTTAGGTGCTTTCAATAAACCTCCTGCTGTCAGAAGACCTTTAAAATGCGAGCACAGGGTCTGGTGAACTTGTTTGCTTGACTGCAGGAAATAGGGACTATCAGGAGTAGTTAGAAATTAAGGTTTCCAGTCAAAAACATGGGGGTGAAGTGAAAAAAACCAAAATTGCATTTGCATGTGTAATTTTTCTAGTTTTAGGTGTAAACTTTGGTGCCATTTTTTTCCAGAATTTGTTAATTATTTTAATTGGACACTGCACTTGTCAGTAATCACAGAGTAACGTGGGCTGGAAGGGACCTCGAAGCTCATCCAGTTTTACCTCCCTGCCATGGGCAGGGACACCTTCTGCTATCCCAGGTTGCTCCAGGCCCCATCCAGCCTGGCCTTGGACACTCCCAGGGATGGAGCAGCCACAGATTCTCTGAGAATTCCATCCCAGCCCCTCCCCACCCTCCCAGCCAACAATCCCTTCCCAATATCCCACCTATCCCTGCCCTCTGGCAGTGGGAAACCATTCCCTGCGTCCTGTCCCTCCATCCCTTGTCCCCAGTCCTTCTCCAGCTCTCCTGGAGGCCCCTTTAGGCACTGGAAGGGGCTCTCAGGTCTCCCTGGATCCTTCCCTTCTCCAGGTGAACCCCCCCAGCTCTCCCAGCCTGGCTGCAGAGCAGAGGGGCTCCAGCCCTCGGTGGATCTGTGATTTTATATTGAAATGATGATTTTCTCCACTGGATGGTGCTGCTCTCCCAGAGATGCATCCCTGGCTCATCATTTTATGAGCAGCCAGAACGTTGGTGCTACTTCTGAGCTGATTCTTTCAGCTGGAAGTTGTTACCCTGTTTCCTTTCTCACTCCTAAGACATCAGTGACCAAACATTCCTGAGAAATTATCTGTTGAACAGTGTTTTTGTTATTTGTTTGGCAAGGGAAGATGATTTTGTGGTTGGTAGGGGTCATGGTGCTGTTTCCACCTTTCTTAAATTCTTCTGTAAATATGAAAGCAAGTTTGTTTAGGTTTTTTTTTCCTGCATCTCTCTTACCCCATTTAAAAATAAAGAGTACATCAACGTGGCAGAAATGGGGGGCTTAATCCCACAGTGGTAGTTAAGAAGTTTGAAATACATGGGTTGCAAGTGCTGGGAAAGGGAAGGTCTCTTAATTTCAAGAAATATTAATGTCAGGTGCCCTTGCGTTTCGTTACCAACGTCTGGGAGTGAAATCTCAGGGCTCCTCCACAAAGAGACATGCAAGAAAAATACCAGGAATTAACTTGTGTGTTAGTTGAACTACATGAAGTAGCTGCATTTGGAAGTGGCATGGATCATGTCACTGTGCAGGCCATGGAAACATGCAGTGGTTTAACAGCTGTAGGAGTTGCATTGGATTTAATTTCTTGGGATTTGCAAAGTCCCCACTTTGAGAACTGCTTACAGAGAGTGTAACAGACGATGGGCATCCTTAAAATGGTGCTGGATTTAAAGAAAGACATTGAACAGTTTTTGGTGGCTGAGGGAGGGAATGGTGATGTTAATTGAGAGATTTTAGAGGTAGAAATGAGAAAATATGATTGAAAAGGAGAGCAGCAGCTCAACTGGGCAGCATCACCTCTGTTAGAATCCCAGGATCAGAGTCATTAAGGTTGGAGAATCCCTGTAGGATCATCAGGTCTGACCATTCCCCCAGGGCTGCCAAGGCCACCACTGACCCATGTCCCCAGGTGTCACATCCACAGGACTTTTAAATCTCTCCAGGCGTGGGATTCCACTCCTGCCCTGGGCAGCTGTGCCAGGGCTGGACAGCCCTTTGGGAGAAGAAATTGTCCCCAGTATCCAACCTAAACCTCCCCTGGCACAGCCTGAGGCCATTCCCTCTCCTCCTGTCTGCGTTCCCTGGGAGCAGAGCCCGACCCCCCCTGGCTCCCCCTTCCTGTCAGGGAGTTGCAGAGAGTGAGAAGGTCTCCCCTGAGCCTCCTTTTCTCCAGGCTGAGCCCCTCCCAGCTCCCTCAGCCGCTCCTGCTGCTCCGGTCCCTTCCCAGCTCCATTCCCTTCCCTGGACACGCTCCAGTCCCTCAATATGTCTCTTGTCTCAGGGGCCCAGAACTACCCCCAGGACTGGAGGTGCCTCAGCAGTGCCAGTGCAGGGGGACAGTCACTGCCCTCGTCCTGCTGCCACACCAGAGCTGGTCCAAGCCTGTGGAATTGCTTCATTTGTTGCTTCCCCCCCTTTTGTTGGCAGCACAGGCAGAGCTTGGAATAGATGCTGCTCTGGACACTGCCTGGTGAAATAATCATAGAATCATGGAATGGTTTGGGTTGGAAGGACCTTAAAGATCATCCCATTCCACCTCCTGCCATGGGCAGGGACACGTGCCACTATCCCAGGCTGCTCCAAGCCCTGTTCAACCTGGCCTTGGACACTTCCAGGGTTGGGGCAGCCACAGCTCCTCTGAGGTTAATAAGTTGTTTCCTGTGGAGAAGGGAGCCAAGCAAAGGCCGTGTCGACTCCTCTCATGGCCCTTGGTCACTTCACTCACTGCAAAATCTTTATAGGGACCATTTTGAGCTTCAAAGCTTCGGAAGTTTGTTAAAAAAGGCCCCCACTGTGCATTCTGACCGTGCTGGTTCTTTAAGAACGAAACAAAACTGGGCAAAAAATGAGTCAAACGTCCCTGTCATATTCAGTCCCTCTGGCCCAGATCCCAAATCTGGTGTTTTAGGGAGCGATGACTTCCTGATTCCATTGAAAACACCTCACAGGATTTGGCTTCTCCCTGACTTTGTGTGGCCTTGGCTGAACGGGTCATTTTTGATCCCTTGTTTCCCATGGTGGTTAATGAAGTTTGTAATCTTCCTGTCTCCCATCCTTTGTTTGTCTTGTTTATTTAGGTTGTCTTCCTGCCTCTGCTTAGGTGCACACTTGCAGTGCCTTGTTAACTGGGATGGCTTTTCTTCCTTGATTTCAAGGAAGCTGTTCCTGGTGGGAGAGGCAAGAACACGCACGTGGGCCTGGGAGACTGGGCTTTCTTTAGGAATCTGCATAGGACAACGGAACCTGGATTCTCCTTTGGATCTCTTAATTCCTACAATAGTTCCTGGTGGCTTCTCAGTTTCCCAAGAAACCATTTTTGGCAAATCCAAAAGGTGAAATCCCACTGGTTTGTGTTCTGTCATCACAGGTAGTCTGCATTTATTTTTTAGTTGGTGGTTTTTGTTATGAAGGCAAATATTAAAACTCCTGTATTCTGGTTAAAAGGAAGACTGGATAATGGATTTTGTCCAGAACTGGGGAAGTGGCACTGTAATCACCTCCCCTGTAGATTTCTTGTTGAAGCCAGATGTAAAACAAAATCAGAGTAAATACGGAAATTAGGCCTGTACACCTAAATGTCAATCCTTAGAGCCTTCCCTGAACTGCAGCCTATCCTTAGGGACAAAAGCTTCCATAACAATTTGACTTTGGCATTCTTGACGTTAATGTTCAATATTTTCACCAGCCCTTTTCTGGTTTTTTTTGTTTGTTTGTTTGTTTGTTTTTGTTAAGTTAAAATTATCCCCCCAAATGTGTTTAGTCTGGCATAAATTCTGGGGTTTTTGTTTTTGCAATGAACTGATTCAATGCCGGGAATGCTGTGGATTGTCAGTAGAGCCTGTTGGAATTTTTCCTCCCTGTCCCAGCCCGTAGGAAGCAGAAGTGGTCCGTAGATCCTCGAAACAGCGCTTGGAGTAACGATGACTCTAAATTTGGCCAGAAGATGCTGGAAAAGATGGGCTGGTCCAAAGGAAAGGTAGGACCCAAAGGAGAGTTGTGTGTCTGAAGGGTCTAAAACTGCCAGGGGACTCTAATTTATTCTCTGAAGTGCACGGAGAGTTTGAGCAATGTTGGATTTCTACACTTTGTCACAAAGGCTTGTTTGTGACTCTCCTGCTTTTCAGTTTTTCTCCCTTCTTTGACAAGTTAATGTCCCCTAATAGTAGCAGGAGTTGGCACATTAAATCAGGTGAAGTCTTTAAGTTGCCTTTATATTCTGTTTTCTCCCTTCTTTTGGTTTAATGCAGCCCCAGGACCTGCTTTAATCTTTCACCTGCTTTTAAAGGTTGCTTTAGATCTGTTCCTTGAACCCTCAAAATGCAGCATTTTCTGAGCTGAATCCCTTCCGAGCTCCAGCCAGGACCTGTGGGATGAGGGCACTGGTTTCTGGCACTAAGAATAACCTCTGGGTTATCCTGCAAACTGCTCAGCTGACCCCTTAAACCCAGTTTAACTTCACAGAGGTGCCTCAGCAAAGCTGACATTTGGAGCTGCACATCAGCATGTTTAGTGCTAAGAATGCACACAAAACCCCCACTACCTTTAATTCTCCTGTATTTCGTCTCCCAGATTTTCTTTACCAGGAATAAAATCAGGATTATTCTCCATTCTGTGAATTTCTTAGAGCCTGTTCTTGCATTTCTCAGTGTAGCTGCAGTTGCCTCAGTTGCCTTACAACAATAAATTTCCCACTTGAGCTGCTGGATCTTCCTTTCCAACAGTTTCAGCTGTACAAGAAGGATTTATGTCTCCATTCCACTACGAACTCAAACAAATGGAACCTCACCTCCATCAAATTAATGGGCCAAAGCCCATCTGTGCAGTGAAATTAAGCTGCTTACACTAGTCCTGTTATCAGTTCTGTTGGAATTGGGTCAGGGCAGGATGTGTAGCTGAGTGTCCTGTTTGATTCCAGGCATTTTGGTTAGCAGAAGGCAGCAAGTTTTCCACCCCACTGCCAAAAAAACTCAGCTGGATGTGCAATAGCAACAGCCACAGAGCTTCCCTCTTTTGCTGCACCACAACTGTGTTTTTTGAAGCCAAAACACTTGGCTCATGATTTGTCAGTGGTGACAAATTAGGCAAAAAGCAGGTAAATTCCAGGAATAAAGTTATAAACTAAATGATTTGCCTTTTAATTTTTTAACCCTGATCAGACAGTTAAGAAAGATAACACTGGGCCTGGGTGTTCCTTCCCAGGTTTGAATGATGGTGGATTTTAGACAAACCCCACAGTTGTTTGCTCCAGGATTTTTCATCAACCTATGAGTGTGAATGAGGTGGAAGAAGTTGTTAAAGTCCTGCTGGCTCCAGTCTGGTTCTCCCCTGCCCCTCCCCTGTTTCCCTCCCCTATAAATCTGTTCTGGATTTTGTTTTCCATGTGGATCTGTCTTACACAGCTGCCTTCCCAGTGACACAGGTATTTTTGGGGGGAGGCCTCTTCTTTTTATGTAGTGTCGTGTTTAAAAATTGTAAACACTCTGAACTTGCTCAGGAATGTCAGGTGGCTTCCTGATTAATCACCCAAGTGCTTAATGTTGTTGCTATTTTAGTGTTTATAATACTTTGCTGGAGGCTTAAGTAGTAAATTTTAAAAACTGAGTATCTCATGTGTGCTAAAGCCTGTGAATGAGTTCAGTCACAGGAGGCACATAAATAGGAAGTTGTGATTTCTTGCTGTATTTCGTTGCAAACTCTTACAGTACGAAAGCTGTGATTGTTCAGTCACTGCTGTAAAATCCTTACATTTTACCTTTAAATCTTCCTTAGGGTCTTGGGGCTCAGGAACAAGGAAATCCAGAGCATATCAGGGTGAAGGTGAAAAACAACACTCTGGGATTAGGAGCAAGCATCAACCACGAGGTGAGAACTAGACCCAGGTAAGCAAATGGCTCCCATTCCAGCTAAAGCCCATTTTAATGGAATATTAATGAAATCTGTTGTCACATCTGGTGGTAGAATGTACATAACAAGATTGTTTAAGGACTTGAAAACACAACCCTTATAATTTCATTTCACTTTGGAGGGACTGTATGAGCTGCTCGTGGTGGTACCACCTGCAGAGCTTCTTGGGGGGCCCTCCCACCAACAAGGATTGAATGTTCCCAATTAAGTTACTACCTGGTATCTCTTTTAGCAGAACTTGCATTAGTTCTGAAGGCTTTTGCCTTGTGTTTACATGGGTGACGTTTACAGGACAACTGGATTGCTCATCAGGATGACTTCAACCAGCTCCTGGCTGAACTGAATAACTGCCATGGACAGGGTGAAACAGGTAGGTTCATGCTTTGCTCAGTCAGATGCTGGAAGCTTAGCAGAATTTCCATTCTGCATCTTAAAAAGTGAGCTGAGGCCCAGTTTGGGCTCCTTGCTGAGGCTGAGAACTACTTCTTCCCCCAAATCAGTGGGAGCCAAGGGATGTGTTGCCATCACCATGCTGAAGTTTCTCTGCCTGGATCTGTAGATCTCAGTGGATCAGTTTTGCTCTCAGGACTCATATAGAGACTTTTTGTTGAGGAAAGAGAACATAAAATGTTGAACTTGTTCATTTTATCCAGGATAACAATATTTGGAAGCTTTTCCTGGCCTGTACTTACAGCAACACTTACTTCTTTATAAGGCATCCAGAGTCTGCCTGAAGGCTCACAACAATTACTCACCACTGCAATGCTTTGCCTTCCTTTTGCTAATGAATTGTCACTCCTGGCTTCCATGTTCCAGTGCTTTCTTAAATACCTACTTTTCCTGTCCTTGCAGAGCTGCTGCTTAGCTTTTGACTCAGAGTTATGCATCTCTACTTTGAGTGTGCTGTAATGTGATTTTTGCAGCCCTGGTGTTGAGCACACAAGTGGGGAAACCACAACTTTCCCAAAAAGGCTATTTATAAAGTCTTCTCATTTTTAAAAAGCCTCTGAGAGTTTGACCTTGGTTTGTGAAAATGAAGTTGGCGGTGGTGTGAGCTTAGAGAAAGAATTGGCTTAAATGGTTTATTACCTCTCCTTTAGTTAGACTCAGGATTAATTCTCATGTGTCTAAACAGCTCCCTGGTTTATTGTTACACCAAGTGCTCCTGTTGGGCCACAACAGCCTGTCCATGTGCTGCTGGGGGCAGAACTACCAGCTTAGTGAATTTAGCAATCATTCATTCATTCATTCATTCATTCATTCATTCATTCATTCATTCATTCATTCATTCATTCTTAACCTTTGAGCACTGAAGGTTTTCTAGGAGAGGAAATGCAGAAAGGAGGAAAATCCATTAGCAAGAAGGTTTTCTAATCCTAGACAAGAGGGATTAAAATTTGGAACCCGATACTTTGAAAACACCTCTTTTCAATTGCTGTGTAGGTTCTCCTTGTGCACTGGAGCCCTGATCATGGTCTGAGGCCACACTTGGTGCTGTACTTCAAGTCCTTGAGAGGTAGAAGAGCATATCACAGGGGAATTCCAAAAGTTCCTTTCTGGCTTGATAACTAAATCCTACCCAAGTTCCAACTTGAGCCCTGGGAAGATCAGGAAGGAGTAAGTGGTGGGAAACCTGCAGAGTGCTAAGCAGAGAGCTGAAGTGACTTGCCCAGGGACACAGTGAGTCAGCACAGAGGCTCATTGAGCAAGGCTGTCTTGTTCCTGACGCTGGGCAGTGTTCCCTGGGTCACCTACTGCTGCAAAGTGCTCCCTGAAAGCTGCATTTCTCCCTGTTTCACTCAGTTATTTTAGGAGCTGGGGCAAGTTTTCGGTCACTGCGAAGAAATTTGGGTGCACACTGAAAATTCCTGGTCACAATCCCCTTTGGTGATTTACAGAAAGCACGAAGCTCTAAAACCTGTTTTTTTGGCAATTGTTTGAGCTGGCAAAACTCATCCAGAAAACTCTGCCTGCAGCTGTGCTGCAGGATCAAGTGTTACATTATTGGCCTTCTTCCAGTTTCAAACTGCATTAAAAGTCAGCTGAAAAACTTCATTTTTCTTAAAGAACTGCTGCAGTTGCCAGAGCTGGATTGCAATTAGAGGTCAGAAAGGAAAGGCCCTGTGGGGGTTGATTTGCCAACATCCAAATACCCTCCGTGGATGTGGTTTTACCTTTCTTTTCCTTTTTTCTAGGTGAGCACCCAGGTTTAAGTAGATTAGATGTTAGGAAGAAATTATTTCTTCTGAGAGTGGGGAGGCCCTGGCACAGGTTGCCCAGAGAAGCTGCGGCTGCCCCATCCTTGGAAGTGTCCAAGGGCAATTTGGACAGGGCTTGGAGCAACCTGAGATAGTGGAAAGGGGTTGGAACTCATTGTCTTTAAGCTGCCTTCCCACCCAAACTGTTCTATGATTCCTGGCTCTTTTGCTGGGATACTCAGTGATGAAATCTGTGTCCCTTTCCCATTCTTACAATGCAGAAACAACATCCAGGCTGTGTCCGTGACGTGCCTTGGAATATCCATCTGTACCAGGTTTGCTGTGGAAAGTGACACGTGGCTTTATTGCTCTGCCTAAATGGTGTTCAGAAGCAATTAATATTCCTGCAGTTTGTCAGAGGATTTTCCAGTCCCTGGAAAACACAGGGATGTACCTTCCTGGCCATTGCAAGTGCCAGCACATTTCAGGAGTGAAATTCCTCCCTGGAGGCACCAGGCGGTGCTGCTGCCCCTTTCCCTGGAAGAGGAAGCACTGGAAACTCTTTGCTGTGTAATGTTCCTTTTAGTACAGTTTTAAAGTGTCACGTCTCTGCTCAGGATGTTGTGATGCTTATTTTCCCCACAGAACATTTTTGTTGAGGATCTTCTGTTAAAAACTGGGTTTTCTGGTTCTTCCTCTTCCCGTTAGGGCTTAGTGTGTAAGTGGGAGAGTGGATCCTTCCTGGCATTGGGTTCTCCCAGTGCAGGCTGGCTATTTCAGTTTTAGGTCAGTGATTCCATCATCAGGTGGCACTACCTAGCAAACAGGGAAGTGCTGGAATTCCAGTGTCAGAAAAGCTTGGGCTGCAAAGCTTTCCAGGGTGGGATCACATAAAAAAAGGTGACTCAACGTGGCCCTTGGGGTGTGGGTTCATTTCCTTACCCATCCCAGCTGCCACTGGGAGGGAAAAAACATCTCAGCAGAGTAACCTTTTCTGGAGTTACAGAGCAGAGAATCCTGTGGTGCCTGTTTTCAGGACACAACTAATAAAGTAGTTATTAACTGTACAACACGTTAATTCTCTGCTCTTGAGATTTTTTGGGGGACTCAGCAGGCTCCGTGGGTGCAAAGAGAACGTTTGTCCCCCTAAAATAACCTGCCACAGCTCAGGAACGTGATGCCTCTGCTGTTAAATAATGGGACTAATCCTTCACGTGGCTTTAACCTGCTAACAGTCTCCCAGACTTCTCCTGAGTGATTCTGGGACTTAGACAACCCCAGAGGATATTCCCAGTGGACAGTTTCGATGCAGTCCCTCTCCTGGAAGCTGAAGGAAAATGAAATAATATGGATGTGGCAGTTTTTTCAAGCTGGCCTCAGGGGCAGAAAAGCTTTGCCACTGTTCAGTTTCCTTACACAGTTGGACCAACTTATGTTGAAATAAAGGTATTTTGTGTAGGGTTAAAAGTGGAAATCCTGGGATTCTTTTTTTTTTCCTCCCCCTTTTTGTACTATTTCTTACATCTTTCTCAGATTTTGGCACTGGGGATGTTTTGTAACAAACAGCACAATAAACCCTGT
>JAWWEU010000111.1:114139527-114180107 GCA_035583155.1 Acropternis orthonyx
TTTTGTACTATTTCTTACATCTTTCTCAGATTTTGGCACTGGGGATGTTTTGTAACAAACAGCACAATAAACCCTGTCCTGTTGTTTTCTTGCCATAGAGATGGATTTTTTCCTTAGACCTGGAGTACTTGTATTTGCATTTTCAAATGACACTGGATTGGAAATGGGAAGGGGATGTGGCAAAAAAAAATCAAGCAGTGACATGTCTCAGACAAAACTCACCACGCTTCCCTCAGTATTATATTGTGATATATTGTTGAGACTGGGTTTTGAGAGAGAAAACTGATGTTTGAATTTGGTGGTTAAAGAGCCTCTAACAGGGTTGGAACCTGTTTCTTTGGATTTTTTTTTTTTTATTTAGAGTCCTCAGTGAAAAATCAGAAAAAGACATTCAGCCTCGAAGAAAAATCCAAATCCTCCAAGAAACGTGTCCATTACATGAAGTTTGCCAAAGGTAAGAGGAGTTCTGTTGTTTGCTAAGCTCTGGCCAAGCTTAGAACAAACCCTGCCAAGGTGATCTGTTGCCTTCTGTAGTCTAAATTTGGCAAGTTAAATCTTGGTTTAGGAACAGCCCCCTGCAGTGACTTGCTTAGAGCTGGAGTTTGGATGATTTTGGGTGGCTTTGGGCTGATCTGTTGGATAAAACAACTCCTAGTGAAGGAGCCACCAGGTGAATAAAGGAACAGTGAATATTCCGAGCGGAGGGCGTGAGGGGGGGGAAAGGTGATGATGGAGTGACTTAGGCATCTGCGTGGCACTACCCCTGAAATCTCCCATAACCCCTGCTAAGAGATCATGTGGATGGGATCAGGGATCAGATTAAACTTGAAGGAAGGCAGAGGAAAGCCCTCTTACATCCACCAGATTCTTTATGGGATAAATTAGGACAGTGCTTGGTGGCCAGAAAAACTGTATCAAGAACTCGTGGAGTTCAGTAATTTCTTTCTTAATGGCATTATTTCAGTCATCCCTGGCTTTGGCTCCTGACAATTCCTGAATCCTTTCCCTATTCCTCTGCTCCCCTTTCCCACACCCACACGACTAAGGTGTGTGTACCTGGTCCAGGGCATGGATAGGATCAATTGCCACTAATGGCTGATTTATTAAACTGAAGGCTCTGGGTAATGTTGTCTGACAGCAAATGCCTCTGCTAAAACAGAGCTGATTGATGTCTCAATGGAGGCCAGATTTTTATATTGGGGTTTGGGATTTTTGATTAAACAATTTGACCTTGAAGTCAAACCTGCTAACGTGACCCTGCCACTTTATGACATTAAACAATTAAATTGGTTCAGGGCTTGCAAGTGCAGAGGCCATGGCCTGTTTGAGGGAGTAGCAAAGAGGATTTATTTTGATTTGGATTTAACCTTTTGCTAAATATAGAGGAAAAAAGAGGTGTCTTTTGAGCATGTAAAACACAGATCAAGGCTTTCATATTCACAATATCCCTTATTTGTTTGGCCATGTTTCCATAAGGCAGCCCCTTGTTTGCTTGTCCCTTCTGTGGTCTAAAACAGGGAAATTGTCCTTTTTCAGGGAAAGAGGAAAAGTTATTTGAGAAAGGCTGGTGTTGTGGCCCTTGTTGTTCAAACCTGATCCTGCTTCCTTTCAGACTAAACAAGACAAGCTCACACAAAAGCGGGAGAAGGGAACAGCGACGACACAAAACGCAGCTTCCGTTTCTGGGGCTGGAGGGACACAGGGAACACACAGAGCCACCCTTGGAGCTGGGAAATGCACACCACTCTGAGATTAAAACACTGACTGCAGTTGCTTTTCCAGTGGCTGTTCCACTGTGATGCTGCAGGAGATTAGGAATGTCCGCTGAGCTGGTTCTCAGTAGAGAAAGAGGTGCGGGGGAAGGCACGGACAGAAAAGCGGAGGGTAAGGAAAGGAGCAGGAGGATTTTTAGTGTCATGTTCCAAGCCTTGGCCAAGATAAAGCTGAAAACAACCACCACTCTCATCCAGCTTGCTTGGGTGAGGACATTCAGAGGCTGTGCAGTGAGGCACCAGAAAGCTGGGTCACACTTTCTCCTCCAGGCTGATGTGTCAAGGATCCCAAGGAAAAGAAACAGGTTGAATAGTCAGATTTTTGTTTGGGTGTTTTTGTCCATTACAAAATCCTTTTTGAGGTCATTGATTTTGGAATCAGAAAATCAAGTGATTAAGCCCCGAGCAGACTCCTAATAAGTCGACCTGTCTGGACTGGTTTTGTTTCTTTTAACTTTTGCTGAGCTTTTTCAAAAGAATTCTCTAAGAGGAGCAGTGGACAACCCAATGTAAAGGTTCCTGCACTGTGGAATTGGCTGAAGCCTTTTTGCCTGTATTTCTGAGTAGCACATCACACCATTCTGCTTCCCTCTCCCTGCTCCATATCCACGTAGCCACACAGCAGGCACATGGGAATAAGAGTCCTACTGGAAATCTTGGCTTCACCCTTGAAATTGTGTTGAGTTGGAATAATCCAGAGTGTTGTAGAGATGGAGGTTTTCAGAATCAACATCATGAATCAAAGAAAAGTCCCTGTGGAGTAAAGATGGATTATATTTTCATTGTATGAAGGAGCTACAACTCCCTGGTTCTGTCAGAGGCAGGGAATCCTCCTGGGAATCCAAAGATCCCTATACATACAAACATTTCCTCATGTGTGCCTTCGTTTAGTGTCTTTATCATAGAATCTCAGAATGGTTTGGATTGGAAGGACTGTAATGATCGCTAGTTCCACCCTCCTGCCATGGGCTGGGACACCTTTTACTGGACCAGGTTGCTCCAAGCCCCATCCAACGAGACCTTCGTGATTTTTGTTTACCTCCAAAAACATTTCCTCTGTCTCTGTGGGTCAGTTTGTGTCACCAAAATGTTCTTGTCATCACCAGATGTGAAGGTTCTGGATTTTTTTCCTTTCTCCTTATCCCTTCCAGGTAAGGATCTCTCATCCTGCAGTGAACATGATCTGTCCTGCATATTTGGGAGGCGACAGAAGAGTGGGAAGACACAGGTAAATAAGTAGATTCACCTTTCTCTTGTTTCCTTGCTTATTCTCCCTGACAACAAAACAGTATTTAAGTATCTTGCTGTTCATGTGTTGTTTCTATGTGAAAGGCTATGCTTGAACTATGAGGAAATAAGAGTGAATTTAATCCATATTTTTGTGAATTACTGTGATGTAACTTCTTTGGAGTTGGGAAATTTCAGCATTTTAATTTTACACTTGTTAGGAAATGCACATCGCAAAGGAGAATTTTGCTTGATCTGAAAGGTCAGAGGTTGGACTCAATGATCTCAGAGGTCTTTTCCAACATAAATGGTTCTGTGAAATATCCATAAATATCCAAAATAAAATTGGACATTCAGTAGCAACTGGGCAGTCTCAACAAACTGCCCTTATTGGCACAAAAATTGGGAAAGGCTGAGCAGCTGCAAAGGATTCAAAGGTGGCTTGAACACTGATAAATATTTGATGAGAAGACCTTTCCCCTGAATTTGTGTAATGAGATCAGGGTTTGTACTGGCTTTTATTTTATTTATGTGTTCATTAGCATTTTGCACTTGCAGAGAACAGACCTGCTGTATCAGGGTGTAAAATAACAGACACTGTGATATGAAAAATCGAGAAAAATCCTTTGGAAAACATAACATCTGGAAAAGCACAGACGAATGTGTTGTAAGAATTGCCTTGTTGGTTCTGAGTTCTCTGAAATTGTTTAGGGGGAAAGATGGAGCTTGAAATTTGGTGGAAATTTCTGGAATGCCCTGTATGTGTTTTGCACTTTGCTCCTTGTGCAGTACTCTTGGAAGTTGTTCTGGAACTTCTCATCAGGCCTCTGGGAGCTTTGGGAGGAGAGGAATAAGGGGAGAATGTGCTGAGAGATCCAGGATAGCAGTGGAAGCAATACAAGGTGTAAATGCCAGGTGGAATGACAGGGGAGCTTGTGAAGAAGGAATAGTGATCCACTGGGGATTCTTGCCTGGAAAAACTCTGTAAAATAAAGAATACTTCAGTGGGCAACTTGAACGGTTGGAAGGATTTGTGCCATTATCCCCTATGGTGTTACAATTCCAGTGAATCTGCTGTAGGTTTTTAAGTGGTTGGTAAGTTTATTGGTGACAGAGAAAGATGTCAGGTCTGTTTCCGGACTTCCCAGTAAAATACACTTAGAGTTAATTAAACCAGGAGACTGGAAGAAACTTAAACGAATTAAGAACTGCCCTGTCTTGTCTGCCACTGCAAAAAACAGTGGGAACCTTTGTTACAAGTCACATGGTTTGCCTTGAAAGTTAAGAATTTGGGAATAGGCCATTAACCACCACAGAACCCATCTTAGCTTATTATTGATTTGAAATAGGAATATGGGGACTTCAAATCCCTGAGAACTATTGGAGCTCTCAAATGCTGTGGGTAAACTTGTCCCAGGGAAGCCCTGCTGATCAACACTTCTAAATATGCTATGGATCTCCTGCTTGGCTCCCTTGCTGTCACATCAATATGAAGCAGGACAATCTGGGATGTAAAACAGCTTAGCAGTGCTGTGGGTGGGGGACTGGGTTGTGCCCACCCATCTGTCCCCCAAAATAGTCGGTCTTTTTTTCTCCAGAGGTACTACGTCTTTTGAAACTCAGGTTTGGGAAGTGCTTGTTGCTTCTTCTGGGGTTTTATCCTGCAGAACATTTGCTCTTCCTGGATTGACGCTGCAGGTCCTGTGGATTTCAGGCTGCGTATGCAGGGTGTATAACTTTGTGCATGCTTTTGCCAATTCCAGTTGATGGCTACTGTGCAGATTTCCTTTCTCCCCTCAGTGAAATGGTTCAAGGTTCTGGCAAAAACGTCACAGACTGTTCCCTCTTAAGCACCCAGACTTCCACATGCAAATCCAGGCAGGAGGTATTGTCATTAGGAGCTGCACTGTTGTCCTCTGGCTGCTGTCTGCTGCTGAGCAGCCACAGGGCGGGAGAGCCAGAGGCAGCACAATCGCTTCCCCCAGCCCCCCTTCTCCTTTTTTTCATGGATCAGAGATCTGTGGAGTTTGCACAGAACAAAAATGCACTACTCAGGCCCTCCAGCTCAGAGCAATTTCATTTCACTGCACCCATGAACTCTCATGATCCCTTTCCATCATGTTCCAGAGCCTGGTCCTTAAGGTGGCACAGATGAAACTGCCCTGTGACGTTTGCAGTTCTCTCTGTGTGTGTTTGTTTTTTGGTTTGAAATGCCTGAGCTCTGGGCATTTCCCTGGTGTGGCAGAGACCTCACTGAAAGAGCAGGAAAGTGCTGTCATTTTCCTGGAAGCGAGTTTTTCCTATCTGTTCTGCGTGGAGATAATGTAGGAAGAGTCCTGGTGTCCAGCAGAGCCCTGGGTAGGGTCTACAGGAAGAGAGAGACTATTTACAAGGGTCTGGAGGGACAGGACACAGGGAATGGCTTCCCACTGCCAGAGGACAGGGTTAGCTGGGATATTGGACAGGAATTCTTGTCTGGGAAGGTGGTGAGGCCCTGGCATAGTTTGCCTAGAGGAGCTGTGGCTGCCCCATCCCTGGAAGTTTCCAAGGCCAGGTTGAACGGGGCTTGGAGCAACCTGGACTAGTGGAGGGTGTCCCTGCCCATGGCAGGAAGGTAAAACTGAATAATCTTTAAGGTCTCTTCCAACCCAAACCATTCCATGATTCTGGACCTTGAAGTCCTGTCTTTGAGGCTCTTTCCAAACTGTCAGATCCCTCCTCTTTGTTTGGAAGTGCAGTTTAGAAGCCTCCAACACAGATTTGATTTGGACTGAATGACCAATCCTCAGCTGGCAACAGAGTTGTCATTCCACTTTTGATCCTTTGACAAAGATACTCAGCACAGTTCTTTTTCCCACATTTCTAGTTGTTTCAGTCTGGGATCAGACCAGTCTTGGGTATAACTTCATGGAAAGATGCAGGAACTGCTTTTTGTAGAGTCACAGAATTGCTGAGATTGGAGGAGACCTGGAGGTTTCTGTATCGGTCACTGCTCAAGGCAGGGTCAGCTGTGCCAAGCTATTCAGGAGTTTGTCCAGCTGGGTTTTGATTATCAGCCTTCCTTAAAGCCTCCAGTTTAAAGCTGTGACAAAATTCAGTGGATGGAGGGAAGAGATCACTTAAAGAGCAGAAGATCATACAATCAGAGGATCATTAAGGTTGGAAAAGACCTTTTAGATCATCAAGTGCAGCCGTCAGCCAGCACCACCACCATGTTCATCACTAAACCATGTCCTCAAGTGCCATATCCACACATTTTTTGAACACTTCCAGGGATGGTATTCCACCGCTTCTCTAGACGTGTTCCAGGGCTGGACAACCCTTTCCATGAAGAAATTGTTCCTAATGTCCAATCTAAGCACACCCCCCCACCCCACTGTGTACTAGGTCTGGCTGGTTGGCTGGATCGTACCAGACTTAAAGATTAGGAAAAGGGAGGAAAAAAAGCAAAACCCAGGGAATTCCATCTGTGTTTATGGTCAGAGGGAAATTAGTGGAAGGACTCAAGGCTCAGTGACATGGTCTCTGGACCAGCAAGATAATCCTGGCTCTTCTGAAGTTCTCGTCAAAAATAAGTCACCTCTGAACTGCTGCTGTGATAAATGTGTCTCAAGAAATCAGACGTGTCACAAAGCCACCGTTCCAATTAGTCCTGGCCAGCCCTTTCCAGTGTGGTCATTAGCAATCATTTTATGATCTTGACCTGTAGAGTAGCCTTTGGCGGGAGGTGTTTTGTTTGAGCTTAATCTGAGCTGCCTTAACAGTAGAGCTGATCTCAGACTCGCTTTTAACTGTCTCAGTGGTCAAGGAAGGACCTGGTTGATGGATCCTTTCTCTTCATTTCACACCAGCACTGCTGCTGTAAGTGGG
Organism: Acropternis orthonyx; assembly: GCA_035583155.1. NCBI lineage: Eukaryota > Metazoa > Chordata > Aves > Passeriformes > Rhinocryptidae > Acropternis > Acropternis orthonyx. Next base: position 114,146,397 of record JAWWEU010000111.1, read on the forward strand.
GAATGTTGAAACTTGGATTATCTGCCTTATCAAAGGAAGAGGGAGTTGGCTGGAGGATTGTAAAGATTGCAAAAAGAGTGGAATTGCAAAGGGAATGGAAGGAAATGCTGTTTGCCCCTGAGGATCGAAAGGAGTTTCTCTAGAAGTAGTAAGACCAAGATAGCAGTTGAGGCTGTTGTTTTGATGGTTCTGGGATATGTGTTACTAATCAGAGGCACTTGCAACCCTTAATTCTCCTGAATGTTAAACACAACAGTCCTTTTTTTTTAAAATTATTTTTGATAAATCATGTGCCCAACTCAAACCTCCTTAATAAACTACACAGGGACCTTTGTTTTTTAAAAAAAAAAAAAAGAGTCAAAAAAATGAGGGGGAAGAAAACAATGGCTGGGCTTCAGAGTGGACCAAAATTGAAAACGTCTGCAGTTTTTCCCAGGGAGAGCAAGTGATTGAAAATATTGAATTGTAATTATGATGCTCTCTGGAGACCCCCAGTGAGGACCTGTTTTGCAGGGTAGGATCTGCCAGGCTGTTTTTTGCCCCTCTGATTTTCTCCCTTGCTCAGGAACACTGGGAGCTGGGGAGACAGAAAAACAAATTCCATTAGTTCCTATCTGGTTGAACTTCCTGGAACCCCCACTATTTTTTTTTGCTTCTCAGAATTTCCTTCCTCCATCCAGCTGTGTTTCCTGATGAAGCCTTATCACTGGAGAAAATGCTCCTGAGCGAGGCTGAGGATTTGGGAATGAGTTGCAGACGGTCCCAACTTGGTTGCTGAACAACATGATTCTGGCACTGATTTCGCTCCGGGGGCTGGGGGAGTAGTTCTGATTTGCTCCAGCTCTGCTTGGGATGCATGAAAACCTGAATGTTTTGCATCCATCTCACATCCACGTCTCAGGCCATTCCATGAGTAATCTGCTTCCTCCAAATTTGTGTAACTTGGATGTAAACCTGCTTAAGTTCCCTTCAACCACCTAATCCAAGCAGCCCGAAAGTCTCGAGTCTGCAGTGATTTCTTCCTCGTTAGTCATTAGGAATGGGATGATCCACCCCTTTGCTTTTCCACTTTTTTTTTTTTTTTTTTTAAATCAGGAAATTGTCTTCTGACACATTTTGCAGAACTTCCTCAACTGACTTACATTTCCCAGCACTTATCAGAAAAGCATGTTGGCTAATCTTAAGGGACATAACTGAATATCCATTAAAGTTTGGCTCTGCCATGGGCTCCCTGAAGTTATGGGGGAACTGAACATTCCCTGCACCTCAACTTTCTGCAAAATCCCCATTTTTATATTGATGTTTGTGGGGTTTCACAGTCGTGATTTTTACCTGTGACCAAAGCTTTTCTTGCAGGGATTACACATAAAGTACTTTGCTGTTCTTTTTTTCAGCAACGTCAGGGAAGAAAAAAAACTACAGGAGAGAAAAATGAGTTACAAATTAACAGAGATTTTCCCCTGTTCTGCTTTGGAGACCACAGCTAGCATGAGGTATTTGGGACTGAGAGGCAGAACAGAAAAAAAGACATCAAAAACCTGGAGAGAGTCCAAAAGGATTTAGTAAAATGGGTGTCAGGGTTAGAGGGCATGTCCTAGAAGGAGAGAGTGGAGGAACTGGATATGTTGATCTCAGAAAAGAGGCAGAAAAAGGTGACCTCTTTCCTATAAATATCTGGGGGTCGCGGGGAGGGAGGAGCAGAGGAAGGGAAGGGACAGTAATCAGAGCAGGCAAAAGCCAGGAATGGTGCTGGGGGTGAGAACTCCAATTAGAAAGAGGAAGACCCAAGCCTGCTCCTCACAGGCTTCCTCACAGTGATGTCAGCAGGGCACTGGAGGAGTCTCCTGAGGGAAATCCCAGCTTCTCAGCAAGTGATGCCAAGAAAAAAGCCATGAATTTAACACTTTCAGACCTGTTGGAATGGGCAAAGATGACTTGGGTTAATAAACCATCTCCCAGCGAATCATTCCGTGAGTGGCTCTAGTACTCTGGGTTGGTTTCCTGGGGTTGGGTTGCGCTTGGATTCCCTGTGGCTCATGCTGGAATCCCTGTCCATGTGCACATGGATCTCTTGGCTTTCCCCATCCAGCTGCCTGTTTCCTTGGAATATTTTAGAGTATTAATATCTAAGCATCTGCTAAGTTGGATTAAAAAGCTGCTGGGGAGAAAGGGGTGTGTGATGTACACAAGTGTCAAGCCAGACATGGAAAATATGCTTCCTTAAGAAATCCAAATAAAAATGTAGTTGCTGTCAGTGTGTTCCAGAGAAGGACAGTAGGGAAACACTGGGATAGTCTTTAACATAGTCCTTCCTTTTGTATTATACATTTATTGGCAGAGAGAATTAATGCATTTCTAGAGGTATGTCATGTGCAGGAGGATTATAATTATCCTCAGGCTCAAAGTTTGTCAGATTTGGGGTTAAAATTTAGAGCTGCTCACTCCCATATATGACTTGACCATTTTAGCACATTTCATTGGAAGAGGGAATATGATGTTTTCCAAGAATCAAGGCACAGGAAAACAGGGGTGTGAAAAAGGTGGGGTTTGGTGGAAGATCTGGGCATCTTCTCCAGGCTCCCTTCATAGTGATGAGGCACAGGTGCCCACACAGATGCATCAGCTGTCTCCAGAGATGGGAAAGGGGAGGTTCAGGTTGGACATCAGGAGGAATTTCTTCATGGAAAGGGTTGTTAAACATTGGAAGGGGCTGCCCAGGTAGGTGGTGGAGTCCCCATCGCTGGAAGTGTCCAGGGAATGACTGGATGTGGCACTCAGTGCTCTGGGCTGGGTGACAAGGTGGGGACGGGGCACAGGGTGGGCTTGATGATGTTGGAGGTCTTTCCAACCTGAACAGTTCTGTGATTCCATATGAAACCAAACCCTTTCCAGAGATCAGTGCCTCTTCAGTGCTCCCTCAGGACATTTAGCAGTGAGGTGCCCTATCCAAGAAATGATACTCTGAACAGACTCCATTTCAGTGCAAAAGCTCCCCATGATATTGTAAGCACATGATTATCCTCAACTCCCTTGACCTGTTCTGTTCTTGTGAAACCTGCAGTTTTTAAATTATTCTTACTTTTGGTCAGTGGGAAGAGACTGGTGACCTCTATGGAAGAGTCTGCAAGACAATCTAATGGTGCTTTTATGCCTTTGGTATCCCCAAATTGCTTCTGATCAGAGAAATTTCTCTCAGCCTCTAGTCCAGTGCTACTTTGACCGGCATGTCTTGCTCAGGATGGATTTTTAGACTTGTGATAAAGGAAATTAAAACACAGTGGCTTCATTCTCCTTGGGAGCTCCATGGGAGCTTTGGTGGGAACTCCCTGTGCTCTGCGGTGTCACTGTTGGAGGATCTCATTGGGTTTGTTGTGTTTTTTTCTTTCTGCAATGTATTCAAATTATTATTGGAGAGGGACTTTTACCAAGGGCATGGAGGGACAGGACAAGGGGGAATGATCTTGAGATTAGGGAGCATGGGTTTAGATGAGATGTTGGGAAGAAATTCTTGGCTGTGAGGGTGGGAGGCCCTGGCACAGGTTGCCCAGAGAAGCTGTGGCTGCCCCAGCCCTGGAAATGTCCAAGGCCAGGTTGGACAGGGCTTGGAGAAACCTGGGCTAGTGGAAGGTGTCCCTGTCCATGGCAGGGGGTGGAACTGGATGATCTTTAAGTTCCCTTCTAACCCAAACCATTCTGTAATTCTATAATAATTAGCAAGGGCTCTTTACAACATCTGTAATACTGCAGGTACTTTGTCCTCTCCAGTTTTGCTTTGCAGCCATGGACTCTGTTAACAGCCGGAAGGATCATTCCCAGAAAAAAAAAGAAAAAAAAAAAGAAGAAAAATCCCCTCAAAACCAGATTCCACCACCAGTTAGGACAAGGCCTTTGTCTGAGGAGCACCCAGGACAGGCTGGTGACACAAACTCCCAAATAGGACAGCTGAAAGGCTAAATCATAGAATCACAGAACAGTTTGGGCTGGAAGGACCTTAAACTCATCCAGTTCCAGCCCCTGCATCTTCAGTGTGCACAAGGGGTACAGGTAGAACAAATCTGGCAGCACAGACCAGTGTAAAGTGGATCTAAAGCCATACATGGAGAGTCAGAAAATTAATTAGGCTCAAGGTGCTAATTTGGGCCATATTTTTAGTATTTCTCCATGCAGATGAGATTGTTTCAGGAACACTGGGAAAATTCCTTTCCCCAGCATGGTGTCCTAGTAGTGCTTTTGATAAAAGGAGAAAGAGCAGAGTATTGATGTTTCGTTGCCTGCTCTATAAGCACCTTGTTAATCAACTGGAGGATAAATTATTGCTGTTCAGGTATCAGCAGAGAGGGAGAGGAGGAGACATCTCCCAGTCTGGAAGAAATGGTGCTTTTTTCTTCTCTCTCCATCGGAGAAGAGTCTTGCTTTCATGTTAGTTCCTTGGGGGGGTTGTTAGGGACTGAAACAAAACTGGGGGGAGCTCTTTTGATTTATCTTCTCTCCTTCCCTTTTGGTCACTTCCATAGGTTTAAAGAGCCGAGTTGGCTTTAATGTGTTACCATTAGAGACCAGGCATTAGCTGGAATAAACCATCATTCCTCACAGTGAAAAATACCCCTTGATTGGCTAATTAATCAGTCAAAGGGGAATGACATGGCCCTCGGCTTGAGGGACTCTGCTGCACAGGTAAACAGGTCATTGATAAATGGTTTACCCACAAATTCATATATCAAGAAAACTTAGTCATTTTTTAACTACACTTGGTGTGAAAGCTGTGCTGCAGTTTTGGAGGTGGATTTTTGCTGCCTTTGCTTTTTGCATTGTGGGAGCTTTTGAAGTTTTCAAGAGGAAAAGGCCAATCAGAACTTTGTTGCAATTGGAGTTCTTCTGTTTTCCGAACTGGAAAAAAAAACCTCAAGGATTTTTTTCTCCTCTCAAAGAGAGGGAAATCATGGCTTTGTGTTGAGGTGGAGAAGGTCTGTAGCTTTTCGTCATTTAAATATCCTGAAGCTGCTCGGTGGGTCATATCCAGTCCTCAAGCGCTGCAAAGACAAAGCTGATATCTATAAATGAAATAACTGGGGGGAAATGTATGGAGCAAGATGCACATCTGTGTTGGTAAAAGGCTTTAACTCACCTGATTTAGTAGTGGCTTTTGGCATCTGTAGGCTGGACCTTGTCATCTGTATATTTTAGAACACCTTATCCTGCAATGATGGATCTTCACTGAGAGTTAAAGACAAGAAGCAAAATTAAAAAGGAGGGGAGGAAATCCAGCTCTAAATTAAATTGCATAAATATGTGATCTACAAACACTCTTACACATGGGGTAGGTGGGACTAAAGCAGTGTAATCATGGCAGGAACCATAACACAATAATGTTTGGCTTAGCTTGGGACTCACCCCAAATCCTAGTTGTGCTTTTTTTCTTGGGTTTTGCCTTGATTTTTTCGTATTTTTCTCCTTACCTTTTCCTTTCTTTCCCCCTGCTTTTTTCCTGCTTTTTCCTTACTTTTTTCTTGTTTCTTTTCCTTGCTTTTTCTTTGTTTCTTTTTCTTGCTTTTTTCTTGCCTTTTTCCTTGCTTTTTCCTTGCTCTTTCTTTGCTTTTTCCTTGCATTTTTCCTTGTTTTTTCCTTACTTTTTTTTCTTTTTTTCTCCCTTTTTTCCTGTGCATCCTGGGAGAAAATAACATACCAATCCCTAAGAATATGGGTTTGGCTACTAGGGATTAAACTTCACCTTATTTTTGTTGTGTGTAATCCCTTCCTCCCAAGCAGCCCTTGCTGTGGACCTGCACTTTAGACACCAGCCTTGGTTTGTTTTTCCTTTTAAAAATATTTGTCTGATCAAAGAGCTTTCTTAAAAAAAGGAGGGAAAAAAAAAGAAAAAAATTCCAGAGCAGCAGCAGTTCAAAACAAGAAAAAGTGCATTTTTTTTGATCCTATCATAACAGGATTTGTATATGGAAGTGTGGACTAAGCAGGTGGTTTCCTGTTGATTTGAAAGCCAGGTGGGCAAGTTCTTGATGAGGAGCTGATGTCCCAGGCTGGTACCTGCCCTGCTTTCCCTGCTGCAGGAATGTGCTGCCTGCTCTTTCCTTCTGCTGCTGGAGCCCAGAGCCAAGTGATGGTCCTGGAGAAACAGGGTGAAATTTGGGACTGTCATCTTGTAGGGATAATTCCCAACAGGAATTATCCCCACTGCTGTGGGAATGAGAGGGAAACAGCAGTGTGTGTTCTCTCTCAGAAATCAAGAGAATAGAATATATTTTGTTACCTTCTGGATCCACTCCCTGCAGAAGGACTCTGGGTGTTCATGGCACAGCCTGATTTTTGCTGACTCGGTGCTATTAAAGGGTGTCTGACCTTTCTCCAAGGGTGACTGGATTTCTGGCTCATCAAACTCGTTATGAAACTGCTGGTTGGTTCGGGTGGGTTCAGCAAACCAAAAGCTGGAGCAAAAGAAGTGATTCAGCCTGAGAAAGTGCTTAAAATCAAAGAAACAAGCTTTTCCACTCCCAGTCCAGTATTTCAGCTTCTCTACTGGATTGTTCTCTCTTCAGCTGTAACTTTTGCTTCTTTTCCTCTCCATATCTAGTGCTGGAGTGTGACTTTAGTGATAAACTTCCCTGTCAGTGTCCAAGCTGGTCCCTCCTCTCTCTGACCTCCGTTCAGCTGCTTGGGATGTTTGCAAATGTGGCAGTTTGAAGTTAATTTGGGCTCATTTAAAGGGAAGGGAAAGGGAAAGGGAAAGGGAAAGGGAAAGGGAAAGGGAAAGGGAAAGGGAAAGGGAAAGGGAAAAAAAAGAGAAGAGAGGAGAGGAGAAGGCATCAGGGGGATCTTAGAGCCCCTTCCAGTGCCTGAAGAAGCTCCAAAAGAGCTGGAGAGGAACTCTGGACATGGGCCTGGAGGGACAGGACAAGGGCGAAATGCTTCCCACTGCCAGAGGGCAGGGATAGATGGGATATTGGGAAGGAATTCTTGGCTGTGAGGGTGGGGAGCCCCTTGCACAGGTTGCCCTGAGAATCTGTGGCTGCCCCATCCCTAGAAGTGTCCAAGGCCAGGCTGGACGGGGCTTGGAGCAACCTGGGCTAGTGGGATGAGATGATCTTTAAGATCCCTTCCAACCCAAATGATTCTGTGAAAGCAACTGAAAGAAGCAACAGAAACAGCAGCAAAGAGAGGTCAAGCAAATCTGAGTTTTGCTGAGGTGGGGAAGAGTTTGGGTTCTCTACTGAACAGATTCCAGAATTTCCATGCATGTAACAGTGTCTGAACTCTTCCCTGCACTGGGTTGAGGGATGTGATGTCTGTCTGTTGTGCGTAGTTTGTTCTTTCTCTCTTCAGGGGAAGCTGGTTGTGCTTTCAGGTGTTTGGCTTTGGCAGACTCTCAGTACGAACCCAGGGGGTGTCAGGGAACACAAGCTGAAGCGTGGGCTGGCTTTGGAGAGAATTCATTCCTGTGGAAGTTTGTTGTAGCCTGTGATGGACCTCCAGAAGGTTCTGCCTTGATGAGTTTGCCCCTCAGGATCCAGAACGAGCAGGGGCTGTTTGGCGACCAGCTGGAACTACCTCAGCTGATGTTCAGCACTAACACTGTGCTGGATGAATTTTAAGCTCCCATGAAAAAGGCGGGACCAGGGATGATTTGCCCATGGATAGTAGAGTGGGCAGAGGGTGAGAAGTGTGGCTGTCCACAGCATTCAAGAATTCTGATTTAATTCTTCCTTACTATTTCTGGTTCACTGGGATTTGTTTGAAATGTTCTCACCAAGAGCCAACTTTTCCCAAGTGCTGTTTTTGACAGCAGAATCCAACCCAGCTCAGGCTGACTGGATCACCTGTGTGTTACAGGTTGTTTTTTAACAAATGAAGAGAAGATCAAAAATATTGTCTGCCCTAAAATCCTGTTTTCCAGAATATTGAAGAATTTAAATGTCACTCAGTACTTCAATACTTGAAAGAAAATTATTTATTCTCGATACTTTTTTACAAAGAAATATCTGAGCTTGGGAGTAGAAGAAAGTTACTGTAAGGTAGTCAAAGGCTAATGCTAATTAGGAAATGTTTTCTAGCTCACAGAAAATACCACCAAATTTTTTCTAATTTCTTTTAAAAAGTCATCTCAAATACTCAAAAGTATGTTTTGCAATTAATATTTGCTGTTAGAAAAATAGTAATTGCTACAAACATCTTGCTGTGGTCAAGCGCAAACTTGCAGGTGCTTTTTTAGTATTATTCTTTAAACCACTGTATCTCTTAATGGAGTAAAAAACCTTAGATGATGAAAAATATCAAGCCATTTTATTTATTATTTCAGGTAACCCTTTGTTTATATAGATTTGTTTGACATCTCATAATATGAATATGGTTTTTATATTTCAGTGGAGGAAAAGGAGAACTGTGTAAGTAATTAAGGAGGAGATTTTTGTGGATTCCTTTAACTCTTAACTGTATTGAAGGAACACCTTAGTCAGTACCAAACACTCCAAGGTGCCTGGAACACTTCCTAGGCTTGGAAAAACGGCTGTAGAGTCCCCTGGATTTTAGTGGATGCAAAATTTCTCTGCAACTACTTATGTGTTAAGACTAAGAAATTTGGTACGAAAGATGTCAAAGAAAACCTTCTGCATTCTGTTTTGCTGCATAGAATTTTGGGGGCTACTAATTCCTTATGCCCTTACTGTCACATCCAAGCAAAAGCTGTTTCCTCCAACAATTCCCAGATTATTTTAATGCTCCAAATCTTTATTTGCTTGCCTGGCTGTCCCACTACAAGGTCCTTAATCAGTTTGTAAACTGTGCGTTATTAAGTTTCCTAAATATCTTCCTTTTCTGTGGACTCAAGTCTGTCCAGTGATGGCACCAGTTCAAAACTCAGCTTGTTCCATGAAGACCACCAGAACGGTCTGCTTATATAAACGTTTTGGTGCCTCTCAGCCTGAATCTGGGGCAGTGATATAACAAAACACATGACTCTGGGGTTATCCAGTTCTCCAATTTGCTCCTACCTAAAAATGTTTCTCCTCCTGAATTGAGGAGTGAATGTTCTGTGGGGAGAGAGTCAGCATTGGCCAAAGTGACCTGAATTCAGCCTTTTAATACCTGTGACTGTGCTGGTGCTGGGAGCTTAAACATTCATTTACATTTCATCTTAAAAGCAGTGAGAACGCTGGGCCAAACTTGGAGGTGATGAGAGAGGATTGTGTAATCCTACACGTCAGCAAGCGACTGGAAGAGGAAGTTTTTTGTTGGAACTTGCACACTAAGAAGGCACAGTGTCCCTGTTTTAACTTCTGCCTTGTTAAGCCTTCAATTAATCATTGCTTTTAAACTCCTCTCTCCCGTCGCCTCTGGATTGGAGCATGTGATTTATTTGTGGAGGACATCACCCTGCAAGTGGATCCCAGGAATGTGGCTCAGGTGAGGCACTGCCAGGGCCCTTTGGTTCCCTTTCACCACTGTTGTGCAGCCTCGGGTCCAGGTGACTTCCCTGAATCCCAATTTCCCAATCACTGAATCTGGGGATTGATTCCACGATTCACCCCGTGGAAGTGGTGTCAGCCTAATATGTGTTAAATATTTAATTGTTCATGAAGTGCATTGAAATATTTAGGTGATAACTGAGAGTTTTGAAGTGCAAATTGTATCAGACCGGTTCAGTTTCTCCTGGTGGTTATTTCTGGGGAGCTGGAAAAGCTATCTGAAGTGTTCTATTTGTGCTTTCCTGTTTACCTTTTGAACTTCACAGCCACAGAGCTCATACTGTGGTTTTAAGTCACTGTAACTTAATTAAACTTTCTGAGATTCCTGAAGCGTGACTGTCTCCAGCTTTTCTGAAATCCCTGGAAAAGCCAAGCTGTTTACATAACATCTGGATGGGAGTGGGGACCGTGCCCTGGAGCATCACCTGAGGGCACAGCCCAGGGTGTGGAACCCCGGGGATGTGTGCATCTTGGGAAGCTGAGGTCAAACAAGAAGTGAAGAAGTGTCTCTACCTGCAGGAGTGTTTGTGGAAATGGTCAAGTGGAGCTTCAGCCCTTGTTTTCCCAGCCAGGACTTAACGGATCACTTGGGCTGCTGATTCCCTGACGTCCTTTCATTCCTGATCTCCCTGAGCAAGCCAAGCTGTACCAACCGGAGCACTGCAGGGCCAGGTGGCTTTTTTTTTTTGTTTCCCTCCTTCCTAAGCCTCGTGTTTGCCAGTTACCAAATGGCAAAGGAATGCTGTGTGTAGCAACCGAGGTGGATCCCATCCAAAGGCACGGAACGTGGCCTGTTCCTTTTTCCTGTGCCGTCGCAGGGAAATGGGCGTCTCCAAGAGACGCCCGTCGGCAGAGCCCTTGCTCTCCAGCACCTCGAGCCTGCCTGCTCTGGGTTTGACACTTGCTACTGGAAAACAGAGCTTTGTCACTCCTGGCAACTGGCTTTGCAAAAACACTGATAACAATAAAGGGCTCCATGCCCAGTCCGGGCTTGCACTCGCTTTCTGGGAATCTTCCAGCGCAGCGGAGATGCTGCCCCTCTGCTTTAACCCCCTCTGTGTGGTTTGAGGGGATCTTCTGCTCCTTCTGTACCTCCACAGATGTGGTCATTCTTATCTGTTGCAGACCCTGTTCCAATCACAGAATTATTTAGTCTTGAAGCTTCTTTCCTGCCTGTGTTAGCAGAACAAAATGCTCTTCACCTGAGCATGGAATGCCTGAAGGGATGGGAACTGGTCACACTCTCAGAGGAAATTTGGAGGGTTGGGAAGTGGGAAAAATTATCTCAAGTTGATGTCAGGCAACAAAACCTGAGAATTTTGCCATGGCATCTGTAAAACACTTTTTGTGTTTATTTTTCCAAGAAGCTTTTATGGTTAAAAGTTCTGAACTGAAAGCTGCAAAACTCTTGTGCCCTAATTAGTGACCAGTTTTTGTGGTACCTGTATGGTCAGGCTGGGAGGAGAATTCTGTTTTGCTGGGGCCGAAGTCCTGGAAAGAAAACACGAGATTGCTGTCAAGGGAGAGCCCTGGGGTTTAGCACCACTTCAGGGCCCTGACACAAAATCATCTTCAGGGTGTCACATAAGAGGCACTTTTCTTGTTTTGGCCTTCAGGATGTCTTGTTGTAGTGGAGATTTGCTGATACTGATGGATTCAAGGCAATATTCTCCAGTTGTTTCAGAGTTAAGCTAAATGCCTAAAGTAGAGGGGAGAATAATCCTGGCTGAGAGGTTAAATATAGTGATGTAACATCTAAGAAGAGAAAAGGGAAGAGAAGCCCCAGTGAAGGGCCATTTAACCTGCTTAAGGCATGACCTGTGTATTTCAGGGTCACCTCTCTCCATTGAATATGATTATTTGGGACTCCATATTTAAAGCTGCCACTAAAGATAAATACTTGGTTTGAGCTTTAGGGACAAAGCTCTTGGTTTACATACATACATTGCAAACATATAAAAGCTTTGTATTATTTTCCTTTCCATATGGATGCTTAAATAAGGCATGATGGTTTTGACAGTTTCTGCCTTGCATTTTTCGTAGAACAGAATCCCAGAATGGTTTGGGCTGGAAGGACATTGAATATCATTTAGTTCCAACCCCCTTCCATGGGCAGGAACACCCATTTTTGGCACTACTAAAAGGATTCAGTACACAAAAAGGACCTCAAGGAACTTCGAAGGGATCGCATGAATACAATTTGTTCTGTAAATTGTGCCGCTTCCTAACTTTTCCAGAGACAAAAATTCCTTATATCACTTCTGATGGCTTTCCTTTATCAAACTTCTGCACATAAAAATACCTTTCTATAGGAGATCCAAGCAGAAATCCCTCTTAAGGCTGTGGCTTTATGTGCCCAGGAATTTATAGGCACCTTTTCCCCAGTGTGCAGCTCGAAATGGGTACCTGGCTCTTATTTAGGAGGGTATATTATTCACTTTTCTCCAACATTTGGGAAAGCAGGACATGCTACTCATTTGAAAATCATACCAGCTCCTTTATCACTGCCAGTCACAGTCAGCAACGCTACATTCCCAGCTTGACACAGAGGAGGAGGTTTGCCCTGAATAAATACAGGAGATAAATGGTCTTTCTGTTCCTCAGAAGAATTTGGGCCACTTCTCAAAGTTGGTGCCAGAAGCAGAGTAGAGAGTGGCATGGTTAAAGTTAATTGCCCTCAGATTTTAGTTAAAAGTCTAACTAGCTTGTCAGCTTTGAATTTATATTTTCACAGTTCACTAGGGAGTGAGAATAGGGAGGCTTTGATGTAGCTGGATGGGGTTTTTTTTGCTTTGTATGAAATGCTCCAAAGTTTAGTAAATAAACTTTTATTGAGAGAGGGGCATGAATGGCAGCTTAAATCCAGCCAGAAGGATCAGGGTATACCCTCACTGAGGGGCAGAGGGGCAGCAGGGCTGGCACAATGGAGATTTCCATGGAGCACCAACACTGAGCTCTCTAAGAAACAGCTCAGCAGAGGTTTGTTAATTAGGTGTTACCAGAGACTTGCTGAAACAATGAAGCTGTGATGCACAAAGCACTACCTAATTAACTCTTTAATAGCCATGTAATACACTTGCTGGTTCTCTCCACTCAGGGAAACTGAGGCACACTGGTTTAATTCCCATGGGATTCCCAAGGCTGTTCTGAACAGCAAGTGCTTGAGAAAAATGAGACTGAGTCAAAACTCATAAGACAAGACTGTGGTTTGAAAGCCAATAAAAAACTCTCCAAAGTAATTGTTTAGAAAGATGGTTGTTTTGGCTTTAACAGGGATCAAAACATCTTTTCTTTGCTGGGTTTTTAATTGCTGAGGAGAAAGTTTTATGTCGAATATTGCTCTGTACCTGTCCCCTATAGCCAGCTGGGAAGGACCCAGGCTGTTCAGTCAGCTTTCAAATATATAAGCAAAAATGCACATTAAAAAACATTAATAGGATTTGCTACATCTTATTCTAATATTATTATCTTATTCTGTATTATCTAATTGTATCACTCAGAGGATGGTGAGGCCCTGGCACAGGTTGCCCAGAGAAGCTGTGGCTGCCCCATCCCTGGAAGTGTCCAAGGCCGGGTTGGAGGGGGCTTGGAGCACCCTGGGATAGTGGGAGAAGTCCCTGCCCATGGCAGAGGGTGGGACAAGGTGGTCTTTAAGGTCCTTTCCAACCCCAGCTGTTGATTTTATTATTGATTAACTTTCTATTCCCAAGATTACTGGGGGATATCTCCCATAACCTGCTCCCTGGCTGAAGGGCAAATTGACTTCCAAAAATTGGAGTGCGCCCTCTAATTCTTGCTAAAACCATTCTTGAACAGTTTTAAAGCATTTCAATACAATTTTAAATCTTCTTCTTTATTAAGCAAGAAGGAATAACTTATTCTCTTGCTTTACCTGTTTCACATGTGATGTGTGAGCAAACCACTGAGCTGTTTGAAGGTACAAGTGGATTTCTGGGAACTGCAGCCAGCTGTGTTTTCCTGGCTGCATGGATTCCATTCTCAGGATTGTCTCAGGGGGCTGCTGTTTCTTGGAGATCTGTTCTTGAGCTGCTCTTTTCACTGCTGGTGGGTCTGCAGAGCGAGCTGGCTGCGCTCGGACATGGAGATAAACTTCTGCCTTTGTACCTGAGCTTACCCAAGCACAGATTAGCTGCTGGCCCACAGGAATGTGGTCTAATCTTGTTCTGGCTAACCCCAGAGAAAATGGGAACGTGCATTGCCAAAACTATCGGAGCATCCAGTTGCTCTGAGGAGTCCAGCAGGCTGCAGACAGGTTTGAACCGTCTTGAGTGGGAAGTGACTTTCTGTTTTGCAAGCCCTGCAACACTGATTTCAGCCCCTGGCTGGCTGGCTCAGGGGGAATGTCATCACCTGCAGGAATGTCAGCAGGGGCTTTATCCAAAAAAAAAGCTGGGGGTTGTCCACTCTGAAGTTGAAACCATGAGGTTAAAAATGTTACTGCCTTAAGAAAATTCTTGGAGGGGCTTGTGAGGAATCCATTCATAAGGCAAATAGTGAAATAGCTCCTTGTAAAAACTATTACTGCTGTAACATAAAATATGAGAATCCCAGGATGGTTTGGGTTGGAAGGGACCTTAAAGCTCATCCCATTCCCACCCCCTGCCATGGGCAGGGACACCTTCCACTAGACCAGGTTGCTCCAAGCCCCGTCCAGCCTGGCCTTGGACACTTCCATGGATGGGGCAGCCACAGCTTCTCTGTGCAACCTGTGCCAGGGCCTCACCACCCTCACAGGGAAGAAATCCTTCCTAATCTAAACCACCGAAGATATGGGGTGGCTTCCTAAATTTCAGTGATGGCTGAAATATTGTGTTGGCATTTACCATCTCAGCTTCTCTGTATTGGACCTTCTCTTGCCTTCTGTGTATTTGAAGTCAGGGAACTTCACAGTGCAAAGAGTCAAACACTCCAATGTACCTTTTCTCCAAGTGTTTTTTAGTAAAGTGTTATGTTTGAGTTCTGGGTGAACTCAGAATTCTAAAATGTTTCACAGTTTCTGTCTGGTGTTGTAAGCGCTATATTTGAAAATAATTTCTTTGAGGGAGAGGATGTTGCTCTGGGGTTTTTATGGCAAGGTTTTGAAAGAAGTTTCTCTGATGTCTTTGAGAAGTTTACATTTACTCCTAAAAATGTTTCCTTCAGGCTGTCTTGGAAATACCTGAATAAACAGAATCACAGAGTGTTGGAAGGGACCTTAAAGCCCATCTCATTCCAAACCCCCTGCCATGGGCAGGGACACCTTCCACTGGACCAGGTTGCTCATCCACCAGGCCTTGAACACCAGTAAAAAAAGTCAGCCAATTTTTTGGGGGGGTTTCTCTCTATGGGAGACAGGAGGGTGTCGCACAAGGAATGTTTAAGCTGAGAATTTCCTGCTTGTACTTAAATGAGGTTGGGATTTCATGTTGTCACCGAGACTTTGGGCTGGCTGCTGGGTGTGGGTGTGAGGTGGCTGTGCTTGGTTGAGTGGATCAGGCTGTGCCTCCTAAAGACCTTTATATAATGCACTTTTAAGGTTTATTTCATCCTTTTTCTGCACTGTATAATATCAATTCTCAATATGTTATACTGAACTCAGTTCAAATACCAATTTGTGTAAGTTCTGCAAAAACTAGAGTCTGAGATTGATCATGTAACTCGACTCTTTCCAATCCTACAATGAGATTACTTAGACAATCATAATTGTTAATTACATAATTACGTACTGTTCATTTCTCTGGCAATGGCACTCACATAATGAACAGCTATTCAGTATTTTGGTTTCATTTAGGGTGTGCCCTTGGTCTTTATTTATTACATACAATTCAAATGCTGCTCAGAAAGACAGAATTGTGAATTTTCCTGCTGGCTTTCTATGCTGTTTGCTGCAGTAGTATCCACATCCCTTCTTTCCAGGGTTTCCTCTGGGTGTGGAAAAGGGATCAGGTACTTCTAGAGCACAGTTTGTTAGATCCTGAAGAGCAAGTTAAAGTCTGGAGTCTTCTAAGCCAGGAGAAATCCCCCCTCAGCTGTTCCAGTCCTCGTAACGTTACTGGGAGATGGAGGAGATACAATCCCAACCTTCTGATGGACAACAGAGCTCAAAAGCTGTATTTTTTAACAGTAAACTTAAGAGTTTACTGGCTTATGGTTGTCCATGCCATTAAACTGGAAGCACAGTCCCTGACCAAGTGATGCTTCCATACAGTATCCTGGCCTGTTTGAGGAAATGAGCACATACCGGGATCTCTTCTTGGGAAGTCATTGGGGTGCAGCTGCCCCATTTGGCACAAGGCACTGTAGATGTCTCTGGTTTTAGGTTTGCAGGCTGAGAGAGCCAAGATCTCAGCTCTTGGTGTTTTCATGGGGCTTCAAGGGGTCAAGTTTGAACCCAGGTTCACACACACCTGGAACTGGAAGATTTGGGGTTTTCACTGTTAGCCTCTGGTGAGATAACTCTGAAGGACCAAAGAAGAGACAGTTTTTGATGTCAGCCCTTTGTTGTTCATTTGTTATACATGGGAATGCTTTTCTCATCCTTCCACATATTCCTGGGTTAAAGAAATAGGCATTATTTCAGGTGATATTATTCATGACAGCACAGTGGGAAGTTATTGTTTTATTAGAGAGGCAAATTATGCCTCAGGGAAATATGCAGGTCACATCACCCTTCATTGAAAAGGCTATTCCACATCCACCATGTCAGCAAACAAAACAGACAAATTTGGAACTTTTTTTCCTGTTGGATTTCATTTTTTTGATGTATTGACACTTCTGCCTCTCTTTTTTTTGGGTTACAGTTTCTTATATAAGTAGTCAGCTCACAATGGGAGGTGATATAAATACCTGGCTGGGAATTCAGCCTCTGGAGTTGCTCTATTAATCCATGCCATCAGGGGTGTGCTTATATATGTCACCTTGTGAGCAGTGCAGGTGAGAAAATGGAGCACAAGAGCTTTCCATTCAAACTTGTGTTTTCTGTAAAAATACCAGGTGATATTTTTAGACCCTTTTGGCAGCCTGGCTCCATACCTGATGTCCCTGTGTATAATGTACACATGTCTGTATGTGCCTGCAAGTGACAGTGAACACAAACAGACAGCCCCTGTCTTGCTGGCATGGTTTATTAATTAGATCTAATTGATTGCACTCATTGGGAATTCCCTGTGAACACTTCAAAGCACTCCATGCAGAGATTTGCTTGCTGGCGTGCGATTCCTTGTGCGTTCCTTGCTGTCATGTGGCTGGAAGACTTTGAGTCTGCAAAATACCTAATTTGTGATGGATAAAGATACTCAGCTAGAGAGTCTTTAGACCCTGAGAGCTGGTGGAGAACTGTGTTAATTGCTGTGCTACACTGGGGAGGACAGAGCTTCTCCAGCTCTTCATCAAAGGAGCACGGCCCCTCGGAGAGCAGCATCCTGCAGACTGTCCCACCTCCAAGGGTTTGGCAGCTGGGGGGGAGAGAGGAACCAAAGCAGTTTATATAAAGTAAGCAAAAAAATGTATCATTGTACAAACCCCTCATTTTACTGTTTCTGGTGGGTTTTCAGTTGGGTGCTGGGTGCTGTGGGGAAGTGGTTCTTGTCTGTGTCTGTCTGTGGTGGTGACTCGTCCCCATCATGGAGGGGTCTGTAATCATCCCGTGGCCCACAGAGCAGCACCATGGCGTGGGTTGGGTTGGAAGGGACCTTAAAGGTCATCTTGTTCTACACCCTTGCCATGGGCAGGGACGCCTTCCACTAGACCAGGTTTCTCCAAGCCCTGTCCAACTTGGCCTCGAGCCTTTTCAGGGAGGACATCTTGGTAACATACAGAGTAAGGAGGAAGTCAAGCTCATCTTTTCATTCTGTTTTCATTAAAAGAGGGTTTTGAAGAATAAAAAAGGAATATCATATTGTGGGCAGCAGGTCGAGGAAGGGGATTCTGGCCCTCTGTCCCCGCAGGTGAGACCTGCCCCTGCAGAGTTGCCTCCAGCCGTGGGGTCCCAGCACAGGCGGGACATGGACCTGTTTGAGCAAGTCCAGAGGAGGCACCGAGGTGATCAGAGGTTTGGAGAACCTGTGCTATAAGGAAAGGCTGAGAGAACTGGGATTGTTCAGCCTGGAAAAGAGAAGGCTTTGGGGCGACCTGATTGTGGCCTTCCAGTGCCTGAAGGGAACCTGCAAGAAGGATGGAGACAGACGTTTTATAAGGGCCTGGAGTGACAGGACAAAGGGGAGATGGCGTCACACTGACAGAGAGTAGGTTTAGATTGGATATTAGGAAAAAATACTTGTGAGGGTGTGGAGGCCCTGGCACAGGTTGCCCAGTGAAGCTGTGGCTGCCCCATCCCTGGAGGTGTCCAAGGCCAGATTGGACAGGGCTTGGAGCAGCCTGGTCTAGTGGGAGGTGTCCCTGCCCATGGCAAGGGTGTTGGAATTAGGTGATCTTTAAGATCCCTTCAATTCCAAACTATTCTATGATTCCATGACTCTGTGATTTGAAAGGCAGGACTAGTTGAGAAGACAATAGCTTGACTGGTGCACTTGGGTTATAGAGAGAAAAGTGCATGTGAGTGTTTGCACAGCGGTCTCTTTACACTCCAGTTTACATGGTTGCAACCAAAACATTTTTTCCAGTTTCCTACCTTCCCCACACTTCCAAATATTCCAATAGTTTCTGGTGGTTTCATGTAATGTAAAACCTGTCACATTGGTAATATAGCAACAAAATAGAGCTTAGACCTCCCTCACATATCTCAAAATGTTTTGGATGGAGAAATCATTTATGTTTGATTGCTGTGGAGTATTTTAAGAGTAGCAGCAGCAGGAGTAAAAGCTTCTTGTGGCGGGGTGTAAAGGCGTCAATATTATGAGATGCTTCTCCATGTTGTCACATTCCTGTGACATCCCTTATCCTCTTATCCTCATTTCCCACTCTCCAGTCTGAACTCTGCTTTTGGGCTGGATCAGGGCCGAAAAGGAAAGCTTTGTGTTTCTTGGAGAGCTGTTCAAGTTAATCCTGGAGAGCCAGAAGCTGCCCAGGTTTTCTTCCCTTCCGAGCACTTCAGATACATGTTATCACACATTAACTTATCTTGATTAATTCTGCCCAAGATACGGGAGCAGTTCCCTGGAGTTCTTGTGAAAATGAGAGGGACTCACTATCTCCCCATCATCCTCTCCTGGCGTCAGAGTGTCTGTCTGCTGGCAGGACTTTAAGCCAAGGGAAATTGCTTGACATCACTTCAATTTGGGAATATCAAGGCAGCGGGAATTTGGCACTTGGAGGGTGAATTCTGCAGCCAGTTTTCTCCATTGGATGGTACAGATCGTGTTGACACTAAACCCTCCTGCAAGACATCCCCAGGTGGAGAGGCAGCAGTTGGAAAAGTTCAGGATTTTCTTTTTTTCCTTTTTTTTAAGCAGTGATGCCACCCTCCCATCTAAATACACACTATTTCTGAGCATGAAATTGTGGTTTTGGTTTCTGTAAGAAAAGAATCTGGATGTTTTTCCTGAGTCTGTGGTGAATCCTCTTCTGTGTAATAGGAGCAAATTAATCCCCACTGCACAGAAAGTCACAGTTTCAAACCCTGATTTCAGTGCACTGGTGTCATATCCAGGTAATAGGTCTGCAGAAGACAGAAGTTACTAAAATATGTCACTTTTGGATCATTTTAGTTGATGGAAACCTCTTTTTTTTAAAAAAAAATAAAATTCAAATAGCCTAGTTTCTTCTTGGGAAACTTTCTTCTGAATTGAGCTTGAAATGCCTTTTTTTCCTGCTTTTTTCAGAAAATCTATTTCAGATGTGTTTCAGACTTCAGCTTTGATCAAGAAACGAGTTGCCAATCATCCCACTGAAATTTGCTTTTCCGAAGGAGACCAAAAGGATTTTAAAAAATGAAATATTTTAGGAGGTTCCTTCTGAGTTCTGTTCCTTCAGACACCAGCTCAAAGCCCATTTGCCAAACAGATTCCCCCTGAAATGGCTGGTGTCTGTTTGTCTTTTTTTTCCTCTTGCTTTTCATTTTTGTTGTTCTTTGACAAGACTATCTCAGCAGTGTCAAAAAGGACCTCACTTAACCAAAACAGGAGCAGTGAACAATATCCAGCCTCTGATCCGTGTTTTCCTCCCGAGACTCGTGGAAGTTTATTTTGCCATTCTTGAGAGGTGGTTGGTTTCCCAGTCAGCTCTGCCTTTGATATCCCAGCTCAGTGCAGCTTCTAAATTTGGCCTGGCTGTGTTTTCTTTTTGAGCATTTTCTGGACAAGTGTTTCAACTCTTCCTTTCCTGTCCTGTCTGATATCTAGGGATAAACACACCCAGACACATCCACACACACGCTGGTTTATCCAGAGTGCTGGGCTTAATTCACTTGTTCTTTCATGTGATCAGGGTCTTAAAATACTTGTTTCATTCCAATTTGAAGGAATGTTTGACCTCTTTTATCCCATCACCATAATCCTTGTCTTGCCCAAGGAGCATTTCATCACTATTTCCATGTTTTCTTCTTACTGCAAAGGATTTGACTGAGTGAATGTTTCTTCCTTGTAGTAGAACTTAAAGAGAAATGCTGATAGATCATGATTTTCCTTTTGAATACTCACTTAACAGCAAGACTATCAGACTAAGTTTTGCTATTCCACGGATGCAGGGAAGTGGTTTTTTGCTTTAATGAGGTTACTCAGTCAGGTTTAAGGGTAAAATGTATCAGGAACACATTCATTTTAAAAGCAAAGTTTGAGAAGCTTCTTTTAAGGAGGAGGAAGACCAGGGACTTCTAACAGGGAAGTTCTGCTTTGCCTAAAAAACCAGTACGTGGATTATGGGTCCATTTTGGGTTTCCAGATGTTCTTCTCTGTAGATATGTAAGTAAATCTTTCAGTTCCCTGGAAAGTTAATGTATTTTAGGATTTTGTGTGCTTTTAAAAATTAAATTGGTTTATTCTTTTAAACTTTACTCAAAATACCTTGTCCTAGAAGAAATTAGTAGCAGAAGTGAGGAGACTTGATCTAGTCAGGAACACTCCTGTCACCTTTCAGTGATACCTTGAGCATCCATAAAGTTCTCCTCACATTTTTTGACACCCTGTGACTTTCATGATGTGTATTTAACAGCTGCTGCAATTACATGTTTGAATTTATAAATTGACTGTGCTGATTTAGTTATTTTCTGTGGGTTTTGGTACTTCAGAAAGGCAGTAAGTGATGATCGGGACTCAGAATTTTAATGATTAAGGGCTGAGGAGGAACGTAAGAGCAATTGTTGAGGTTTCTAATATATGTGGGGATGTGCTAAATGGTTGTTTGGTTTTCTAGACATTGGTAGGTCGAAGTGGGGCTTTGCAAAGACTGGACACTCGGTTTCCATCTGGAAGGTTTATTTATCACCTGTACATTCAAGTATTAGTTGAAGATGCCTCCTAAAATGATGTTGAGTCCATCTCACTTGTGGATGATGATGTTTTAACAAGAAGTAACACCAGTTTTATATAGAGTGGAGGCTGAAGCAGCCATAAATTAAATTCTGTGTGGGCAATAGATGGAAAGATGGGAGATAAACCAAAACCCTTGGAGGCTCTGTCTGTCCTCTGCACACTAAGAAAGTGAGGTGGAAGGACTGAGGTCACATGAAGAGAAGGAGAGAGCAGCAAAGAGGGAATGCAAAGCAAAGGAAACCATGAAATAAAATTATTAATACATAGAATGAGCAGCCTGGTGTAGTGGAAGGTGTCCCTTTTTGGGGACATAGTTTCATACTTCAAGAAACATGATGGGGGTCTCTCCCGGGATCATCCCACCCTGGATGCTGACAAGGTCCCATTTACTGTTTCTGTGGAAAGGGAATCAACTGACCTAAAATCCACATCACTGGGATGATGATGGAAAAACACCAGGGGAGTGGACAAAATATTGGTCTAGGAGCAGATTTAATCTGTTGTGGTTGTGCAAAGGGAAGCTTTGAGGAGGAAAGATGAAGCCTCTGGGTGGGCTGAGCTGCAGCTGAAGGGGTTGAAGTGGGTGTTAATTGTCCCTTTTCACCCGAAGCTTTATTGGGTTGGAAGAAGTTGATGTTTACAGTCCTTTCCAACCCAATCCATTCTGTGATTCTGATAATTTCCATGTCCAGGGAACGTCCTTTTACCAGCTAATGGTTTTATTTTCGACTTGACTGTTTCTGTCTCTCATGTAGTAAATACTAGTTAACTAGTGAGATGTATTTTAAACCCTAAGTCACCCTGGCTCTGGCAGAGCAGCAGATCAGTTTACAGTGAGGATACAGAAGGTTTTGGGGAGTTTTCAGGACTAAAAATCCCAGCATGAATTTTTTTCCCAAAACTTCAACCTTTTGAATTACAGTTATGAGAAATACTTGGGTCTTTTTTTCTTTTCTTTCTTTTTTTTTTGCTGAAGTTTAATTTTTACTGCCAGTCTTGGTGGTGTCTGTTCTGGAGAGTAGCAGGAAAAGCTGATAAGGGCATAGGACAGAAATCTTTGTGCTTATCTCCCTGCAACACATGGAGCTGAGAGTGCATCCTTTTCCTGTCCTAGGACAGGAGACGTAAACTGACCATCTCCTGACAGCAGTGACTTCAAACAGAGCCTCCAACGTCTAGAGGGTATGAATCTTCTCTCAACTTCAGAGGCCAGCTAGGTGAAAGTGGGTCACTGCTGTTTAGAAAGCTGGTTTTGTGCCAGAAAGAAAAAAACCCACCACATTTCTGATAACTGCCGGGTCAATAGACACCTCTGTAGATATTGTAGTGTTTTTGGAGGGTTTTTTCCCCCCCAAAAGGACATAAATTCAGCATGACTCCTAGTTGTTTTTCTAGATTTTTCCCAGAAGGTGCATTAAGTTTAAAAACAGAAAAGGAAAAAAAATTGGCTGTGTTTTCTAAGAGTTTTATAAAAAATCGGAGTTTTGCTGTCAGATTTAGCACAAAGGTCAGACAAAAGTTGTCCTCAAAGAACGGGTTATTTGGACGATGAGTGTCGTTATAGATGAACATCAGAGCTTTTCTTTTATGTATTGTCTTGGTGTGACCTAGAAATGAAGGGTCTAAGGCAAAGGGAATGGGAACTGGAGCAAAGAGAACCTTCCACCAGGAATGCCTGGACCTCAGGATCTGTGCCAAGGTCTGGGCTGTGTGTGGGTTAGGAACCAATTCTTGGAAAAATAAAAACACCGTTCTGAATTGGTTTGACCAGCCCGTTTGTTGCACTTAATAATAGTTCGAGTTCATTCCTGATTTTTGCCCCAACTTGCAGCTTTTCTGGCCCCATGTGGAAATTATCTCAGTGGCCAAAGCTCAGGAGGAGAAATCCAGGAACAAAACCAGGAGTCCCACCTCAAATATCAATGCTGAAGAGTTTGGGACAAACTGCTTCGCTGCTCCCTGGGCCTCTGTGTCCCTGTTGGTAGGACAGCCCAAGAACTCCGTGGTAATGCCAAGTTCAACACACAGGATCACAGTGGGAAAGAGACTTTGGAAGTGTTTCCCTTTTAATTAACTGCCTGCCTGGCAGCCCAACCCTTTTCCATAGTGGCTGGGCTCTGGAGTCTCCCTTCAGGTGAACGTGGCGCCGGGTCTCCAATTACCCAGAGATCCCAGGATTCCACAGGTTTCCTGGGTTTGACAGCAGTGCAATGTGCTGCCACATCAGCTGAAGGTGCAGCCTTATTATTTGGACATTTATTTATTGCTCTGGCATTGGCAGGCCTTGCTGAGGCAAGTCTCCTCATCTGCTTCGTATGTTAACTTGAGACCTCAGCAGGGCTGAAGAAATAGGGATGATCTCATCCTTTGCCTTTGTTTCAGGATGCAGAACAGTTCCTCCACAATGATTGATTTGTTTTATTTTTTTTTAAGTCACTCCTAGTAAATGTGAGAGCTGTAGGAATTAGCAGCATTAAATCTCAAAAGGTTTTCAGCTCCAGTCTGGAATTTGAGGTTTAGAACAGTCCTTAATCTCAGTTTGTGGTCACATAACTTTGATGCAGCTTTGAGTGGAAAACCAGCAAAGCTTTATCTCTTCCCTCCTTCCGATCTGATATTCCTGTCCCAGCAAACCCCAAATAACTTCCTAAATGCAGCTCAGACAGTACAGAGCAGCTCTAGGACCCTTCAGCAGTGGGATGAATGGGATCCCTGGAGTTGGGTGATTAATCCCATTATAATCTCAACTTCCCAGTTTTCTTCCAGTCCCTGTGAATCAGATGCAAATTATATCCTGTGGAGCTGGCTGATCTGTCATCGATGGCAGGCTCTCAGCTACCTATCCAGCCCTTCTGGAATTCCAGAAATCACCCTGAATTGTCATTACTCCATGGCTTATCAGCTCTCCAGGATCCACGTTACTGTCAGCTTGGCTTAAATTCAAAGCACAACTGCTGGGCAGAGGTGCAAAACCTTTTCCTAAAGTGGTGCTGAGACCACATTAAATTTGTCGAGATTAAGGTTTTTCTGCAGCGATCAAACAAGTGATGGGGTCAAACCCCAGATATAGGGATGCTGCTGGCAGTTTTCTGGGAGACAGAGGTGCTTGAGCTGGGAGTTCAGCTCCAGCCTTACACCCACATCCCCTTGTCTTGGAGGCAGCAAAACTGGAAACTGCTCTGAGCACTGGCTGTGAAGATCCCAGTTGGGGAGGGAACATTCTGTGCCTTGTGCACAGCTCACCCTTCCCCTGGACTTGGCAGCATGAGCTCAGCTTCCTCTCTGAATCAGTTTTACCTTCAGCACCAGCACAGAGTTGTCTTCTTAGGTGGTGTGACCTGGGGTATAAAATGCAGAGGCAGAAATCGGGATGGTGATTAGAATTATAGATGGTTTGGATTGGAAGACACCTTAAAGATGTTGTAATTCCAACCCCCTGCCATGGGTAGGGACACCTTCCACTAGACCAGGTTGCTCCAAGCACCGTCCAGCCTGGCCAGTAACTCTTGTGTAAAAAAGTTACCTTTTGCTTTCGAGCCTGAAGAAAAATTCAGGTTCTGCAAAACTTCCTGTCCTCTCCCAAGGAGCCTGACCTGCATCTGTAATTTTCCCCTCATCCTTGGCCACTGAAAGGCCACATTACCAGGTTTTAACAATTCCTCCTGGATGTTGCAGGGGCTGTCACTCATCTCCCCATCTCCCCAGGCTTCAGCAGCGTGGTAGGAGCCGTTGCTACGTGAGTCGTGTCAGCTTTTCCGTGCCCCAGGACATTTGGGAAGTGAACCCCTCTGCCTGCCAGAGATTGCATGGCTCTCGGTGGATTTCTTAGTTCCTTGAGGAGCGTTGCCATAGAAGGTGGCCTTTTATTCCTGTTTGTACTGGCTTGTCTAAATGAGTGTCAATACCAGCATCTGACTGGGCAAAAAAGTCCTGTCGGTATCTGCCTCCCGATGTTAACGTTGGCAGCAGCTGCTCGGAACTGGTGCAGGGAAGGAGCTGCAGTGGCCAAATTCCTTCAAAATTCAGATATTACCCGTTTGAATGTTTAACTCTTTCCTGAGATCTCTAAATCTCGCCCTTTCCTCTTTCCAAGCTGCTGTCCAGGTTTCTTCACATAGCAGGTAAGTTAGGAAAGGACCTTTAAATGCTCATCTGATCCATCACCTTTGCTGTGCTCACGTGAGTTGTGACAAATGTGTTTAAAAAACACCAGCTGGGTTCTCTCATGAACCCCACAGATTCTGCACAGCCTGTTGTGTGCTTGACTAAACATGGAAAGGCTTTTCCAGCTCCAAAAAAAAATGGATCTCTGTCACTAGTATTTAAGATCATTATTTCTTCACCATTGGGAGTAGAAGACCGTTGTTCTCTCCCAACCTTTGACATCAGCGTTGTTCTCGGAATCATAAACCCCAAATGATTCCTTCCTTGCAGTAGCCTTGATGAGGGTTTTAATGCCTTCTGGCATGTCAGGCAGGAATGTGACTGGCAGATATTCAGGTTGTTTTAATCAAGCCTAAATTACTACTTTTCTACTCCTGATCAGCCTTCAATGTGAATCAGGGAAGGCTCAGACTCTGGATCTGTAGTTTGACATCTTAACTTATTACTATGACCCTAAACCAGCAGATTTCTGCCGTGTCAGACCTTTCTTCTGAACATATTTTAGGGAGTTAAACCAGAAGAGACATTTAATATTGTTTAGGAAGTGTGTGTGAGAAGTGGGGGAAGGTGCTGTGTTGGGGAGGGCAGATTGAAAGGGAGCTGGGGATGCTCAGCCTGGAGAAAAGGAGGCTCAGGGGGGACCTTCTCACTCTCTGCAACTCCCTGACAGGAGAGGGGGAGCCAGGAGGGGAACAAGGGCCAGGACAAGGGGAAATTGCCTCAAGTTGTGCCAAGGGAGATTTAGGTTGGATATTAGGAACAATTTCTTGCTGGAAAGCCTTGTCCAGCCCTGAAACAGGCTGCCTAGGGAACTGGTGGAATCACCGTCCCTGGAAGCGTTCGAAAGATGTGTGGATGTGGCACTTGGGGACATGGTTTAGTGGTGAGCGTGGTGGTGGTGCTGGGGTGATGGTTGGATTTGATCTCAGATGTCTTTTCCAACCTTAACAATTCTGTGATTCCATGAAAGGGAAGCTGGTGGTGGCTTTGGAATAAGTTCTCTTGATTTACTGTGTATACTTTTGCTGATGTAACATGGTGCTCCTTTTCCCTCCTGGATACCGGAAGTAAATTCCCACCCAAACTCTGCTTCAAGGTGAATGAGCTCTTTCTCTCCAAGACAAACCCCCTTTGAACTTCTGGAGGTAGTGCCAGGAACTCTTCCCAGTTCAGCCATGTGGACAAGACTGAACCAGGTCTGACTCCTTCCACCCTATATAGACTTCCAGTATCATTCCAGAAATCTCTTAACTCCCAAATATGGTCCCTCAGAGGCTGTGTAACAGGTACCTTCACTTCCACGTTGGGAAAGCACCAATGCCTGTGTTGGGTGGGCTTTGCAACAATTACACTGTTACTAATTTCAAACCAGCTTGAATACACATATATGAAAGGTGTAAGAAGCATTCCCAGAGCAGCATCCTGTGGTGAACTCCCTCTGTACCAAAGCAGGGAGATAAATCCAAGTTTGTGCTGTTAAATTCCTGCAGACACACAGCACACACAGGCAGAGGACTGTTGGAGAATAAAGAACGTGGTCTCTCTCCAGAGACTTGAATCTGTCCTAGTGACTCCAGGCATAACAGGAGATACAAATGGTTCTATTCACTGCTTTGTTTTAATGTTGATTTGTTTGTAGTCTGCCCAAGGTACTAATTGGTGTTTTACAAGTAGAAAGACAAAGGTGTCTGCCCTGAAGAGCTCACTAACAAAAACCACAATTGTACCGTGTTAATGCACAGTCAAATTTTCTGCCTAATGAACCAATCACTTTGATAAAATCTCTACCTCCTGGTGAATTCTCTGCTTTGATTTTCCCCTCGACTCCCATCTCCTTTTACACCTCACTTTGTATTCTGTTTCCCTCTGCTTTAAATTTTGGGGGTGATTTGTGCTTTAATCAACATTTTACGGTGAAACTCCTCGGAAGAAAGTGAATCACCTCCTTCATTAGGAACAAACAACCTTGGTCTGATGTTGCAACTGTGGATATTTAGGCTGAGAAAGTGGGAGACCCTGGCTTGGCACGGGGTTTTAGGAGGAATGGTGGTTTGTCATTAGCTTTTAATCCCTTCGAAATGCTGCGGTTGATAACAGGTTGTAACATGGATGTCGGTGCCTCTGCAGAATAATAGTTGAACAGTTCCTGCTCTGCAGTGATGTGTTGGCTTCTTCCCACCTATGACTTAGCATGGATTCTTTCTTTTTCCTTCTAGAGGTGTTGATTGCTGCAAAAGTAGTCGTGTTAATGGTTGCCATCTGCACCTTACCCTCACCACTTCCACTTGTATGTTATTACCACTTTTCCAGAGGTGATTTCCTCTCTGGAACAGGCTCTGGGGCTGCTTCTCTGCTTCAGCACAAAGTATTACTCTGAGTGGTCTTCAGTGGTCATTTTTAGTGTCGTTACTGTTTTTCTGATTCTCATTTCCACCGTAAATCAACACCTACTCTCCACACAACTCACGTTTTACGGAGGGGGGTGGGCTATGTCTGACGAAGCAGAGTCAGGGCACTATGAATTAACAGTGAATAGTTCTGGCACACTTGACTTTGGGAGACATTTGGCTAATCAGCATTACCTGGATTTTCTTTTTAACCTCTCTGTGTGTGTTTTGCTGCTTTCTAAGTTGTCCAACTACTGATGTATTTGGTATTTTAGACATGCAGAATTATCAATGACATCCAGTGACAGGCTGGGTGAACTGCTGAAATACACCCTGACTTCCTGACTTTTACACTATCTAATGTTAGGTTCTACTTTACCCAAATGCATTTCTTTATAGTTTCTTTATATTTGTGCATGTCTTTTATATTTTGTAACACCAGATTTATCTTGTTATTATTTCAGCTACTTAAATAACTGCTTCAATTTTAGCCTGGTTTCCAGGTCAGTTAAAGCATATATAATTATTTTTTTTATTTTTGAACACTCACCAACCCTGGAAGTGTTCCAAAAATGTGTGGACGTGGCGCTTGAGGACATGGTTTAGCGGTGCTGCATTGATGGTGAGACTTGATGTTAAAGGTCTTTTCCAACCTTAACAATTCCATTATTCCATTTGCCTATTCCATCCTCTCTCACTGATTTCCACCACAATACGTAGCAGACAGAAGTCTTGCAGACATGAAGTTCCTACTCTTTGTGAAAATAAATGGGCTCATGAAAAGGAAAGACAAATTGTTTTTCCAGCTGGGCCCAACTGTGTTATTAGACATCAGAGAGTCCACACAGAGCAAAGCTGATACAAACTCCGAGGCCACGGGAACAGCTTCTCTCAGAACTTGCACTCAGTAGGTACAGAGCCATCCAACCACAGGAAGACAAGTTCCTTTGCTCAGAGTTATTACAACCATCCTTTTTTGAATGGAAAATGTAGCTCACACCCTGAAGTACCCCTGACCTTCCCCTGTGCTTGGAATGACTTCTTGAAGAATTCCGTGGCTCCACCTTCCTCATTTTCACAGGGCATTAAGTGTGGGGCAATGAAGGGGAGGAATAAACCTGAGCTGGCACTGCTGAGTCACTGCTGGGGTTTGACTTGGTGGTGGAGGGACCACCCAGCTCTGGAGGCATCAGGAGGGATTAGCAGAGAGCTCAGCTAATGAAAGAGGGGAAGATTAACTGGAAGGAGGTAAAGCAAAGGTAGAGAGCAGCTTTTAAGGTGGATTGTTGGAGTCTGATTGCGGCTAAACATCATCTCTTAGAGCTTCTGTGCACTTGGTAATTGCTGGGCCAGTCAGTTCTGTTGGATGAGGGGATGCTCCCCATGCCTGGACATGTTCCAAGACCAGGTTGGACAGGGCTTGGAGCAACTTGGTCTAGTGGAAGATGTCCCTGCCCATGCAACTGGGTGGTTTTTAAGGTGCCCTCCAACCCAAACCATTCTGTAATTCTCTTTTCCTCTTTTCTCAACACCCTTTTAATGCTCAGCATCAAGCAAGAGTCTCTTTGCTGTTTGGCATCTTGTTTCTCCGTGCTTCATCCCAGCCTTCCCTGAAGGAAGCTCTTCCCTCTTTCCAGAACAGCTTCCCACAACACAGGTGAGAGACTGGAGATGCAGCTTTGTTAGGCTGTTACATTCCCTACAGGACTGGGTCGGGCTCTTTTCCCAGGTAACAAGTGACAGCACCAGAGGAAATGGCCTCAAGTTGCACCAGGGGAGATCTAGGTTGGATAGTAAGGAAAATTTCCTCATTGGAAGGGCTGTCCAGCCCTGACACAGCTGCCCAGGGCAGTGGTGGATTCCCATCCCTGGAGGGATTTAAAAGCCCTGTGGATGTGACACTTGGGGACACAGGTTAGTGGTGGCCTAGGCAGTGCTGAGGGAATTGTTGGACTCAATGATCCTAGAAGGCTTTTCCAGCCTTAATGATTCTGCGTTTCCCTGCTTTTGCTTCCCTGTAAATCACAGAGCAATAGGAGCAAGTGAAACATTGGGAACAAATTGGTCTTTCCTTTAATCTGACACATCCTCTTGAGTCTTCGTTTTGCTGCTTATTCCTGGAGCAGTTTGCTGTTAAGCTGGGATAAGCATCCCATTCCCACTCCTTTTTCAAAGCTCCTGTGCCAGGAGACATTCCGGCTTGGAACACCCAGGCTGCCTGAGGGATTGCCTACCTGGCAATTATTTGGATTGTTTTGTACCCACTCAGGGCTTTAACCTGCAAGTCCCTTGAGGCGCAAGTTATGTGCTTTGTGTGGTTCACTGGCAACCGGAGAGCACTTGTCTCCCCTTAGGGCATTATAGAAAGTGTTAATAATAAAATCCTAGGAAATCTATTTGGAATTACAGGCACAGGGTTTTTCTTGTTGTTTTTTTTTTTGTTTTTTGTTGGTTTTTTTTTTTTTGGGTTTTTTTTTTTTTTTTTGTTTTTTTTTTTTTTTTTTTTTTTTTTTTTTTTTTTTTGTGTGTCTCTGCTACATCTTTATGCAGCAACATAAAGATAATGCATAGTGGAATGAAAGACATGTGTGTCATTAAAACTCACCCAGGTCACAATTACAGAAGCAATCATCACCAAAAAAACAAAAAGGAAGGGAAGCATCCATGCCCCATCCCTGGAGGTGTTCAAGGCCAGGTTGGATGGGGCTTGGAGAAACCTGGGCTAGTGGAAGGTGTCCCTGCCCATGGCAGGAGGTTGGAACGAGATGAGCTTTAAGGTCCTTTCAATACAAAGCATTCCATGATTTTATTAAAAGCAGAGCAGAAACACAAAGGTTGGGCATGAGAAGCAAGCCAAAGGAAATACAGTCCAAGGATGGGTTTGAAGGTGGAAAATCAGGCCCTTTACTCCCAGGAGAGGAAATGGTTGTAAACCCCAGAGCAGCCTGGACAGATATGGGTGTGAAACACAAATAAACCAAATGTTTTCACCTCTAATATCAGAAGATCAGGGCTGGATTGCCCATGAGCAGAAGAGCTGAGCTAAGACCCTGACTGTGAGCCTGCAGATTCTCTCAGTGTTAATCAAATCACAGAATAGTTTGGGTTGGAAGGGACCTTAAGGATCATGTAATTCCAACCCCCATGCCATGGCTACATGTCAATTTTGAAGGACAAGACCTGTTTTCTTCTCTTGGATAGTTAAGACTGTCTTTGCCACCGAAGGCGGTTTGGAAATGTAGACACTGCACATGCTGATCTAAGCTGTTCTCTCCTCAAATGACCTCCTTAGGTTAAACCAGGTGAGTTGTTTCACAGGTTGACAGAGCCAAAGTTCTGCCAGAGACTGCAGATTTCACAAACTGACCATTAAAAGTCTTTGTCACAGGTCTCAGCAAACGTGCCCCAGCTTGCTCAGGCTACACGGCCGAGTAGGTCATGCTGTCACTTGTAGTCTCCAGGGACTACCCACAAATTAGAGCCAACTGCTCCATGACAGGTTTTCCACCTGCTCTGCGGCCCAAATGTTCTGTTCGCTGTCCTGTTCTCAGTAGGGGCCACCTTAATTTGGTGTTTCAGGGCAGGATCAGTGATGGCTGGTTCTAAAATCAGTATTTCAGAGTACGGTCACCATTGCTGACATAACTCAAGGATGAGAAATGTGAAGATGTAATCACATTATTCTTCCTCTGTACATTCCAAGTGCCATCTTTCTTCATCCCAATAACCACTCCAAACTCATCATTTATCCTTTTCTCCACTTTTTTCATCCTCCTTTATTCTTCCTTAGCTCCCCAGGTTCCCACGAAGTGGGAATTCTTCTCCAACTCTATTAGGAACCTCTGTCTAATTGCTTTGACACCGTAACAGCCAGACTTACTTTTCAGCATCAAGGGGATAAGCACAGCATTGAAGGGGTACCCAGGACTCATTACACTTCCTAGCAAGTGTGCAAGAGGCTGGAAGAGGTACTTTGTAGAAGGAAGACTCGGAAATTGGAAATACTTTGTCTCCTGCCGAAATAGGAGGGAGTTTTTAGGCTTTCCCTGATAACTGTTGCCGTTCCCTACTGGCTGTTGTGAGTGTGGGGATGAATACCCAAGAAGGAGGTTCTGTCCTTGTCTCCTCTAGTAGATTTTTCATACTAAATGATGTCATTTCAATGTTTGTGTTGCATCTTGCTGATGGTTACAGTCATCCTGTCTTTCCTTCCTTTTGATACTCTCATTGCCAAAGTTAATTCAGACCCAAATTAAGAGCCTTTCACCTCCAATTCTGAATTTTATTGTAGTGTTCTGTGTCAATACTTACAGCTGGTTGTGTTAATGAGGGTGGGGAAGCAGCAAAGCC
The DNA here is from genome assembly GCA_035583155.1 of Acropternis orthonyx. Lineage (NCBI taxonomy): Eukaryota > Metazoa > Chordata > Aves > Passeriformes > Rhinocryptidae > Acropternis > Acropternis orthonyx. The sequence continues at coordinate 114,178,197 of JAWWEU010000111.1, forward strand.
TGTAAATCCAAATAAAGTCAGAACATCTTATGTCTTCTTTAAAGCACAGCATTCACCTTTGCTTTTGTGCTGCTTGGAGTTGAAAATGTGCCTCCAGGAATTTGGAAGCTGCAAGTGAGCACAGAACAGTACAAGTCTCTGCAGAAATGGTGCTGGGATAACTTTGCTTTTTTGGCCTACATTTCTCAGTGGTTATTATTTGTTAATTATGTTATAGAGTGCTCACAAGTGGGCTAATTGCTTCCCCAGAGAGCTTCCAGTGAAATGATGGACAGAACAAGGGCAGGATGTTACACATCTCAGATGGGAAGGGGGTAAGGTGGGACACAGGAAACGTGGTTAGTGAAACACAGGAGCAGCATTAGGAAGCTTGGAGGAGAAGAGTTGGGCTGGTTTGTGCAGGAGAGGATGAATCCTAATTGGAATTGATCTGAGGAGCTGACTTGTCAGAATAGTTGTTTAAGGAAGCACCAAAACTAAAGGCAGGAATTAAGAAATGCAAGAATTTATGAAAAAGACAGGCTGCAGGGAGATTGTACCTGGCTGGCTTATAGTCACAGGGCTGCAGTATGTGAATCATTGAAAACAAGGATGAGATTTATATGAACTGTGGGGACACTGCATGAGTGATATTCCTTGAAAAATAAACCCCTTTGCTCACACAAACTGCTTTCTTCAAACGCTTATAGAGGGGAGAGGAGAAAACAATGTGCATACACATCCATGCTGTTGCATTTCAAATCTAATTCTCCCTCTTGCTGTTTGTCTTGTGTTTGTGCATCTGTCTTTTAGTCTGCACAGGAGGGTCCTGCTGGTGTTTCTGGGCTGTGCTGCTCGAAATTGTGATGTTCTGATTCATTTCCCCACGCTGTGAATGCCCCCTCACACCTGCTCAGAGCAAAGGAACCAAGTCTGAGCAAGGCACACTAAAAAGAGACTAAAAAGTGACACAAGGTATTTCTCAGCAGCTCCTCAGCCACTGCTGGGGCTGAAAAACAGGAAATGTCTGTCCCCTTGGCCAGAGGTCTGAGCTGGTTTTGCTCCGTAGAGCAGTTCTCCAGCATTTCACCCTCTCGGAGCAGAGAAGCGGAAGAGTTTCAAATGTGTATTTTCCTTTTGAGAAGCATTTTCTAAGGGGAAGGGAAAAGGAGTGAAGCTTTGGTTTAAATTGTCTGCTTTGAATGCTCCTAGAAGCACTTTATTTATACACAGATTTGGTTTTCTACATTTATTATTAGAAAAGAGCTGGAAGAGGACCTTTACATAGGCAGGTGTTATTTTCAGATTTCGAAGCACGTGGAGTTTCCTCTGCCAGAAGCCAGGCTGGGATGCTGAGTGTGCTTGCTCTTGGAATTGCTATCAGAATTCCTTTCTCTTCTCTGGGTACTTCCAGTGGTTTTTATTGCATCCTTTCTCTCAGTGGCTTGTCTTGGCATCTTAAATCTTCAGAGCCCTTATTAATACCTTTGCTTGTATTCACAATTTGGCCGCCCAAGTTCTCTTGTGGTTCATTGAGTTCTTCTGTGTCCATGGGGCACAGTTAAAAATCCTGAACTCATGAATCAAGGTGGGTTTTTGTCTTCCAAGTCCTGATGAGCAGCTGTCTATTCCACACAGATTACAGAGGGATGGTGAAAAATGCCCAGGGAGTGAAATGACATATGAGGAAGACTTGGATTTCTTCTGAGTGTGCCTTGTAGTCCCACTGGCACGTAACCAATACCTGCACTGGGGTGACTGTCCTGAATGTTGAAAGGCATTGGCACTCAGAGTGTGGATACAGGATAAAAGGACCGCTCTGCACTGATTTGCATCCTGGGCTCACCCCACACCATGGGCAGCAGGGGAGGGGGGGATTCTGCCCCTCTGCCCCCTCAGGTGAGACCCCCCTGCAGAGCTGCCTCCAGCCCT
>JAWWEU010000111.1:114186450-114215136 GCA_035583155.1 Acropternis orthonyx
CTGAGGGAGCTGGGGGGGCTCAGCCTGGAGAAAAGGAGGCTCAGGGGGGACCTTCTCACTCTCTGCAACTCCCTGACCGGAGGGGGGAGCCAGGATGGGGGTCAGGCTCTGCTCCCAGGGAACAAGGGACAGGAGGAGAGGGAATGGCCCCAAGTTGTGGCAGCGGAGGTTCAGGTTGGACATCAGAAGGAACTTCTGCCTGGAAAGGGTGTTCAGGCATTGGAAGGGGCTCCTCAGGGAGGTGGTGGATTCCCATCCCTGAAGGTGTCCAAGGAATGACTGGATGTGGCACTCAGTGCTCTGGGCTGGGGGACAAGGTGGGGTTTGGGCACAGGTTGGACTGGATGATCCCGGAGGTCTTTTCCAACCTTAGTGATTCTGGGATGCAGTGGGATTTTGTACTTGTTGGGTTAGGAGGTAGGTCTTATTAAAACCAGTGTTACTATAAACATAATTCTATCCATTTATATCCTGGGAATTCTGCCTTGTCAAACTTCTGCCACAGCTCCCCTTTCAAACATCACCGGTATGGATGTGTGTGGATCCATCCTGTTTTTCCCCGTATCCAATATCTCTTTTCAGGCTTCTTTGCCAGAAGCCAAATAGTTTCAGATACTTCATAAACCTGCAGGAACACTACAACATATTCCTACAAGAAAAGTACCTGATTTCCATAAGTGCCCACACAAACATTCCTGGAATCTCAAGTGCAGCCTTACTTTGGTTCCACTGGAATAGCTCTCTTGAAAGCAGATATATGAGGAAATCTCCACTCGTAATGCATCACTAATGACACCATTTTTTTTTGCATTCCTGCTCGTGGGACCAAAGGTTATGGATGCAGAAGGAATCAGACCCGGAAAACCTTCCTCACAAACCCTCCTAAACCCCACTACAGCCAGCAAGTTTAAGGATGCCCCAAGGAGAGGCAGGTCACTTATCTCCACCATCATGTAATAACTGTAAACGGTTGAGATAAGTGGGTTTATTTCTCCCAGTTCTCTGCTGGCCTTCCCTGGGTATCAGTTTATGGCAGGGAAAGTGGCTGTGAAATATTACTGCCCTGATTTGGTGGTGTTTTATAGTCCCTTCAGTTCACATCCAGGATGCTCGGGCAGAGTGGATGCTCTTACCTCTCTGTGCATTTATGGATGGAAAAGCAGGGAATTATCTCAGTCATACTCAGCACACTGGACTGGAATAGCTGTGGTTTATCTCACCTTCAGGAACGGGTTGCAGGCCAGATGTTGGTGGGGCTTCTGCTCCATCCTGATCTGCCCAGCTTTTCCCATCCAGAGGGGTGTGTTTGGTTACCAGTAGTGTGAACAAGGCTTTAAAATAAATTAATGAGCTTGAGGAGCTCAGCCTGTGGAAAAGGAGGCTCAGGGGGGATCTTCTTGCTCCTACAACTACATGAAAGGAGTTAGGTAGGGATTGGCATCTGCTCCCTGGCAACAAGTGATTAGACAGGAAGACATGGCCTCAAACTGCACCAAGGGGGGTTCAGGTTGGACATCAGGAAGAATTTCTTCATGAAAAGGGTTGTTAAGCATTGGAAGGGGCTGCCCAGGGCGGTGGTGGAGTCCCCATCCCTGGAGGTATCCAAGGAATGATTGGATGTGGCACTCAGTGCTCTGGGCTGGGTGATAAGGTGGGACTCAGTCACAGGTTGGACCTGATGATCTTGGAGGTCTTTCCAACCTTAATGATTCTGGGATTCTTTGAAAATCTGGGGCATTTCCAAGAGTCGTTTTTGGCTTTTGCCAAGCAAAAGCCACAAAGGCTATTTTTCGGGTGCTTTGGTATGTATGTGAACAAGCCTTAATTTCAGCTGCCTCTTTGGCTTGTTTATTTGGTAAATCCCAGACAATTTAGGAAATTATATATTTTCAACTTGTTGCATTTGTTGCTTTTTCAGAGTCAGTTCTCTTCGTGCCATACAAAACATCCACCCCCATTGCTAGACTTCGCTTTTAGTTTTATATTTACTTTCTAGATAGAAGACTCTTCTAGTAACTCCTCACCTGCAAGCAGAGCTCAGCAACTCCTCATTTCATGTCTGCAGAAGCCTTGTAAGATGTAACCTGTGATGTTGTTTTTGCCATCTGATAAGGTGTGATCAAATGGAGCCTGTTTAAATAACAACATCTGGGACACGACAGTGAACCAGCTACGAAACAAACATTTCTGAAGATCAGATTAAGATGGGAGAGATGCCTCAAAGCTGGATTGCTCCCTGGATCATGAGTCCCTTGCTGGAGAGGGATTCCAGGCATGGCATTTCCTTTGTGCCACAGGATAGCAGGCTGTGCTGGATTGTTTTTTGTGTTGGTTTATGTCTTGCAGAGACACGTGCTTTTGTAAAAGGAGTGTGATACACTGAGTGTGGTGGGAGGACACACAGCCTGCTTGAGCTGCACAGGAGTAGATTAAATAAGGCATTCAAATCAGCTGGAAATGGTCTTGTTTTGTGTTCTCTTCCTGCCTTCCATATTCCACCTCTAAACCTACAAAATGTTTTACATAAGGACTGCACTTCCACCCAAGTCTAGACTTTTACAGTTAATTTTCAAAGCACCACATTTCAATGTTTTTCTTCTTAGTGTGCAAAAATTAGCTTTAAAGCCATTTTCCTGACTCTCACTCCTGCCCCTCTTTGTTCACTTGCAGGAGGATATCACTGATCCTGAGTCTCAGGAAGAGGAGAGGAACGACTGGCCTTCTGACCCTGCAGATGGTTCCAATACCGTGAAAAGTGTTCTCACTGTGCAGGAATATTTTGCCAAGCGCATGGCAAAGCTGAAGGGATCCCAGAAGGAAACAAAGGTAGAGAATTCCAGCCCAACAGCTGACGAAGCTTCGGAGCCCTTGGAAGAGCTGGAAACCAAAGTGAAAAAGAAAAAGAAGAAGCAGAAGAGAGATGATGAGGCAGAGAGGACAGAGCATGGCGAGAAACAGCCTGAGACAGGTGGTTTGGATGGGCAGGAGTTAGATGCTTCATTAAGTAAATGTCACAGAGGGAAAAAGAAGAGGAAACATAAAGAGCAGCACGAAGCGGAAAGCATCAGTTGTGATGAAAATATGGGCCATGGAGAAACTTATCTGGGAATGCCTGATGGGGAGGATCTCGGAGTAAAGGACCAGGAGGCAAAGCAGAAGAAACACCAAAAGAAGAAACACAAAAGGCAAAAAGAGGAGGTGGAGGAGCCTGTGGAAGGAGCCCCCAAAAAGAAAAAGAAGCACTGCAAGCACATTTAACCATTTCAGAGTCAGGCTGGGGCTCTGAGGTGAGTGAGAGGAGGACTCTGTGTAAACTCAGCAGCAAACACATCGTGCCCCAGCACAGGACACGCTGCTCCCCCTCCACCTGGGACCACTGCCTGGGTTTGAGCGTCTCTTCCAAGGCAGAACGTGGTAATAGGCCAACAGGAGCTTCAGTGCCAAGCTAAGAAGGGCTACCACATGGCTCATGCTGTGGAAAGCAGGGAATTACTTTCTGCTGCTTCACACTGATTGTGCTCTTCTCAATCCAGGAAAAAGCAACCAAAAAAGTCATCCTACTACTGCCTTTTTTATTAAAGTTGTTTTCACCTGTGAGAGCCCAGCTCTGCTTCTGGAAACAGGAGGGGGTTTGCAAAGCTGTCTGTATTTTTTCACTGATTTTTGCAAAGTGGTGTCCAATTTTTTCATTGATCTCCTTTTGCAAGTAAAATGAATGTTGTCTCTTCCCAAAATACTTACTCTGATTAAAGGTTTACAACTGAGTGTCAGTACTAAAGGATGAAATAAAAATACCTCCCTGTGTTTCTAAACCAGTTGTTAACTGTTGTGAAACAGCTGTAACTTTGCACCAAAGCTAAAGTTGCTGCGTATTAACCATATCTATTTCTTTAGATGAGTATTAACCATATCATTTCTTAACCATACCTAAATCCTTCATTCCCAGGCAATACTCAGGGTCTCTTCAGTGTTGCATCTGGCACTGAGAAAGTTGTCTTGGATAGAGCAAGTTTTTTTTCTGAAATTAGGACACCAGTAGATTTTAAAAGCACAGTCCTTTGCATTAGTATTGCCACTTACACATTGAAAACTTGCAGTTCAGATTTATAACCAAGTTAGAGCTTGTTTCTAATTGTGAGCCTGGAAATAAGTAATGCTGGAACTCATCACTGCCAGAAGAAGTTTTGTGTGAGATCTTAAACATTCTGCATGAATTTTGATGTGTCACCTCTCATTTAAGAGCTGTCAGAAGAGATGGCTGAGCTTGGAAGTGGTGGAACAGGAAGAAGGATTCTCCATCCTGGTGTCCTGTTCTGGTATTCCTTTGGCCACAGCAAATGGACAGCAGAGCCCTGAAAACCAGCCAGTTATCCTGGCCTGATCCAGAACTCAAATCCATTAGCTGCTCATTTCATTCAGGCCTGCCTGTGCCTCATCAGTGTAAATCTAAAACATCCCATTGGCTGCTCTGCTGAATAAAATGGGTACATTTTTACATTGTCTTAGCTCAGTGGAGTTGCTTAACATGGTTTGAAAAACATTGTCAAGATGCAGATGTTAATATGAAAAAAATTTCCTTAAGCTGCCTTTATTGTCCAGTGGAAGGAACTTCATCTGCAGCACAGACCACATGGCTCGGGATGTTTGAGTCCCAGCTGAACTCTTCCTTTTAACATCTCTTGGTTTCCAGTGCACCTTTTTTTTTTGCCCTCAGGACATGTTCATTCACTGCAGCAAAATTACCGTAGTTTTACTTATTGTATGGAAGAAAGAACAAGATGCCTTTCTTTTTGTTTCACATCACTTGCCAGTGGTTTTTAACCCTTGTAGCATCTCCTTTTCAGGAGGAATACAATTGTTATCCAATACAATCCTGCTTTTTCCTGGCTTCCTTAAATGAAATACCACTTAGTGCTTTAAAGTTGGGAGTAAACTCCGTGTCTAAGATGAAAAAATAGTCTTCTCAATGGAAGAAGACAGCAAAATAGTATTTTATGTTACATCTTGCTCACCACAAGTTGGAATTTTTGTTTTATTAGTGGAATCTAAAAATCTGGTTGCTTCTAATTAATGGTTTTTTTAACTCTTAGGCAGCTGAATTTGACCCTCTCTGGGATTTCAATTCCAAAAGGTGCTAGTCAAGGAATAAGGTTTCCTTCTCCAAACACTGCTGGGCTTGTTTGTTTGTTCCCTCTATTAATCTTCCCTGCGTTGCTTAGGAGTGTTTGGCCACATTCCAGTGCCAGTTATAGAAAGAATAAAACCAGGAATAAATCTTTAAATTTATGGTGTCACTGCAGTTGAGTATACCCAGGATTTAAGTCTGGCTCAGATGGGAGTATCAGCTACAAATGGAAGGTTCTCTATTTCTACAAGGAATACATGGCACTTTATCCCAGGAAATGTGGGATTTTAATGTGTCTCAAGCTCTGCATGTGGTTGGGGGGGAATCATAATAAATAAATAAATAAACATAAATCATAAATTGCTTGTGTTTGACACAAGCAATTCATTTAAGTGCCCTGCTCTGTGTTAGTGGTCAGCCCTCACTGTATTACTCAATGGAAAGCTCTTCTTTCAAGATACTGTCCAGTGAAATTGGAACAACAGGAACATGTTTCAAAGTAATAAATTATAATTGTATTTTTTTTGTTTATAGTGGACTGTGAGTTCAGTTTTAACCAAACTCTGGTTTGGCAAGCAGGTCTTTTTTAGAAAGCATAAGGAAAAGAATTACATCACTGCCCAAATGGTGGAATTAGCAGAATGGGAGCACAAAGGAACGACTTGGTTTCATTTCCGCAAAAATCAGACTTTTAAACTACAAGGCCTTTTGTTGCACATTTATCCATTGCACTTAATTTATCCATTGTACTCCCACACTGCAGCACAAAATTATGTTCCTCCAAGTGGAATTACCTAGCAATTAAGCAAAATGGGACTCTGCTTTCACATCCAGAAAGTGATGCACACGCAGCACGGATATTAATATTTTTAGTTTTGGTGACCCCAGGTCAGTGGTGACAGAGAAGAAAATCTTCCTTTTTGCACTGAACATTCCAGCATGATGGTTTCCTGGGAGTTATCCCATTCTTTGCAGGTATAGGGGGTTGTTCTTTCCTTTGATCCTTGGAATTCACTGAGGGCTCCACGGCCACTGATGTGTTTTGCAAGTGCAAGGTTGGAGCAGAATAACAGAGGCTGTAAAAACCTGCAAGCACTGAACTGTCCTGGGAAGTGGAGGCCATGGAAAAGTAGCCCTGGTACCAACATTAGACCAAAGTCTGTGTGAGCTTTTTGGGCTTTAGGAGTTTTGATCTTGGTGTGTCTGACTGGGGAACTCTCTGTGGAGCTGGTGCACTCTGTGTGATGTTCCAGATGTGTGGAACAGGCACCATTCCCAGAATTCACTTCCAAGACATTCTAGCCCTGGTGCTTTACATGCAGCCAGTGTAAAGCAGAATCAGAGAATCATGGAATCCTTAAAAGGGTGGAAAAGCCCCCTGAGGTCATCAAGTCCAACTGTTCCCCCCAGCACTGCCAAGGCCACCACTGACCCAAGTCCCCAAGTGCTCTGTAGTAACAACCAGGGTTAGTTCAAAGCATAAATACAAGACACTGATAAAGATTACAGAGATTCTTATCCTTGGGTTTAGGTGAATTTGAGTCCACTCGATGGTATCTGAGATGCAGCTGGAAATTGTGAGTTGAGGGGCTGGAGCGTGTGCAGGGAAGGGAACGGGGCTGGGAAGGGGCTGGAGCTCCAGAAGCAGCTGAGGGAGCTGGGGGAGCTCAGCCTGGAGAAAAGGAGGCTCAGGGGGGACCTTCTCACTCTTTGCAACTCCCTGACAGGAGGGGAGAGCCAGGGGTGTCAGGCTCTGCTCCCAGGGAACAGGGACAGGAGGAGAGGAAATGGCTTCAAATTGCCATTTGAGGAGAGGTTTAGGTTGGATACTGGGAGCAATTTCTTCATCAAGAGGGTTCTCCAGCCCTGGCACAGCTGCCCAGAGCAGGGGTGGATTCCCGTGCCTGGAGGGATTTAGCACCCATGTGGATGTGGCACTTGGGGACATGGTCAGTGGTGGCCTTGGCAGTGCTGGGGAACAGTTGAACTTGATCTCAGAGGTCTTTTCCAACCTAAGTGATTCTGTGACTCTGAAATGCATTTGGGGGCAGCTCAGCACCCTGTTGGTTGCAGCAGTTCCCCTTGAAGCAGCCCTGGTGTGTCACTGCCATCACACCACCAGCTCAGCACTGAAAATGAGCCACTTGCACCGATGGAATGAACCCATTTTCTCCTGTTTGAATGCACGAGATGGAAGTTCTTGCAGATCCACCTTCAAAAGGCACCATTTACGTCATGAAACCTCCAAACCTGCCAACAGTAAGAGGAGAAAGGAAGCTCCAAGAAGAGAGGAAAACCACACAAGGTCCCTTGGAAACACTGCCCAGCATCACGCCTAGCTGGAAAAAAAGATCTTGGAATTGTGTAAGGACTATTGGCATCCAAAGCCATCCTTTGCTTAATTTCTCCTCATTCCTGGGCAGGAACCCCCAGAAAGGATCAGAGCTCTGAGAACTTGGGACAATAACCAAGGCTCTTGTCTCTGTTCCTGTCCCATCCAGGGATAAACCAACTTTTCCTTGGATCAACAAACTTTTAGTGATGTGGGACTAGGAAATAGAGGAAAAATACACATTTTTCCCACAGAAGTGGGAATACTGTTACAAAAACAAGTTGAAGCTCCATTTCTCAGCAAGTCAGAACTTAAAATCCGCTTATGAGTCACTCAAAGATTTTTTTTTTTCATATCTTAATCCATTTTAATAAATTTTAAACTGTAAGAAGGAAACTCTTGCTGGTTCTTTTTGACCTAAAGGCACTAAAATATATATTTTTGTAACTTAAGCCTGCATTTTAAAAATAGCAAGGGCAGAAATATTCAGCACCGTGTGTGCTTGCTGAAAATTTTAGCATCTTTGGGGTTTTTGTCTGCATTTTTTTGTATAATGGGAAAGCTCTGGTTCTTTTCCTAGAAAATAAATGGCCCAGGTAGCAATCCCTGGGGAAAACCTGGTGGAGTCAGGGAGGATGGGCGGTGGGCAGGGTTGGGAACTGCAGCTTTTCTGCTGGGAACCCCCAGCTGTCTATGCAGAAGCTCCCCTTGGGAGCCCAGAGTTTCATCAATAATTAAGGAACATGTGAATATTGAGCTAATTTAAGATTTGCACTTTCTCACACATTTTAATGTCCCTGAAGGTTGGGGGGGACGACGGGAGGTGGTGGTGAAAATAAACCTGCACTTTGTAAACGGAGTGAAATGCCAGATGTGGGATCCACCCGAAAAAAAAAAAAGGATATTTTTAAAGGGTGAGGATGGTCATTCCAGATTGGGTTCAGTCACTAATTCCCTGCCTGACCCTTGGGAGTTGCTGCCACTGTTCCCCAGCCGTGAAAATGGGGAGAACAAAGCTTTCTTCCCCCCTTTGTCTGCTCCATCTATTTTAGCTTTTAGCCGTAATTTCCCTGTTCCCAAAGCCCTGGGAGAGCTCTGCTGCTTCCTGTGCCCCAGATACAGGTGAAGCCTCACACCAGAGCATGGAAAAGGTAATGCTGAGTTTTTCCAGGCTGCTGCTTAATTACCCCGATACGGTGGCGATGAAGAGGTGGCATTTTCATGTCTTTATGTAACGCAGGAGCTTCCTACAGGACAGGTTTAACCAGCATTTTAGGCAGGGTGCAGAATGAAACCCTTCTTACTAATGCCATCAGAATGCCAGGTGCTGTGGGAGACGGGGAGAAGGGGGAAAAAAGGTTAGTATCAGTATTAGTGTTAATGTTTGCATGTTAAATTCTGGGGTGCAAGGGGGAAAGGAGAAAATGCAAACGAGGAATATTTTGCTGGATTTCTTTGTGCTGTGACCCCACAGGTGTCCCACTTTGTGTCTCAGGGAATTCTGGGGCACTCCTCTCCCTGTGGGAGATCAAATGTTACCCCCAGGATGTGGAGGGAATAGGGAGGACCAGGAACAGCTCATGACGTGCTCCAAGACCCTCCAGGCTTTGGCAGCAGAGGCAGGAGGTGGATGCAGATCCTGTCCCTGCTCAGGGTTTTATCCTTCCCCCAAACCTTTCCTCCCATCCTGCAAAATGTGGAAACAGAGAGTAGGGTGGAGGCAGTCCTGTAAAAGGGATCGAATGGAATTCATCCATTCCTATCCTTTTCCCTAGAGGGAATGTGTTCTACTAAAAATTTCTGGCCTCTGGGGGCTCGACAGAGGTGGTGTTTTTATATTAATGATATCCAGGCCCTGAGCATCCTGAGGGTTCACAAATAATGCACCACATTCACCAAACCCAAAACACCACCCTATTCAAAATAAAACCTTGCAGCTTTTTTTCTTGCAAGTTGCTTTTTCAGGGTACTTCAACCCCTACTAAAAGGGAACTCAAAAAAATTAGGGATGTCACAGGTTTTCTTGCTCACTTCTCACTGCCAACCTCTGCAGCAAATCCCATTTGCAAAGTACACCCAGGAGACCTGTTCAGGGCAGGATGGAGGGTTGGGCATCCTCCCTCCCCACGCCATCCCAGCACTTCCAGGCGTGAGGCAGGACTTTGGGAAAGAACTGGAGCTCCTGGGACAGGACAAGCTGTCCCTAGCTCCAAATCCCAGATAAAAGGCAGCTGCTCTGTGCAGGCCTCTGCGTGTATGTCTGTAAAGGGTTTATAAATCTGTCCCGAGATCAGGAAATCTCTTACGCCTTTTAGATTTAAGAGAAGTTGCCTTCCTGTTGTATTCCCAGATAGCGCAGCTCTGATGGAGCCCACTTGTAAATAGCTTAATAGATTTAATCAGTTCCTTTGGAAAATGTTGTTGCTTCCGCAGGGTTTTAATTTGATCCCGGGGAAAAGCTCGGAAAGGGCAGTTGCTGCTTCTGCTGCGGGAGAAGTTGGCAGATCCCAGCTCTCCAGACCCCAAAAAAATCGCTGTAATCCATGAGAAACCAGAGCTATCCCGCTCCTGTGTAAAAGGGAAGGAACAGACCAGGAAACCCAGGCGGATCCTGCTCACATTTACACACAGCTCTCTCCATCACTCCTAATCTGACAAGAGTCAATAGGAACACCCAGGCACGTGGGAAACCTGCACAAACACCCCGGCTCGGGATCTGCGCCGGGATTTCCCCCCCTCTCCGGGGGCTGGATGGGGCAGCGGCGCCCAGCCCGAGGAAATGCTGTCCCACCCCGCATCCCGAAGAAACGCCGTCCCATCCCGCACCCGGAGGAAATGCCATCCCATCCCGCACCCCGTCCCGCTGCTTTTCTGGCAGCACGGAGAGGAAATCCACAATCAGTCACAGCGGAGCCGCCGCAGCCCTGCAGCCCATGTCAGGGGGTCAGAATCATAAAGGAATCCAGCGACTAAATATATTCCTCAGGGCAGGTTGCAGGGATGAGCCGGGAAAGGGCAGCCAGCTGGGGATTTTCGGTCCCTTCGCCTTCCTGGAGATGCTTTGTCCTAGTGAGGGGAAAGCTGCCTGGATGACTTTCCCACCCTCATGAACACCAAACTGGGGTTAGTGGGAAATACCACGGAGCGGCTCTGGGGCTCCATCCCATCCAGGCTGGGCTGGCTTTACAGGATGGGGCAGCACACCATAAAATCGAGCAGTAAGGAAAAGATCCTTTGTCTCCCAGTGTTCAGGGGTGTGCAGTTGGGACCGACCGGGAATGCTGGAGCCTCTCTGGGCTGTATCCAGCCCCATCCCTGCCTCGTTTGCTCCTAACAAAGCTCCCTAGGATCCCAACCAGGCTGGACAAGCACCCGCCAGCAGGTTGTGTCCCAGTTTCCATCCCCTATGAGGGAACCTGAAAACTTGGGGTGAAAACCCACACGGGGTGGGCAAAGAACAGCCCGGACCGGTGGTTAAAGCAGGAGTGGGAAGAGGGTCCCTGACTGCGGGATTACGGGATTTCCCCGGGCAAAGAGGAATCCTGCAGCTCACAAATCCTGGGGAGGGATGCGGGGGGACATTTTGCACACCGGTGGGGAGCTTCTTTTGGGGACATTTTCCTTTTCTTTCCAAGTTCTCAGTGCCCTCGTTTGCTCTATCTGCGTTATCCCCCAGCCTTGAAAGTTCGAGGGTCCCTGAGGTGTTGGGGGCAGCGGGGCTGCTTGGGGAGGGCAGGGACATTTCCAGCTCCCTCTTCACTCCCTTTCAGCGGGCAAAATAAGGAAAAATAACAATAATAAAGGGAGGGGAGGGAAAGGGGAACGGGAAGGAGACGGGGGGTCTCGGGTGGGGGTGCTCCCCTCCCGCGGGGGGTGCCGGGCAGAGGGTGGGGAGAAGTTTTTTCTCCCCGCGCCATCCCGGCCGGGGCTGAGGAGTTTGCAAACAAGGAGGAGCAGCGAGTCCCTTCGGTGTCATTGGAGGAGGCTTTTTCCAAGGAGCTCATAAATACGGGAGAGGCCGGGCAGGAGGCTGGGACTGCGCGGGGACCCCGAGGGCAGCGCAGCGGGGGCCGGGGGGGCGGCCCGAAGGGGGGGGTCATGGCTGCGCTGCTCAGCACCTACCCCTGGCCGGAGCGGCTGGAGGGGGACACGGGCGAGGGGCTGTCCCCTGGGCCGTCCCCCCGGGCCCCGCAGGGCGAGAAGGGCTCCGAGAGCCGCATCCGCCGGCCCATGAACGCGTTCATGGTGTGGGCGAAGGACGAGAGGAAGCGGCTGGCGGTGCAGAACCCCGACCTGCACAACGCGGAGCTCAGCAAGATGCTCGGTGAGGAGCGGGGTTGCGGGGGTTTTGCGGAGGGGGGCGAGGTGGGAGTGGGAGGGTGGGTACCCAGCCGGGCATCCCCCGAGGGGCAAACACTGCCCGGATCTGTGCCCCGGGGTGGGCACCCACCCAGGCATCCCATGGGTTGCAAATCCCATTCGAATCCAGTGCCTTGGGGTGGGCACCCAAGCACCCCCCCACCCAGGTACAAACCCTGCCCAGATCCAGTGCCTCGGAGCACCCACGCACCCACCAGGGCATTCTTGGGGTGCAAATCCTATCCAGATCCAGAGCCCCGGGGTGGGCACTCAGGCACCCACCCAGCCTTCCCCGGGGGTGCAAATCCCGTGCAGATCCAGTGTCCTGGGATGGACACCCAGGCACCCTCTGGCCATCCCTTGGGGTGAAAACCTTGTCTGGATTCAGTATTCCAGGTGGACCCTCGAGCACCTACCCAGCCTTCCCTCGAGGGTGCAAATCCCACCCAAATCCAGTGCCCTAAGGTGGGAACCCAGGAACTCACCCAGGCATCCCATGGGGTGCACACCCTGTCAGTACCCTGGGGTGGGCACTGGGCACCCACCAGCTCATCCTCGGGAGTGCAAATCCCATCCAGAACCAGTACCCCGGACTGGGAACCCATGCACCATCAGATGTCCCTCGGGGTCCAAACCCTGCCCAGATGGGAACCCCTCTGGCACACAGTAGGTGGGCACCCCTGCACCCACCTGGCCGTGCTGAGGGTGCAAAAGCTTGCCCAGGTCCAGCATCCCCCTGGATCCCTTGGGGATGTAAAGCCTCCTGATGTCCTGCATCCCAGGGGACAGACACCCATGTGCACACCTTGCCACCCCTTAGGTACAAACCCTGCAAGTGCTGCTATGCTGTGCAAGGAGGGACCCCCAATTTTCCTCGCATGTCTTTGCTGTCGCATTTTGTCCCCCAACTCACTCATCCATCCAACATTGCATGGCTGGGGTGTGTGTGCGTATTTTGTATTTCTGCTGTTTCTTTGGGGGATCACGACCCATTTTGAAAACACATTTGTTTCCCGCTCCCCTTCCACTATTCTTTCCAGCTCCCAATCCCAGTTTTTTTTATGTGAAACCAAGAGGGCAAACCGAAGTAACCAGCCCAGACAGGCTGAGAAAGTGCTGCCTGAATTGCAACACAGCTTTGCTGCGCAACCTCTTATCCAAAGTTTGTGTTCCCTGGACAGTTCTGTGGTGTTTTCTTTGGTGGCTTGGGTTTTCTCCTTGCTGCTTTGCCATGCAGCATCTCAGCTTGTTAGTGTAATTTCTGCTGTCTCAGGCCATGGGAAGGCATCAAATGCTTTGATCTGTATCCTCATTTCTTCCCCTTACTCTGAGGAGAACTCTGGGACAGCATCCCCATGGAATACAACCCCCTCCCTGTTCCAGCGCTGCCTCTGTCCTGTGTCTTGGTGGCATTTTGTCTATCTCAGACAGGGAGAAACTAGGTCATGGATTCTTAGAACCACAGAATGGTTTGGGTTGAAAAGGACCTTAAATATCACCTAGTTCCAACTCCCTGCCATGGGCAGGGACACCTTCCACTAGACCAGGTTGCTCAGTGCCCAGGTTCCCTTATACCCTGGTGCAAGTCCTGGCAGGGCACAGGCTGGGGCACATGCAAGGGCACCACGTCCTGACCCCCTTGCTCAGCCAGGCATGGCCTTGGCCCGGGCTCTCTGTCCCAGGCCATGGAACTGGAAGAGTTTATCTGCCCAGATTTATTCACTAAGCCTGAGCCCACTCTATTTGGGGACTTGGAATTGAGGGAGTTGCAGAAACTACAGTGGCTTCAATCCCCCCTTCTCCACTGCTGTCTTGTCCTCCTGCGGGGTTTGTGGGATGTGTCCTCCACGTGTGCCAGCTCGGAATTGGGAGCCCCCACTTTGCCCTTGGATTGAGCACCTGCAGACTTTGGGAGGCAGCCCCTTCCCCGCAGCCCCACTGGGTTCTAAGCGAGTGTGTTCCCTGTTTTCAGGGAAGTCCTGGAAGGCGCTGAGCCTCTCACAGAAGCGTCCCTACGTGGAGGAGGCCGAGCGGCTGCGGGTGAAGCACATGCAAGACTATCCCAACTACAAATACCGGCCCCGGAGGAAGAAGCAGGTCAAGCGGATTGGCAAGAGGGTGGACCCCGGGTTTTTGCTGGGCAGCCTGGCACGGGACCAGAATGTGGTGCCAGAGAAGCGGACCTGCAGCAGGGCCGGGGGGGACAAGGAGGGGCCGGGTGAGTACCCACCCCGCCCGGGGCTGCCGTCCATCCACGGATACCGGGATGCTCCGGGCAGCGGCAGCGGTGCCAGCGTGGACACCTACCCCTACGGGCTGCCCACCCCCCCGGAGATGTCCCCGCTGGATGCCATAGACCCCGAGCAGAGCTTCTTCTCCTCGCCCTGCCCGGACGAGCATCACCGCTCCCACCTCACCGGAGCCACCTACTCCCCGGAGTACACAGGGAACTCCCTCCCATGCAACCACCACCCACTCAGCCCCCTGTCTCAGCCAGCCACCTGCATGATCCCCCCGGCTTCCAGTTGCCCTCCCCTACCTCCTCCTCCTCCCCCCAGCTACTACACACCCGCCTTCCCCTCCCTGCCCCCACCCAGTCTCCATGCCCACCTGGGCCAGCTCTCCCCACCGCCTGACCACCACGGCTTCGACACCTTGGACCAGCTGAGCCAGGCGGAGCTCCTTGGGGAGATGGACCGCAACGAGTTTGACCAGTATCTCAACAACCCTGGCCACCACAGCGACCACCACAGCGGGGTCTTAGTCAACGGACACGTGCCGGCATCCGGCAGCTCCCACGCCTCCGAGAACAGCCTCATCTCCGTCCTGGCCGATGCCACGGCCACCTACTACAACAACTACAGCGTGTCCTAGGGAGCCCGGCCGGGGCCGCCTGGAAGGACCCGACACAGCATTCCGGGGCATCGCTCCCCGGGGCCGTTGCTCCCCACCCCATGGGGTGACCGAGTCCGAGCTGCCAGGGCCGTGGAGTCTCCTCGGTGCCGTAGGTAAAGGATTTTGGTTGTTGGGTCACCACCGGGGCAAAGCCTCGAGTGCCCTGCTCCGAACGGGGCCAGGGGGCGCTTCCTGATGCCAAAGCCCTCTGGCCAAGTCCCTGTTCCAAAGCAGGATGCTCATGGAGTGCAGGAAGGCTGCTTGTCATTTTGGGGCATCCCCAGCTCTGTTTTGGAGCAAGACGTGCGGTGTCATCCCACAAAAATCAGGTCTGAAGTCCACCTGGAAGGGGAAAAGGCAGAGATGGGAGGAAAAGCGAAGGTTTGGGGAAGGGGCGCGTGGTCTGTGAGCTGTTCTTGGGTTCTGGCATTGATGATGCTGCAGCCACCCTGACCTACCTGACCACATTGGTGGGGATTAAACTCACCCGTCCTGCCCCCAGAGCATGGATTGGTGGCTTCATCCCTTGGGAAACCCCAGAGGGGATGGGACACCAGCCAAGAAGGGCACAGCAAGCCCTGGGGATGCTCAGCATGTTCTGGAGGAGGGTAAGATCAGGGCTTGGAAAGGCAGGGTTCATCTGGTATCCACCCCTGGGAACAGGTCCTGGGATGAATGTTTGGCCAAGAGGTGATGATGTAGCAGACATTTTTTATATCAAACATCCTTTGAAGGCGAAGGCTCCACATTTGGAGCCACAGTGCCCAATCCCTCTCCTAACTCTGGCGTATTATTGCTTGTAATAAAGCTGTGCATTGATTTATTCCTCCCATTATTGCCCCCCTCCTCGGATTTTGTATTGCTGGAGTTCTCTTCCTTTTCATAAAGATGAAGCTTTATTTTAAATCAGTTATATGACATGATTAATCTTAGTGTTTACTATATGGCACTTGGTAATGATTAGTTAGTAGCGTGGTTATGATTTCCTGGTTTCAGTCCCCAAAATGTATTAATAATAATTGCAAGTAATACTTTAAAAAAAAAAACACCCCAGAACTTCACCGGGTTTTAAGCTAATACATTCCATCTCTTTTGTGTGACTCTATGCATTTTGAATGAGTGTAGATACAAGTTTGCATAAAATATTTAATTTAAATAAATATGTTTTTATACAATGATTGTTCGATGATTTAAATTGCTGTCGCTATTGACAAAAGTTTTCAAAACAGAAACATTTCCCGTGCGAGTGCTATTTTTTTATTATTTGTTGTTGTTGTTGTTGGTATTTTCAGACAATTTTTTCTACTTCCATTTTTTTAAAATAAAACAAAGATCTGTGGTTATCTTTACAACTTGTGGATTGCTTTCTAACAAACCGACTCGAGGAATGGCGAGTTCCTACCTTCGCTTTTCATGGCGTGTTTAGGGGGTGGGCAACAAAACCCTTTGGTGGCCCTGATCTTCCTCTTGCTATGTCTCAAATGTGACCTTTTAACCCCAGGTCCTGTGTCAGTATTAGAGTGAAGTTAAGGCAGAGTTTTGCCTTTGGTGTCTTGGTGAGCACAAAGGTTGTTGCCAATTTGTGGAGCGAGTGCCGGTGCCTGGAGTGTGGATTTTTTTCCCATGGAAGGCTGTCTATCACAGTTTGTGCTGATGCACCATTTAAGGTGCTCCACGGTGTGAGGGTCATGTGGTGCAGGTGAAGATCAAGGCAATGAGGCCTGAGAAATGTGTGGGTCAAATCTGGGCATCTGTGCCAAGGTGGATGTTGAGTGATGGTCTTCAGGCCTGGCCAGCAGAGGGAAAAGCTTCATATGTGTTGTTGTCCATGGACAAACATCACAGCCTGTTCTTGCCAGAGGTGATCCTTGAGGTTAAGTCATGTGCACAGAGTCACAGAATTGTTAGGGTTGGAAATGGTGGATCTCTGGAGATCAACTATTCTAACTCCCCTGCCAAGGCTGGCTAAACACTTCCCAGAGCAGTGATCTCCATCCTCCTGCTTGGCCCCAAAAAGTGGAGGAGCAAGTTTCCCAGAGCACTTTGTGGTGCCCATCTCTGTGTTGGCTGGAAGGGGTCTCCAGAGGTCAGTCATCCAACCCAACCCAACCATCCTGGGGTGATTTGCCTGCCATAAATGACTTATTTCTGACCCAGGGAGCCCATGGTGCCAGAAGGTTGGGAGTCTGTGTGTTTGGGGAGGCACCAATATGCCCCTGCCCTGTGCTTACGGTGCTCCTTTGACCCCTACCCATGTCCCCCGGGTTCAGCTCTCCCATCACATGCAGCCTCTCATTTTGTCCATCACTCAGACATCCAAACTCACCCTTGGCCACGTACAGCTGGTTTCCCTTGTAGAGGGAATGAAATGGATACCTTTGGGTGTCCTGCTGGCCCCAGGCACTGTGGTGACTCCCTGACTGGGGTGGCTCACCCCAAATGTGACTTTTCCAAGAGGATTTGTGAGCCATCCCCACAGGGCTGGAGGGAGGGAGGTGCCATGATCCTGTCTGGCCTCTCTGCCTAGCAGCACTGACTCACATGGGACAATGCCAGGAGCTGGAGGGGGGCTGGAGAAGCCCTGATTCTCCCTCCTCCCCCTCTGTCCACGATTCCTGTGGTGCCCCAGATCTGAGGGGCAGCTGAGAACGGTGTAATGAGTTTTAAACTACTTTAAAAGGAGAGGAGGCTCGGCTGTGCCAGCCCTGTCCCCGACAAATCAGCTTTGGGTGTTGTCCCCAGCCTGATTCGGGCTGTTGCATCATCCCCCCCCCCCCCGAAAGGAATCTTCCCCTGGGACATTGGCTGCTCCCACCTGTCCTTCCCTTTATTCCCATTCCTCAAGCAACAATGGGATCAACTGCGACACCCCATGAGCTTTCTCCTTCCTTCCCTTCACCACATTCATGGTTGGCAGGGGCAAAGCCCTCACTGAGAGCTCCCTGCGGCAGTGTCCAGAGCCTGATTTCCCCAGGAAAAGGGATTTCTCCATGCATCCCAGCCCTGAGGAGCCTGGGATAAACGGGGAGTCCCGCCAGCCGAGCTTGTCCCCACTTGCTCAGCCCTGGAGCCACATGAGGAGGGGTGGGAGCATGTCCCTGTGCTCTCCGCACGCCAGGAACAACTACAGGCCCCAACGGGGAGCCGGGGCCCCCCGAGGGCATTGGGAGCCACAGCCAAGCCGAGGTGCGGCTCCCTGGGAGCCAGGGATCCATGGCCGGGTCCGGGAACGCTCCCAGCACCGGGAGCAGCCGGCTCCCAGCTCCAGGACATCGGCAGCTGGGATGAAGTTCAGGAGTAAAAACCATCCCCCCCATTCTCTAGATGGACAGAAAATGCAATGCTACAGGTCAACCCACTCCTCACAGCAATTTTTTGGGATGCAGGACGTTGCTACGGGGACCGGCTGGAAAATAAGTGGCTGACAGAGGTGGGATGGAGCCTTTTTTGATGGGGAAGTGGGTATCTGTGTGGAAGACTGATGGCCACAGTGGTTTATGGATGTTGAGAAGGGTGTCCACCCCAAGCAGGACTCGTTCTGCATCAGTCCTGGACACATTTCTCCTCCCTCTCTGTTCCAAACCCAGGAGCCCAAGGCTGTCTCTGCACATGCCAAGGAGCCTTGTGGATTGTGACCTGCTTTCCCCAGGCTGGGATGGGCTGGGAATCAGCAGGAAAATCAAATCAGGGCTGCAGAAAGGGATAAAATGTCCTCACACCACATTTGGGCTCCTGCTCAGGGGTGTCGGGATGGGCCATGACAAGGATGTCTCCTTGCCAGGAGGTGACCAGGGTGGGAGCCCTCTGCCCCCAGTGTCCGGTGGCCCTTGGCCAGTCCTTGGCCCCCGTGGCTGTGCAGGTCATGGTGCTGGGCATCAGGAGCAGGGATGAGGTCACCTTCCTGGATAGTGCTGGGATTTGGGCTGGCCAGAAGCTGGGGTGTGTGTCATGCCCGGGGCGATTTCCTTTGCATCCCTTGAGCAGGTGATGGTTCCTCTCCATCCTCACTGGCCATGACTGCTTGTCCCACTGGGCAGGGGTGAACCCCCAGGACAAGCAGCAACATGGGTGCTCCATGCCTCAGTTTCCCTGTTTGTCACAGAGAGATAACACTTCCTTCCCTCCTATCCTTTCTCTGATCAGCGCTGGGACATGACCTGTCTCTTTCCAAGAGACTGAACAGGTCCGAGTGCTTGTGCTGCCCTTTGCACGAGGGTTCCCCACCCCATGGGAGTGACACGGATCCTGCAATGAAATTAGCTGAAAGATGATGCTTTTCCCTGCTTTTTCAGAGCAGAACCAGGGGAGGGAAGTAGAGGCTGAGAGGGGGGTGAGGTGACCTGGCTGAGTGGCAGAGCCTAGGGAGACCCTCAAACCCCCAGATCCCCTTTTGCCCCTGCTCACAAGTAAACACCTTCCCCCTCCACCTCTTTTTCCTCCCCCATCCCACCCTGGCTCCGAACCCCGCAGGGAGCCACGCAGGGAGGGCTGCACCAGGCGCTCCCTCCCGAGTCTCCAGAGGAGGGAATGAGACAAGCTGCTGAGTGGTTTCCTGCCCAGCACTGCCAATGGGAGCTGCTTGGGGTGCCGGGAGCAGGGGAGGATGTATCCGGAGCTGAGTGTTTCCTGGCAGATAAGGCCAGCCCCTCCTGCCGGATGTTATGAGTCCAGGTCCAACCTCCACGTTTCAAGAGAAGGGGCCGAGGAAAGGCTTGGATGTTTATGTCAAGGAAAAATAACTTCTCCCTCTGTGTACAATCCTCTGGCTCCCCCAGGGCTACGTGCGGGAGGGTAAATGCTGGGAATAGGAAAACAGGGGCGAGGGGATGGAGGTGGATGGTGGGGGACAAGGGGGAAGAGAACTTTGGACAGGTTGGGGTCTCTCCCTTCCCACTGGGGATGGGGCAAGAGGGTGCCAAGGCAAAGGCAGGGGAAGAAAAGCTTGTGGCTGGATAGTGCAGGCTCGGGACTGTTAGGATCAGGATCAGCATCCATCCAGAGTCGCCTTGGCCAAACCCCGCATGCCACCTCTGGTGCCCACCTGGAGGAGATCCAGCCCCCAGTGAGGACTTGCTCAGATGAGTCCCTCCAAGGCAGGTGCCAAGCCACCCACACCAGCTGGAGATTCAGATGAGGTCCTGCCCACCTCTGTCATCCAGGGAATCACAGATGTTGAAAATGGGTGGATGGTGGGAGAACTGAGTCCAACAGCCCAGCAGTGCCCATCTGGCTGGGGAGGAGGGAAGTGTTGTGCAGTGGGTATGGAGGAAATGAGATAAATATGGATTTTCTCCACATCTTTGCAATAAATAAGTAGAATCCAGTGCTGGCCAGACCTTTCTCTTTTGAATGCAGCTTGTGCACTCCTGCCATCCTTCTGGGATAGTCCACAAGGCTCAAAACCTCTGCATTACCCGAGGGCTGGGGCATGTTCAGGGTCATCTTTGGGTGATGAACGGGACATGGAGAGACCTGCACTAGACTTGGACTGCTCAAGAAACCAGCACAGGGAAGACCCCCAGCCCTGAAGCTCTGCCATCCCCACTGAAACTCCTCCAGTCCCCAACACAGTGGTCGCTAAGCCAGCAAGTCCTGCTCCAGCCCTGGGACAGGGATAGTGAGGACTTTCCTGGTGAAGATTTGGATATGCCCATGTGGTTTGGATGTGGCCAGACCGACCCAGGGGCCCCAGGGCCAAACATCAAACAACTTTTGATGGAAGATTTTATCTTTGGCATCAACAGGATGAAGGCTGAAAACAGAGAAAATCTGGCAATCTCCTCTCCAGGGTGGTTGACAAGAGCTGAGCTGCCTCCCATGCCATTTCAATCTAAAAGGAACTCCTGGGGGTCCCATTTCCCACCCGGTGGGTCAGAGAGAGGACTGGAAGATACTCAGAAAAGAAAGGAGAGAGGGGGAACCCCTTTCCCTCCTCCACCTCAGAGCTTGAGGGTTCCACCAGTAGCTGAAGGACATCCAAGGAGCGATGCTGAGTGTGGGGAGAGTTTGGGGATAACATGGCTTGTGCTGGAGGCCTGACCTGTGCCCTATCCCAGTCTCTCCCACCCCTCTTCCCTCAGCACCCCGAGTGCCTCCCCTGCCCCAGCTGGGCGGAACCCCGCTTTGTCAAGCCCAAGATGTTGTTCTTTCCCTTTGATTTCCAGGAGCTGCCACTTGGCCCCCAGAGCTTCACTGGCAAACAAAACATCAGAAGCCCAGGCTGGCGGTGCAGGAAGGAAACCGGCTCACGTGGGGGCTGAGTCACGATCCTGCAGCTCCCTCCCAGCATCCCAGGGAGCGGGATCGGGTATCAGGGATGGCAGGTCCCACTGACCCCTGACCAGCTGGGGCACCAAAAATCCCTTTTCACCAGCACCACCACCCTATTTGCTTGTTTTGATAAGCGAAACACTGCTTTCGTGTTTGTTTGTTTTCTTCCCAAAGGTTGAGTGGGAAAGGCTGGATTTGCTTCCCTGGTGAGTGAAGAGTCTCCACACTGCCCTTTTGGGCCTCAGCCAAAATTCAGGGAGGATGCCAAAAACTTCAGTTTAAAAGAGGCTCCTCAGCACCCCTGACCTGGGAGCAGCTGTTTGCTTTTATCCTGTCAGGGCCACACTTCTTGTAGTTGTGATTGTCACCACTCAGACCCTCCAGAGTAGAAATGGCCTGAGGTTTAATTTGTCTCCAAACCCAGGAGCACCAGGGGCTCTGCTCTGGAGGAGCTGGTATTCCCAACTCTGCCCCTCTCATTTACTGCAGATACAAAATATACACACACATATAGATATAGATATATAGACATCCGTGGATATATATACACATATACAGGAGATATATATGATATATATAAGAAAGATGGGCTCAAACTTCTTAGCAGACCATTGCATGATAGGACAAAGGGCAGTGGTTTTGACCTACAAGAGGGTAGATGTAGACAAGACATAGGGAAGAAATGTTTTATGATGAGGCTGGGGAGGCCCTGGCACAGGTTTCCCAGAGAATCTGTAGCTGCTCCATCCCTGGAAGTGTCCAAGGCCAGGTGGGATGGGGCTTGGAGAAACCTGGGATAATGGAAGGTGTCCCTGCCTGGAGCAGGAGAGTGGAACAAGATGTGCTTTAAGGTCCCTTCTAACCCCAGCCATTCTATGATTCTGTGATTTTATACACACACACACACACACACACACACACACACACACACATACACAAGGGACATATGAGATATGGCTTGAAGAAAGCATCATCCCTTGGTCTCCTATTCCACAGCTGTCAGCACAGACCAGGGAAAGTCTCAGCAGGGTGTATGTCCCAAGTGTCCTTTTAGGTTGGATCTCAGGAAAAGGTTCTTCCCCCAGAGGGTGGTGGGCACTGAACATGCTCTTCAGGGCAGTGGGCATGGCCCCAAGGCTGCCAGAGCTCCAGGAGTGTTTGGACAACACTCTCAGGGACAGGGTGGGATTGTTGGGATGTCCTGTGCAGGGACAGGGTTTGGACTGGATGATCCTTGTGGGTCCCTTCCAACTCAGGATATTCTGTGATTCCATGATTCAATGATTCTATGATGCTGCTTCTCTTCAGAGCTGGCCTGGGCGAGGTGACAGCCTCCTGCTGTGCTTTGGTGGCATGGCCTTTCCAGAGGATCTGATGTCTCATGTGGATGCACCTATGAGGAAAATTAAGAGATCATCTCTGAACCCCACTGGTCCATCCCTCCTACTAAACCCTCCCAGAACCCAAACAGCCTCCTGGCAATGACCCCTGGCCTTTGCTCACCATGACCCTTACCTGGGCATTGGTTTCATTCCTGCCACTCAACCTGGGCCACAATCACACCAAGTAACTGGAAGGTCATTGCAGAAAGGCGTGTGCTCCTGATCCTGGTCCTATCCAAGTATAAACACAGACTGAGACCTTTGGGTAATTCCAGAGGGTGGATCTGCCTGTTGGGCTTTTACAACCTCAGAAAACATTCCCACTTCCCTTCCCCATGGACAGGAATATGGAGGACGTGTTGCAGTTGCACAGTCAAATGCTCCAGGATTAAGAAACTTCAGGCTGGAGCATGTTTGTGCAACTTCCCTGCTCCTTCCAGGTGCCAGACTTTGCAGGAGAGCCGGAATTGCCGGAGATCCCATGATGTGACAGTGCATTGGAAGGCACTGATTGCATGATTACAGAATTACAGATGAACTTTTACCCCGCTCTGGACCACTGTCTCTCAGCTCACAGGCAGATTTGGATGCATCCACTCAACATTTAATTTCGACAGGGCCTGCAGTGAGCAAGTCTGATCAGTGATTTAGGGTGGGATTTCTTTCCCAGACATGCCCAGCTGTCTCCACTGTGATCCCAGGGTAGCAGAGCTCCCACCTTGAACACCACGGAGGCATCATTTAACTGGCTGAACCTCCAGCACAGCCCCACAGTCGTGAGAGATTTCTGGATTCATTCCTTCTTCATGCCCATGCCCAGCTCTGGGCCTCGTTTTCTGTTTGCTCTGCATGTCCTCCTGCGAAAGCAGAGGATTTGGGTGGCAGTGTCTTCCTGATGTTTGTCCTCTCTTCACTCCTAACATGTGGGATTCACCTTCCTAGATCCCTTACAAAAAGGGATCCTTTCCATTACAGACCTCCTTTGGTGAATGCACAGCATCCCAATTCCTTTGGGACCCCCTAAGCCAGGTGTAGGTGACAATCAAATCCAGCCTGGTGCGGCAGCTTCTCACAGAAACATTCTAAGAGATGTCTGGAGATCCTGTGTGGGGTCTATGGCAGATTGTTTCCTAGATGGAGTCCCAGCTTTGAGGCAGAAGGACGGGGGACTCTCCTGAAGTTCAGTGTCCCTCTCCAAACAAGGACTGCATGACAAAATGCCTTTCCCCGCTGGCCTGGGGGCCCTTCACTTGAAACAGAACCCACATCTCCATCAGCAACAAAATAGTGCCTTTCTCTGGTCATCTCTGCACCGTGGTCCTTTGGAGAATCCGTGGAGGTCCCTGCTCATCATCCAACTCTACCAGGACCTTCTGTGCCAGAGCTCCCACCAGCCTACTCAAGGGGAGGAAGAGAAGGAAACCCACAACCCAGACCACCACCCTGCCTGCCATCCATCCCCCAGAAAAGTCCCAGAAGTGACTCAGAGGGAATTTCTCCAAGGTGTGGGATTCACATGTAAAGGACTTGCCGTACTAAATGACCCATTAGAGCTTCCTGGTTGTTCTTCCCTCTGCTTTCCTGAGTTCAAAAGGTTATTTAGGATGACAAGCTCTGCTCTACATGAACTTGCCAGCCATTGCCAGCAGCATGACGAGACGCCCCTTCACTGTACATTAATTCCACTCGGCGCACGGCCCAGCAATCAAAGTAGCTCATTAAAGATTAATTAAATTTCTCAAGTGATTTGTTCCCGGGAGGAGAACCTGTAACACAAGCTGAGGCAGGTCTTCATGTGTGTGTGTGTGTGTGTGTGTGTGTGTGTGTGTGTGTGTGTGTGTGTCTGGGATTTTGGGATTTCTTTTTTTTCCCCCAACTGTGATCAGCACTTCATGGCTGGGCTATGAAATAAAACCAGAGGTGGCAAATCAGTCCAGACTGTAGGAAGAAAAGCCAAATCTTTCAGCCTTTCTGCACCCACCACTCCTGCTGAGAGTGCTGTTCTCCTGGAATAAGCTTCTCCAGAGCCTTCTCTTCTCCAGGCTGAACAACCTTGACTCTCCCTGCTGTTCTCCTGGAAGACCAGCAGGATATTGCCGTACAGTTCCCTTGTAGGACACAGACAGGAGATACAGTGATGGACCAGTTCCCACAATCAAAGCTTGGCAAAAAAAAAAAAAAATAAAAGTAGAGGGACAAAGGAATTCCAAACTTAACAGGACTGGGTGGCAGACAAAACTAGATCTCTTTGTATCAAAGACAAATCGTAGAGTCACAGAACCATAGAATGGTTTGGGTTGGAAGGGATCTTAAAGACCATTCAATTCCATTCCCCTGCCATGGACAGGGACTAGACAAGGTTGCTCCAAGCCCTGTCCAACCGGACCTTGAACACTTCCAGGAATGGGACAGACACAGCTTCTTTGGATGAACCAGAACCTGTGCCCATCTCTGTGGGCCTGGTCTGGTAAAGTCCATATAGTCAAAATCTCTCCAGAACATGGTGGTTGCATCTAAACAACCTACCAGGAATGGACTCTGCTGACTCCTGACCCACAGCTGGGGATCATTTCGGTTCACATCAGCAAACTCAAGCCAAACCCAAGCCAACAGTGCAAACGACCCATGTCCAGTCCATATTGAGACATATCCAGGTCGTCTCTGTTATTTCCTGCAATCTTGGAAGTTAATCTCCAGATTAAAATTCCCTGAAGACTCGAGAAGGAGCCAAGACTGAGCCTTTGTTCAGAGGGGCTGCACAAAACTGTCCCGGCACGGACTCCGCAGGTCCCTGTGCCACGATCATGCCCTGGAACGGCACAAGGTGAAATTTCCCGGTGTTTTTCCTCGGCCTGGAGTGGATGGATGGCAAACAAAAGCAAATGCTGAAACACTTACTCATATCGAAAGAAGCGTGAGCACAAAAACCAGTCAGCCCCTTGAAACTTGGAGTGAGGTGGGGATTTCCATGTATTGCATGTGTTTCCAGATGGAAAGATAAGAGTACAGCTGGTCAAACATTTTCCATTGATGATTTCCTTGCAGAAAACATCCTTCTAAGGAAAAAAATATTAACTCTAAGAAAACTCTGGGTTTAACTTTGTTTCCCTTAAACACACTCGAAAAGAAAATGCATTTTATGCGACTTTTTCATTTTCTCTCCTCTTTAATGGTCCTTCAGTCCATGAAAGAAAAATAAAAGTGGTGATTGACCAATGTTTGGTTTATTTAAATGACAATACTTGTTTTTTTCAGTGGTGTTTTTCACAGCAATACCCAAATTTCCCCCAAACATCCATAGAAAATAGGAAATCCGGTTTGGTTTTTTTTTTTTTTCATGTTCTGTACTTATTTCTTTCCATGAGCTGTAATTAACAGTGTCTTAGTCAAGTTAAGCTTCATTCACACCATCAAATTCTACCACTTTGAAGACTTACTTAGTTTTAGGTTTTGGATTGGCTGATCTTTGAAGATCCTTTTCAACTCAAATGATTCTGTGATTCTGTAGTTTAAACCCCCTCAATTTTAATATTAATTCTTTTCAGGTGAATAACTTTAATTGACTAAAAGCATAAGATTTTTCAATAAATATTTCACATTGGTAGATTACTATTCTCAATAAACAAAGAAAACCCTAAATGGAGAAGACATATTTTCCCTCTAAAAAAAAATGAGGAGTTTTAAAAGAAATAACTTTTTTCCAGAAAGGCCATTTTTTTTGGTTGAGGAAAGAACGATGAAAACCTCAACTGAGAGAACAATTCAGAGTCTCAAATTTCTGATTTTACCTGTCCCTTTCAGCCAAGCTCCAAAATGACATCGACAGAAAGTAGGAATATTCCTAAAAATCCGGTGTAGGGGTTATATATGTTTTTGAGACTGAAGGAAAACGGGGATCTCCTTCCTACCTCTGCAGTCTGTATTGTGTTAAAGGAGGAGAGGAATTCTGAATGGAATGAGGACTCTGCATGTACGTGATTTTACTTCTGCCTCCAAATCATTCCATGTCCCTTGTCAAGTCTCCCTCAGTGAGGTTTGTCTCACCTGTCAGGAGACCAGGATGATAATTCCTCTCTTTAGGGATCTGGGAGCACCCCTTATTCTCTGCAAAATCCTAAAGAGCTGGTGATCACACCCTGGTTTGAGTTTCCTCCAAGGGGATATTCATGAGTTGGAGAGAGCTTGGTGTCTTCGGGGAGAAATGTCTGTGGCAATACGCTGAGCCCTGGGAGACAAAACTGTTAGCATGTAAATATCTGGCTAGGAAGGAAGATCCATGAAAACACACGGCAAAAGCACAGCCAAGCCCACTGGGCAACTGAGGAGAAACACTGCTGGATAAACTGACTTGATGATTAAGCACAACATTCCCTTGATGACTTTTCGATGGGGAATATCTGAAAGAGCTTCATTGCATGAGGATGTAGAGCCCGATGCCCACTGATTTCTCCTGGAGACATATCTCCTGGACTTTCTTCAGGCTGGATGTACAAAAATGAGTCATGCCCTGGGAAT
Organism: Acropternis orthonyx; assembly: GCA_035583155.1. NCBI lineage: Eukaryota > Metazoa > Chordata > Aves > Passeriformes > Rhinocryptidae > Acropternis > Acropternis orthonyx. The sequence goes on from JAWWEU010000111.1 coordinate 114,213,329, forward strand.
AGGGATAGAGGGTGAGACCAGGGATTGACTGTGGGAGCCTCATCCTGCCTAGGCATGAGAAATCTTTCAGGGATCCTGTGGGATGAAGAGGAACAGGTTATTATTGTGCAAAGTGCCTGACTACCCCTCTCCAGCCTTTTGGAATTAGAGGTTCATAAGTAAAAGCAGTTTGCATCCCTTGTGCAATTATACAGGAAAAAGCTTGCAATAAGTAAGTCCTCAAATCCTGCAGCTTTGCACACATTTCCCAGCAGGAAAAAGAGTGATATTATTACTGGGGAACTGAAGGCCAGAGATCCACCCACTACTTCTAATTAATGCACAGCATTGGGGAATGCCCTTGTAGTGAAAACGGCAGGATAGACCTCAGTATCCACCTCAGGATCACAGTTGGAATCAATCTTAGAGGCCTTTTCTAACATTAACAATTCTATGGATTCTATGATCACAGAATAAAATGTAGGGTGCTATTTATTCCAGCTAAATTTGGGTACTCAGAGTTTTGTCTCCACTAGTTATCTAAATATTCCAGTGGAAGGTGTCCCTGTCCATAGCAGGGGAGTTGGAACAAGATGATCCATAAGGTCCCTTCCAACTCAAACCTTTCTGTGATTCTATGATATTACTATGCCTATTCCCTGCCCAAAGAATCATAGTATTATACTTTTCAGGAGGGTACATCTACAAACCTCTTGGGAATCACCCTAATCAGTGCAAACTCCCAAAATTCTTGCAGGAATTGCCTAAGGCAGTGCTGGTTGGCCAAGAAAACCCATTCCAGTGCCTTTGCTCTCTGTCAGAGTGGACAACAGTGATCCTACTCTGGTGACTTGGGATTCCATAATTTGCTCAAAGAGGCAAAGCCTAGAAGTCCAAGACTGAGTTAATTTAAGTTTTCTCTAGGCAAAGAGGAGGACTGAGAACCTCCAGACATGGTCAGGGGTACTTTATACATGTATTTTAAAATAAAAAGAACTTGTCCTTTGCAGAAGCGTATTTTATTCTTACTCCGTTCTGGAATTGTATTCTCCAGAAGGTGTGAAAGGAAGCAAGAGCAGTGAGGTTGGATTTAACTGGCTCCAGGGTGTTTCCTGCAGTTCAGTGAATCCCAACAACACTTGAAGGGCCTGGCAGTCTGTGCCAGGGCTTGACAACCCTTTCTGTGAAAACATTTTCCCCAGTATCCAACCTGACCCTCCCCTGGCACAGCTTGAGGCTGTTTCCCCTCATCCTGTCCCTGTTCCCTGGGAGCAGAGCCCAAACTCCCCCTGCTCCCTGCTGTCAGGGAGTTGCAGAGAGTGAGAAGGTGCCCCCTTGAGCCTCCTTTTCTCCAGGCTGAGCCCCCCCGGCTCCCCCAGCTCCTCATCAGATTTCTTCTCCAAAGTCCTTCACCCTGAGCACTTTACAAACAGGGGATCGAGGAAGCTGAAACACTGAGTTAACAATTGCACTCAGTGAAACCAGGGTGTGGTTGGAGTGTGGCTGTATCATAAAATCGCAGAGTGGTTTAGGTTGGAAGGGACCTTAAAGACCATCCAATTCCACCCCTCCTTCCATAGGCAAGGACACCTTCCACTATCCCAGGTTGCTCCAAACCACATCCAACCTGGCCTTGAACACTTCCAGGGACGGGGCAGCCACAGCTTCTCTGGGAAACCTGTACCAGGGCCTCACCACCCTCACAGAAAAGAATTCCTTCCCAATATCCCATCTATCCCTGCTCTCTGGCAGTGGGAAGCCATTCCCTGTGTCCTGTCCCTCCATCCCTTGTCCCAGGTCCCTCTCCAGCTCTCCTGGAGCCCCTTTAG
>JAWWEU010000111.1:114215236-114267474 GCA_035583155.1 Acropternis orthonyx
CTCCCAGCCTGGCTCCAGAGCAGAGGAGCTCCAGCCCTTGGAGCATCTCTGTGGCCTCCTCTGGACTTGCTCCAGCATCTCCATGTCTTTCCTGTGCTGATTTGGACACAGCTAAATGAGTTTCATCCCAGGGACATATCATCCTGCCTTTTCTCTGCAGGAAGACAATATAGATCAGGGAATGAAGCAGAAAATTGTGTTTCCACTGCTCAGTCATTTGCTTTTTCATCCCAGTTCGTTTAGACATTGGCTACTGGCAGGCTCAGAGCTTCTTGTGCTTCAGCTCACTTTGCTCCTCCGTCTCCACACTGGAGATGTCCTGCACTGGGGCAAGGCAGGAAGAGCCTTTGTGCCCTCTGAAAATGAAATAATTTAGGGTGGCTTAAAATTAAAGTTCAACCAAAGCCACACACTTAAGTTACAACCATTAACCTCAGGGTTTCTGTTAGAAAAACCTTTCTAATTAGGGACAATTTCTAGGCTTGTAGAGGTAACAAACTAGAGGCTTGTAGGAGCAAGTCCTATCAGAGACCTCCGACTCCCAATCTTCCTTGCTCCTGATCCTCCATAGCTACTGCTCTCTCTCCCAGTAACCCACAGCTCCAAGTGACGCCTTGATTGGTGCCTGTGTTTTTGGGGAATGTGTGAGACTGAAAGCTATCTCAGGATTTCTTTTCAAGTATTAGGACTTTTGCCACAGGGAGAGATGGGAGAAAATGCAGTAACAGAGTGAGAGCCCAGAAGGCAGTTTCTGAACCATCCGAAAAAAAAATGTGCCTCCAGGTATTTGTCAGGAACTCACAAAGTGCTCAAGGCTGCGTTTTCCATCCCAGCTTCTTGAACTGAAGGGATTTTTTTATTATTCCCTCTGCCCACCTCTTCTCAACAAGAAAGGGATTGTGGAAGTACATTCTGCCTCCTTCTCAGGACTTTGGACTGCCATCAGCATCTCATGCATTATTCAGTGAGCTGATTATGAATGAATCAGCATAGATCCCTCCCCTTGGAAAGCTGAGAAAAGCTGCAACTCCATCAGAATGCCCCATGGCCCTTCCTGACCCAGCTGACTGCGAAGGGAAAATTAGCTTCTTAGTGATGTTTAATTAAAATTTAATTAATTTGTTAAGAGACAGTGGATGTCCTGAATAGATTTTTATTTCAAAGGGAATGCTTGAAAATCGGTGCCCTGATCCTGTGCAGTGTTGAAAAAGCCCTGAATGGACATATTTTTTATGGCTTGTAAGATCAGGAGGGGCAAGAAGCACAGGAGGGTTGGCGGGGGGGAGATTTGATCCATGACTAACAAATAAGGGATGAATGATTATTAAGCATCCTCTGATTAGAAAGGTCAGCAAGAAGCAAATATTCCGTTCAAGTTATAAAGCCTTGACTAAATTCTACCTAAACCCAGCAATCCAGGAACAATTACCACAGTAAAGTTCATCCACCTTTCTGGTTACTTCCCTTTTCCTCTTTTCTCCCTCTCAAAATTCACCCTGAGAGAGTTTCATCAGCCTGAGACCTGATCCCATATCGAATGTGCTGAATGGATAAAACCTGCAGCAGAAACAAGTTGTCTGTGAGATTAATTAGACTCTGAAATCAACATTATGCAAACGGGACCCACCCTAATTTGTGTGAACAGGCTGTGTGTTATCTTATGATTAAACAGCTTTGCAAGCATCAAAATATCTGATCTCTCTGGCTTCCCTGGGCAGGGGCTGATCCAGACTGGGACATTCTCTTCAGCTCTGCACCTTCAACCTGATGCTTTGGGCCTGGTGGGCCTGGTGGGGTAGGTAGAGGGTTCAAGCACTTTTTAGGTACAGATGCCAGTTGTGTCAAGTTATACATTAGTGACATCTTACTTTACTTCAGAGGTACCCTAAAAATCCCAATGGGCACAGGTTTACCCCAGCATCAGCACAAACCCTTGTTATTTCTCTTTAGCCACGGTCAAGGACCACCTCCAAAAGCTGACGGAGATGCCAAGCCAACAGCGTATTGTGCAAAATATCCTGGTTCTGTAGTACCATTCCCTCTTCTCTCTCCATCCAGTGCAGAAGGTGTTTTGTCATCCAGCTCCTTTGCGGACATCTCTTGCTGGACTGTGTTGATGGGGTTTTGCTGCTGGTTTCTCTCATCAGTGGCTCCATCCTTCTCATTCTCCATGGAGACAGGAAGGAGAAAAGAATCATCCTTGCCTCCCTCTTAGCCTGGATCTGATTCCTGCCTTACATACATCATCTCAAGGACTAAAATACCAAGGAGATGGATTGAAAATACTCCAAGAGCAGAAGAATCCTTATTACACTTTCTGGAGTGCAATGGAGTGTAATAGAACAGCGCAATAGTGAAATAAAAGACCTCTTCTCCTTTGTATGGAAGTGTTTGGTGCATGTAAGACACACCCAGAATACTGTTTCTGGTTTGGGGCTTCCCAGTTTTGAGCTTTTCTATGAGGAGATTGATAAACTGGAGAGAGTCAGGCAGAAGGTCACCAACATGTTTAGGGAGAAAAAAGGGCAGGATTTATGAGCAGAATGTGAGGGATCTGGATTAGCAGAGGGTTAGCAGGGATGTCTAAGGGATATCTTATTGCTGTCTTCAACTACCTAATGGGAGGATATGGAAAAGGTAGAGTCAGATTCTCCTTGGATGCTCAAAGTGAAACAGAAAGAGACAATTGACTTTAATTGCAAGAGTAGAAATCCCAGTTAGACAGTGGGGACGGGGGAAATCCACCATGAAGAGAATAAAACACTGGATACCCAGGGATGCTGGGGGATCTCCTTGGAGACACTACAAACATTGCTGAGTATGACCCAGGACATATTGACCTTGGATCTAAGTTTGATTGGGTGTTTGGATCAGAGACCTCCCGAGGCCTCTCCTGAACTGCATCACTCCATGATTCCGTGAGGAACCTGGACAAGCCTCCAGTGACAGGTGTTCTGCCCAGCTCTGGAGGAAAGGGAAACTCGAAGGAAGTTCCCACCAAGCTCCCCGGGCAGAGGTGGCTGCCCATCACCCAGAGCTCTGCTGGGTACACATGGGCCACACCCAGCAGCGTGAAGCCACAGATATCTCATAGGCAAACAAGGGAAGTATTAACTCTGATTTATTTCTTGGCAGGAAATGCAGGAGAGAAAAACAAACTTATGATGGTGTTTATAAATGGCCATAACAATGCAAATACTTCAAAGTACTGACGGACTGAGTGGGGTTTGCCTCCTCTGAAACCACTAACACAATGCCAGCTGAGGGTAAAGCCCTCAAGATACTCATATCTGTTTCTATCTAAGATAGTCTTATTCAACAAAGCCACAACCAGCAGAGGCAACATAAAAAAGAAATTATCTATGTTATCTATAAATTAAACATTTCCTTGTCCATTCTTTGCAGCTCCATTCAGCTGAGGAGGTTGGGACTTGTCCATAGTGTCCAATTCAGCCTTCAAAATAGGGTGGACCTGTGCTAACTCCTGATCCACACCTGAGATTTGTTCCTGAGAGTGGTGCAAGGTCATGCTGAAACCGTGCCAGGAATTTGATAGTGTTTTTTGTGGTAGCCAAAGTTCCCAGTGACTCAAGTAAGTGCTCTGGTTATCCATACACAGTCTCAGATGCACTTTAGGGCTAATTCATTCCTTATATTTACTAGTGCATTCCTGATGATCCTCAGGGGACTCCACTACTGAAAGTGAGTGGAAAACCCTCCATTAAGAACCTTCTCGTTAAAGAACTGGGGCCACTTCAGTGAAGAGTCAGAGGTGGACAAGGTGGTGGCATGTCTATAGCAGCAGGGGTGGAGGTTAACAAGTGGTTTTTGAAGAGGAAAAGCCTAAAGGCTCCCCTTGTTCTCTGGGAAGAATCCATCTGTACTCTGGTTTGCAGCAATGGCATAACCAGGTTTCTGCAGACTCCATCCAGCAAAGCCAGTTTCTCACTCCTGGCCAGATTTTCATGCCCAACAGGAATATAATGCTCAGTGTCAAGTGAAGGGCTGAATTCTGGATTCATTTCAACAGTGTAAAGCCACAGTAGCTCCCTCAACTTTAATCTGATTAGACGAATATCACTGTGGTGGAGGATCTGTATCTAGACCTGATGCCCAAGACCATATATTAGCCCAAAGCAATATGAGATACAAGTAAATTCACTACCAATATTTTTTAATGCCATGCAAAGGACTGAAGTCTCAGGTATTTTTATTTAACTTTTCACTTCTGATGTGGTGTAAATATACTTTGAAAGCGCTGGGGCAAAGGCAGCACAAGGAAAGGGTCTGGAGAGAACCCGAGACCAGACCTCTAAGGCACATTGCAGGAGATAAACAGTCGTCCCTTGAGCCAGGCTTAGACAGGAGCAAAGCCTCACACACCTCCGTGTCCTGAGTGTGTGTGTGTTGAGTAGAGCCACTTGCAGAGCAAACCACAGGTACACGGAGGGGAGCAGCACCTCACCCCACGCCAGCAGAAGCTGGGGCACCACCCTCCTCCCTGCCTGCCCTGGGACCACAGGTATGTTTACCTGCAGCACTCGGATCCCTGCTTGGCAGGGGAGGGATGATGTTGTCATCACTGTTACAAAACAGGGAAGCTCTTCAGCAGCTCACTGGGAGGTAGGGTGAGGGCATGATTTCATACCAGCAACCCCACCAGACTTGTTCTGCTGGGCTGCACTCCCAGACATTTCGCCCAGAGCACAGCAGAGCATGACTGCTCCTGGTGTCCCCAGCAACTACAGCTCCAACAAACCCTTCCCTCCTGGGCTTCTCCCAGCCTGGGGCAGCTCTCAGCCTGCCATGGACTTTTCTGATTGTGTTTACACATTATTGGAACTGTACTCCCTCTCTGAAACAGCATAGAGTGGTTTGGGTTGGAAGGCACCTTACAGACCATCGAGTTCCAACCCCCCTGCCATGGGCATCCACCTGCTGTGACCTGGATTTTGAGCTAAGCATCCCACACTCTTGACATAAACCCCCTCTGGAGGCATATTTTCCTTGGTTTTACATGCACCTGTGCAACTGGTTGCAATAGGTTGAGAGGTAAGTACAGGCTCATCCCATTTCCATGCAAAAGGACTGGATCTCTACTGAAGTAGACTGATTTCAACCTAAACAGGCAGAGTAAGGTGAATCTCCAAATAAAAGAATGGAAAGTTTCAAAATATACAATTTAAACCTCATCACTTTGGGATAGTTACTTAGCTCTGGAAGAAGTAGGACTTAGACTCTTCTGGTTTATTGACTTAAAGTTTGCTTGGCTTACAGATTCTCAGCACCAGCTGCTCAGAAATCACCTGGAAATACCAGACTTTGAATCTTTATTTTCTCTGATCTTATTTAGTAAAAATACAAGAAAATAATTATATACAAATGTCTGTGTACTGTTCCAATTGTTTTGATTGTCAGTTTCTATTATGATGATGGAACTTAATTTTTAAAAGTCGGATTTTTTTTTGATGGTATATGCATGGTTTGATTTGAGTGAGATGAAGAAACAACTGTTGGAGGAGATGCAGAGAGGACAATGAATTTATGATTAAATGCATTTCCTTATATATAGGCAAGGAAGACACAGAGGTTGCTACATGCCTTACTTAGAGCCCTTGGGAAGATCTTAAATACATGTGGAATGAACCTGGGGATGAACAGGTTGCACAGGTCAGATCAGAGTCCAAAAGTGGACTCATGATGGGCTAGAAGTGACTGTTGGTGCTGGGCCCAAAAGGGATCTGAGCTGAGGCCATCCCATGATCTGGATGTGCTCCATGAGCCATCACCCTCTAGGTGTAGCAAACCACCGAATGCTCAGCTGAAAACCATGCCTCAAAAGTCCACCAGTTTGGGTTATTTCTTCTCCTGGTGGTCTTGGAATGTTGGTATCTCCACTTTGGTTGCAGAGCTCCCACCCTGAGAGCTCCCAGGGGAGCTGGCACTCCATCCCTCTGCACTGGCTCTGCAAGGGGAGATCTCCAAGATCTGGTGCCCCATTAGGAAATTATTGATTCCCACTGTTGGCTGCTTCCAGAGAGGAAGGAATTAAACTCATCTCTGAAGGTGAAGGCAAAATGGATGCAAGAAAAAGAAGAAAGAGGGCCTGGGAAGAGCAGAAGTTCAGTGAAGTAGCTGAGAGGGTGGATTTTGAATCCCAATGGTGCACACTGCAATACTCGGGAGTTTTAAGGCATTTCCACTTTCAGCAATGCCAGGAGAAAGCCAGATCACTTTCCCAGGAATGTCGCAAGTCCCAGAATTGCGATTAAATCTCATCCTCTGAGAGTTCTCACAAGAGGACCAAACTTGGGTGGTGGGTAGGCAAGGAGCCTCCAGTTTGCAGGCAGTGTCACTTCCCTGGGGAAGCGTCTCTGCCCTGATTCACATCCCCTCTGGCACTTGAGAGCCTGACCACAGCCAGATTTCCTCTTCCTCAAGTTCAGCCCTCTCCAGCCTCTTGCTCTGCTTTAAGTCTCCAGCTTTTTCTTCTCTCTGAGTCCAGCAGAGTGATTATGCCGGAAACAAATTAATGAGCAGCAGGACATAGCACTGGGGTAACTGCTCTGTACCTGCTGTTACACAGTGATCACAGTCCCAGGTCCAGCCCAGACTGGGGCATAACAGGTACGAAAGCCCATCTCTGGTCCCACAGAGTTAGGAAGAACTCACCTTATTGTGGAGGAAGTTTAATACTGTGGGCATTCCTGATAATTGTCCTCAGGACCAGAAAATGACTACAGGCACTGGCAGAGAAGTCACCTTCCTGTCCTGTATCAGCCCTGCTTCCCAAAAACTGATGCATGAAAATGTTGGAGTGAGCAAATCCTCTTTATCATCACCCCTCACCTCCAAATCAAACAGTCTGTGGTGGTTTTGTCTGGACTATGAGATTGTCACTCCCTTCCCAGCCCCTGTGTTTCTCAGGACAGCTGCTCTTGTGGTCTTTTGTGTGACAATCCCAGAGAACACAGGAAGTGCTCTAGCACCCACCCAAAGGCTGCCTGCTGTGTTCAAATCCTACAACATCTGGTTAACCAGAGCCACCAACCAGGTGTGATTAAATAGGAGCTTACATTCCAGTTGCAGAGGATGTGCCAGAGCACCCCGAGTCTGTGGCACAGCCAGGAGAGCACCGGAGGTTTTGGTGTCCTACTCAGTCCAACCATTTCCATCACCATGTTTTGGAGTCTAAAGTGTTCAAAGCAACAAACAGCTCCTGGGATGACTGCGAGAGATTTCCTTGGCTGCTGATATGATGGGCCAAGTGTTCAGTTTCAGATATAGAAAAGATGCTCCTTCCTCAGAGGGAAGAGATTTCCACATACTGATGTCCCCCACCTCCTCTGCATGGCCTGAATTCTTACCAGCAAATATCTTCTCTAAGCAAGATCTCCATTTACTCTGCAACTTGGCTGGATGAATTCAGGCTGATGCAGCTGAAGTTGTGGAAAAAAACTAGCCATTAAAAACTCTGCTTCACAGAAACTGCCTCTGGACTGAAGGCAAGGTCTCAGAGTGGAAGTGTCATGGTATGGCTACAGGAATCAGTCAAAACTGCTTGAAAAAAAGCTGATTCTTGCTGGGGAAATTGTATCATCTGAGGACAACAGGGGACATTAATCCTGTTGCTGGCACAGGGGTGTATTTTAGTATAGCTGCAGGTTAGGAGTGACCTGATTGAGGCCTTGCAATACCTGAAGGGAGCCTGCAAGAAAGATGGAGGGGGACTCTGAATGAGAGCCTGGGGTGACAGGACAACAATGAATGGTTTCAAACTGAAAGAAAGTAGGTTTGCATTGGATGTTAGGAAGGCATTCCTCCTTGAGAGGGTGGGGAGGCCCTGGCACAGACCCTGCCCAGAGAAGCTGTGGCTGCCCCATCCCTGGAAGTGTCCAAGGCCAGGTTGGATGGGGCTTGGAGCAACCTGGGCTAGTGGAAAGTGTCCCTGCCCATGGCAAGAGGGGTGGAACTAGATGAGCTTTAACATCCCTTGCAAGCCAAACCATTCCATGACTCTGTGATTCTACAAGATGAGGAATGAATTCTGGAAGGCACAAGGACCAGGCCAGGATGGAGCCCTTTAAATCCACGGTGACGTGGTGGGTGGGGATGTGGATGTTGCAGCACTAATCGAGTCCCTAATGCTCTTAGTGCTAATACATTAATGCCTTGGCATGTAAGGCAGTTAGTGCTCTCTTATACTGCTTTTGGGTACAAGGGGATTAGTACAAAAGGTCTCTCATCACTTGTGCTCGTGGTCTGCACCATACCCATCACTCTGCATCACACGCTCTGTTGCATCTTGGAGGGTGGCAAAGACCATTCCTGAAAACCTTCACCACTGCAGGTGCAACTGTTGTGAGGCCAGAGAGCTTCTCCTCAGCCCAGCAATGCTTGTGGTACTTCAGCTGCCTCCCAACAGCAATGTGAGATCCTAATCTTAGAGCCCACCTCACAGAGAGCGTGGTGAGAGCAGGGGGGCCGGATGTCACCCTGAGCATCTGCTGGTCATGTCACAGCACCGTGAGATGAACCTCTGAGGATATGTCAGAAGCTGTTCTCCAGCTGAGAAAGCACCGCAAAGCCTGGTAAAGCTCCAGCTCTCCACTTGGTTCACCCAGAAGAGCTGTTGGGAATGGGGGTCCTGCTCAGACCTCCTGCTCTGGTCACACCCACATGGGGAGCCTGAGGTTGGTCTTCAAGAGGGGACCAGGTGATGGGTGAGGTCTGGGTAAATGCTCGAGCCTCCCAGAGCCACCTCTTATCTCTGTAATGGGCCAAAGAAAGGTCATCTCACTGTCTTGTCAGTCAGACACCTCCAAGGTAGTTGGTCATTTGAGACCAGTGTTTTTTGCCTCCCTGCTCCCCACTTTGGTGGGTCTAGTCTTTCTGCTGCTGTTGGGCAGCACAACCACTCCCTGTGGCCTGACTTCAGGAAGGTGCTTCCCACCTTAGGGGTAGAATCACCATTGTAGTAAACTTCATTCCACATGCTTGACTTTACCTGTGCCCCTTCAGCAATTAAACTTTCTTTCCCTGTCCTGGATTAATAATGTGATAATCCCTTGAGGTGCTGAACATTAAATTCCTCCACCACCCCCAGCACTGTGAACCCAGAGCCATTTCATGAAAATGAGCAGAGAGCAACTAACTTCATTGTCATAGAGCCATGGAACACCCAGAGTTGGAAGGGACTCACAAGGATCATCAAAGTCCAACTCCTAGCCTTGCACAGGACACCCCAACAATTCCACCAAGTGCCTGAGAGTGTTGTCCAAATGTTTCTTGAACTTTGTCAGGCTTGGTGCCATGACCACTTCCCTGGGGAGTCTGTGCCCAACCACCCTTTTTTCAGTGACCCCTATAGTTTAATGCATTTTTACAGCTGAATTTCAGGACAGAACAGGACAGGGTTTCCAAGCCTGTTAGGTTTTCAGGTGTTTCTATTTTTACAAAACTCCAGAGCAAACCAAGAGCTTTCTCAAGTGACCCTGCAGTGCTGAAGTAGGATGTGTGTTTGGTGAGGAAGGAGGGGAGATTTGGCCAAGAAATAGCTTCAGTCTCAATGGGAAAGGGGACTCTGCTGTAGCCAGGACAGAGGTTTGCCTGCAGCTGGATTTCCTAAGTTTCTAGACTTTCCTTATACAGTATTACAGAATAGAATCATGGAATGGTTTGGATTGAAAGGTACCTTCGAAGGGATGCTTTCACCCACATCAGGATAGTCTTGATAACAGCCAGGCCTCATATTCCTCCTAGAAGTTGGTCATCCACTGTTGGGCTCATCTGAGCAAACCCATCCTTAAGCACAGTCTGCCTAAATTGTAAAGAATTGACACATCACCAAACACACAGGGGTTGATGATCATCATTCATTCTGGGAATTATTTTGGTAGAGGGCAGGGACTGATCACTGAGACAGGGATGTCTAAGCTCCTTCCTTCCTGGGCAGCACAATTACCTCTTGATGAACAGCTCTTGAATACCTCTGGGAGGCTGGGGCTGAGATCCTTTCACTATACGTAAAATAACTCGAGAGAGAGAGAAAACAAGGCCCTATTCAAGAGAGGAAAACTTAGGAAGAGGCCAAGCACCTCCTAGAAAACAAGGTGCTTCCTTACACCCATTTGTGAACAAGGAGTAAGTGATTTGCCCACAGTAGCCCCAGTTGCGCTGTGCTCAGTTCTGCTGAGTGAGACCTGACACCCCTGGCAGTCTCAGCTGTTAAGCATAAAATCTTTAAATAATGGATTAGAAACAGGTGCTAATAATGCCCAAATGTAAGGAGGCATTTGTGGGAGTCAAAGAAAGGTTGTCCCTCTCTATCACCCAGCAAATTTCTCCTGTCTTCTTCCAGCTTTCTCACTGAGGGGCAATAGGTGTTTATGAAAGGAGGGGGACTAGAGAAGGGGATCCCTGGGTTTGTTGCCTGAGCTGCTGCTGTGTCATGTTCAATGTGCTGTTTCCTCTGCTTTGTGCTCCCCATGCAGCTCATCATCGCTGCTTTTGGGCTCAGGACTCTTTATTTGGGGAGGAAACAGAATCAGAACAGCCACTGTGGTGTGGACTCAGGACCTACAGCTTTAATTCATGAAAAAAGGCTTGAATCTGGGTTGATAGTTTTCCACCTTGGGTGTTTTCTCTCCCCTGTAAATTTGACCTGGGGACTTAAATTTGAGAAATGTTCCCAGCAGGAGTTTTTCCAAGCCTAACACCTTTTCCAAAATGTCTCTTCCCCCCTGCACTCTCCCTTAACACTTAATTAAAAAAAACCAAATAACATCCTCAGCCACCTCTGAGGTTGAGCCTATTTTCATTAATGCCTTGAAGTTAGATGGAGATTTACAGGTAAAATAGGCCAGGAAGGCTGCCAAAATGCAATTATTATAATAAAAAATTAATTATTAAGATAATCTCAGAGGAGAAAAGTGCTGGAAATCTCACTCTGAGCAACTCTGTGTAATCTTCTTTTGGAAAAAACCCCAGCCAATGACAGCAGTGTGAGGTCAAGCTGATCATGTGCAGCTTTAAGTGCCGAAGCCATTGCACAAGGTAAAGCTGCAGAGATTCCCCTCTTCTGATGATAAACAGCGAACAATCCCTCGGGAGATTTAACATGACACCTGCTTGAAGTCACAGCCTGAAACGTGTGGGATTCTCACACATGGCTGAAATCAGACCCGTTTTCAGCTGCCAACGTGATTTAAGTCTCAGATGGGATGGGGTGAGGAAGGAAGAGGGAGGGCAACACAAAGAGGGAAAGGCTTTTTAACCCCCTGTTCATGTGGTCTTGTCTTTTGGGGTATTACTCTAGGCAAGTCATGTATAATTAGGGTTTTTTTCTCAGTTACAGCCATTGAATAATACATTGCAAACAGCCTCAGGTCTGTCCTCAGTGGGGCATTAGTCACTTGCAGGGTATTTCAGAGCTGTCTGAAGTCTCTCCCTGTTTCCCTTCACGCAGAAGAAACAGAAGCACCTGAAAGTAAGTGATCATTTCTCGGACTTCTTATTTATGGCCACAGCTCATGTGGAGTGATGGGATTCATGGTGTAAACTCAGACATTGAACTCTTTGTTCTTCTACTGTGTTTTGCACATGATGTTGTTCCTCCTAGATGAGATATGGTCATCAGAGCCTGGAAAATGGTTCAGCTCATTCTAAGGCAAAGATCCCAGAGTTGTCTGACTTCCCCTGTGTGAAATTCCAAAATTGGCAGTTTTATTTCCTAATTTTTCCTTCCCCTAAAGAAAATAAAAGTATACCAACTTCCAGAGGGGGCAGTACAAATGCAGCACAAACCCAGCTTATTTCACTGGCCTCCACAGAGGGTCTTCAGGCTCAGTTGTCCCAGGGCATGGAACCCCTCTTCGGGGTTTGTTGCCTCCCACACTACTGAAGCTGATCTGCATCCAAGGTGGGGTGAGAAGGAATCTGCCCTTGTTAACAGAGTATTTCCCACTGAGGAAAAATAAGGGCATCACCAAAGTTTTTGTTGATAAACACAGCAGAAGTCATATTGTAATTAGGATTCCTGACCGACACCAGAGAAATAGTACCAATAGTTACATGGCATAGAGCAACCTGGGAGAGTGGAAGGTGTCCCTGCTCATGACTGAGGGTTGGAACAAGATGGTCTTTAAGGTCCCTTCCAACCCAAGCCCTTCTAGGATTCTATGATAGTTATTCTGTTGGTTTTCACTTTAGAATACAGAAAATATTTTGCAATGGCTTATCTTCATGTGCAGTGTATGACTGGGTAGGATGAGAGTGGGGAACCATCTCGTGTCATTCCAGATGTCTACAAGGTAGACGTCAGTATCTGAGCTAACATCTCAGACTTCACTTATTCCCTGGAGAGCCTAAGGTGCTCTTGAGGGTGAATCAGCCAACCTGTTTGATATCAGCTATAGGATGTGAGGATTTGTGTCCCAAGGATCATGCTGAGCAGGGACCGTGGGCTGCTGACACAGGGTCTGCAGTATAGACACCTACATTTGATCAAGGTATTTCCTTGCGTCCCAGCACAAGTTTGGGGTGAGAATCTGCCATGCACTTTCATCTCTGCATGCTTTTGGTCCAACCCAAAGGAAGCCTGGATGAGGAAATGGGTTTAGAGCCTGAATTGGAAAGTTTGATGGTGAAGGATCATTGACAGGCACCACAGAGGACATTAGTTTTGCAGGATTTTAATGTAAGAAAACAGGAGACCTGGTTTGGGTTGAGGGCATTAACTCAGCATTAGCACATTTGGGGTCTGCACCTGATCTGACTGTGGAAAAAATACCAGCATTTGAAGATGCCTCTTTTCCAGCCAGTGAAGAAGAAGTAACATTTCCCCTCACCTCTCTAGGGTTGTGATTTTTGCCATTCCTTGTAATTTACAGGTACATTTAAAGATTCCCTGATAGAATATGTGAAACTTTGTTCTGGGTTCTGAGTTTTCCTTTGTCATCCATGAGGGTTGTTTTTGGTTTGATTTTTCTTTTTTTGGGGGGGTTTTTGTTTGTTTGTTTGTTTGTTTTTTGTTTTTTTTTTTTTTCAGGTTGGAAGAGGTTTTGCAATCATTTAATCTGATTTAATTACTTCACAGCAGAGGCTGGAGACTTCAAACATGGGCTTTGTGATCAGAAGAGGCAGGAAAGCCCTGGCCACCAGGAGCCAGCTTTTTCCCTGTGCTCCAGCTCCTGGCTGAAATTCATGTCCAGAGGAGGAGCAGGAGATACTGGGTCAGGCTGGGCAAGCAGCAGAGACCACGATGCAAAGAGTGATGCAAAATTCTCTGTCATCAGTCCTGCAGGAGGAACAAGAGGGAAAAAAACCCCTTTAAAACCTCATTAATTAATCATCGTCACTGCAGATGGTACCTGGCTCTAAGCTCCTTTCTGCTCATCCTAATCCCATTCCAAGCAGCTCCCCTTGCCAGAGTAGCCTGTTTGCTTTGTTTCCTGGGGAAGTGGTGGAGCATGGGAGCACCTGACAGAGGGGAAAGCTGCAAGAAGGGGAGAGATGTAAAGTTTTAGGAGGGGAGGTGGGGGCCCATCTCCCTGTGGGGCAGGGAGTGAGCAGAAGTGTTCCATCCTTCACCTGCAGGGTGAGGAACGGAAAGCAGGGAGATTTCTCCACCTGGCTTTTGATCTCCACTGTCAGTGCTCAGGGAAGGCCTGACCTGGGATGGATTATTGACCTGGGAAAAGCGATGTACCTGGATTACTTTGCTGTGGTGAGTGGATTCTGCCTCTCTCTGTCCCTCTATAAACCTTCAAATCAACACTGGGAAAAGAGGGATCAAGGGAGATACTGGAGCATGGAGGACTGGCAGGAAGTCTGATCATTGATTGTGTTTTTTCAGTAGCTCTTCCATTCTCTTTTCTTTGTTTCTAACTAGGAAATTGAGGTGTTGATGGTCACATGGGAGAAATAGGTGCCTGTGATAAATAGGAGTTATACTTATGGGGGAAGTTTTCTGATGGGAACAAGACATCGCTGGTGGCTGTGCTTTGCTCTGTTGAGCAACGCAGATGTTATCCCTGGAAGCTTTCCAAGGGTTGTGTTTGTGTTTTCCTGGGAGGCTTTGCAGTGGGCTCTGGGTCCACCCCATTGAGGCATTTCCCAAGCAAACAGGTCTCCTTTCTGACCAGAGTTGGGTTCCAATTTTCCTGATGTAACTTGCTGCGGCCACTTAAAATCCCTGCTGCTATTTAGGGACAGCAGGAGATTGAGTGGATCAATCCCATAAGCAGATATGTGTTCCTGTGCAGGGAGAGGGGACTCCTGTCCATTTTAAGCAGGCAGGGAGCCAGGCTGGTCACAGGTTTGCTCCAACACTGGTCTGTGATGGGAGGGATGTGATTGTCACCACAATCCCAGTTGGAGTCTGAACCAGAGCTTCTACTCTGATTTTCTCTGTAAGATCGGAATAACCACAAGGCCTGTTTTTCCCCCCCCTTTCTTTTTCTTTTGTTGGCAGCCCCTCAGTCTCTCTAAGCACAAGCTAAAAGGGAAGGCTTGTGATTTTTTGCTAACACAAGCCTCAGGTCATTAACCCTTGACAGTTCTTCAGTGAGTTACTATAAAAAAATGAATTCATTTCTTATGTTGATGAGAAGTTCTTCTAGTTGATGACATAAGGGTCATTTAGATCATCAGATGCGACCTTTGAATAGAACATGGCATTGAATTCTGCCGTGTAGCTCCTGCTTTTTCATTTATGGTCTTTATACATTGTGTTAAGAGACTCATGTCAGGACCAAATATCTGTAGGGGCTGAATTAATACAGAAGGGAAGGCAAGTACTGATAAATTCACCAGGAGGTCACAGGTCAGCATCCCATTGAGCCTTTGAAGAGAGAGCCTGGCAATACCCGGTTGCCTCTGCTAAAAGGCATCTATCTGTTATGGAAGAATATTATCTGGTGGCCAGACCCCTGATCTGGGAATTTCTGCATCCCTGTGACTCTTCCTCTAGCATTTGGATCAAGATTTGTATGTGCTTTTGAATATCTGAAACTACAGCAAGTTCTTGGCCTGTCTGTAATCACTCAGAATTACTGGTTGTGACTGTGATTGATTGGTATTTATCTTCTGCTTCCCCAAATTGCTCCTTGCAGCAACTGAGGGCACAAGATAATGTTTCCATCTCTTGCTGGTTTTTTGCTTGTGGGCTTTTTTCCCCTCTCCTGTTTCACTGGATCTCCCTTAGCTCTCCTTGGGAACTTTGGGAAGTCTCTTTCTCACTTCTTGTAGTTCATTCCCTTGTAGTCATGGCTGTCTTCTTCTTGTGTTTTGGAGAAACATGAATAATCGGCCAATAGATGGGTTTTGTTGCTGTCACTTGTCACTGTTAACTTGTGCCCATTAATGTAGAAGAGGAACAAACTACACATTTAAGTATAAAATGACATCTATAAGGCTTAGGTGGTTTTAATATATTAAAAATCATTTGGAAACATAAAGAATTGATCTCTTAATCTCTTCCCTTCACAGTGCAATGCTTTTACACCAAGTATACTCTTCCTTAAAAAAAAAAAAAAAAGGAAAAGGAAAACAACCATTTTTTCCCCACCCAGTCCAGTTTTAAGTAACCTCTGGGAGGGGGCTTTGCTACTTCACTTGAAGATTATTCCAATCTAAATGACCTCACCTGTCCTTTCCTCATTTTTATCCCACTACATCTATTTTTACCCCCTTGCTCTACATTAAGCTGTTCCTCTGTGTGCCTGGGGAGAAGAATTAGCACCTTAACATTTTTGATCATGTAGAGAATGAAAAGCACAGGAGAAAATCAAGGTCCAGGTGCAGCTGGTGCCAGAAATGTTTCGGAAAGGACTTGATTTCATCTCTTTGTGTAGTGCCCACCCTCCTCAGCTTCCCCTCAGCCTGACTTGTCTCCTGGCTCACTACACAGAGCCTTTGCTCATTGTTCACATACAAGGGCTAAGAGCTCTTAACAATGGAGATCCTACTTCTTGCTTGGCTCTTGGCTCCCTCCTTCCTGCCAGCTTTCTTATTATCCCTGGGGCATTAGTTGGCCAAGCAATGTATATTTAGTGCTTTCAATATTTTGTTTCCTCCCTCTTTCATCCCACCAACAGCTCAATCGTTCTGCTGCTTGTCTCCAAAACCTCTCAAAATTGTCGGCATCCTGCAGGCCTGTGGTTCTCCAGCATTACCCTCAGTGTCCCTCCTCCTGCAGGGCACGGGAGTTGACTTGTTGCCTTACTTTTCTAGATGTTTCTGCTGACGTTGGTGCCCTGGATTCCGTGAGAAGAGTCCTGCGTGTACTTAAGGGCTTAGGAGAGGTGGGCTCTGGAGGTGGGAGAGCAAATCCTCCCATGCCTGTTTCAGAGCAGCTCACCCAGAAACAATGCACTTTGTGTCAGACTTTTTGTCCCTTTCCCTTTACTTTAATGAGGTGTATATCATGGTTACAGGGCCAAGAAGACAAAGGTTGTGTTCCCAGTGCTGTCCAAAAGGCCAAATAGGTGGTAGCAGGCAAGTCACTTGATCTGTCAGAGCCTCAGTTTTCCTTTTAGGTTTTGTCTGTCTCTTCCATCTGATACTCTGGAAACCAGAAAAGTTGTGGCTGCTCCATCCCTGGAAGTGTTCAAAACCAAGCTGGATGAGGTTTGAAGCAACCTGGGATAGTGGAATGTGTCCCTGCCTATGGCAGGGAGTTGAAACAAAATGATCTCTCAGGTCCCTTCCAACTCAAACCATTCCGTGATTCCATGGTTTTGTGGCTATCACTTAGGTTTGTGTCTCCACAACTCTGGGATGGAAAGAGCCTGAGCCCTGAAGGCTTCCCAAGCTCCCTGATTTCCCCCCACCCTTTGTGCCATGTGCTGGGCTGCAGCTGGGACTCAGCGTCCAAAACGTGCTTGGGAGAAGTCAGGCTTGGATATCCGGAGAATGGATAAGTTGGGTAGCCTGGAGAAAGGAAGATTTTGGGGAGAACTTAGGGCCCCTTCCAGTGTCTTGAAGGGCTCCAAGAGAGCTGGAGGGGACCTTGGACAAGAGTCTGGAGGGACAGGACAAGGGGGGATGGCTTTAAGCTGACGGAGGGTAGATTTACACTGGTTGTTTGGAAAAAATTGACAGTGATGGTCAAGAATTGGCAGAGGTTGCCCAGAGAAGCTGTGGCTGCCCCACCCTTGGTAGTATTCAGGGCAAGATTGGACAGGGCTTGGAGCAACCTGGGATAGTGGATGGGGTTGGAATGAGATGATCATTTAAGGTCCCTTCCAACCCAAACCATTCTATGTTTCTTTGATCTGGTGATGACACGTGAAGGAAGACCTGGATGTTACCCAGCTGCGAGAGGCTGGCTCATGTTGCAGCACCCAGGGAGCAGAGGTGACCTGTTTGTGCTCACCTGCCTGATCCCAGCATGGTGGTGGGCAAGTCTGTTCCTGACAGCAGGTCTGGGCCCGTGCTGGCTGGTGCTGTCCATGTCCCAGCCTGTGCATTTGCCATCAGCCACCTCACAGCAGCCTCGGAGCACTGCTGGAACCCAAAGCAGCAATAAATCTGTAGAAATTATATCTGCTTACTCAACAGCTCTGATGCAGGTCCCAGAGCCACGTTGTGCCAGTTCTACTCCTTTTTTTAAAAAAAAAAAAAAAGTGGTTTTTAGACTTTTGAGCTGGGTGCACTCAGTAAAGCTGTGGTGCCTTATGGAATCACGTGTACTGGTGTTAGCTAACCTCCAGCTTCTGTACTGGGGTGCACTGGGTGGCACTGAGAGTGACAGAAGAGTAGAGAAAGTCTCAGAGTCCAGAAAGCAATGGGGCTCTGGCAGGCAATAAAAATAACCTGCAGAGTTCTAAGTTGGTCAAGGGTCTGCAACACAAATCTGATGGGGAGCAGCTGAGGGAGCTGGGGGGGCTCAGCCTGGAGAGGAGGAGGCTCAGGGGGGACCTTCGTGCTCTCTGTAACTCCCTGACAGGAGGGGGGAAGCGAGGTGAATGTTGGTCTCTTTTCCTGAGTAACAAGCAATAAGATGAGGGAAACTGCCTTCATATTGTGCCAGAATAGGTTTAGGTTGGATATTGGGAACAATTTCTTCTCCCAAGGGTTGTCTCTAGCCCTGGCAGAGCTGCCCAGGGAAGTGGTGGAGTCTCCAACCCCAGAGGATTTAAAAGCCATGTGGATGTGGCCCTTAGGAACATGGGTCAATGGTGGCCCTGGCAGTGCTGGGGAACAGTTGGACTGGATGATCTCAGAGGGCTTTTCCAACTTAATTGTTTCTGTGATTATAAGTGTAGAATATTTGATCTAGACTTACCGGAAATAAACATACTTACTTTAACTTCTGGTACCAAAAGTGCCCCTAAGAATAATGAGAGTCTGAACACAGGCAGTAACTGTCACCTACTACAGTTGCCTCAATAAATCTCAACAGTTTGGTGGAATTTTTTGGTCCTGCTTGTGGGAACATTCACAGCCACATCAAAGTTTATTTGGAATTGTCCCACACAAACTACTCACAGGTTTCTCTTGCACTTTGCATTCTTTCTGCATTAGCTGACCAGGCTTAGTCACCTGGTGTCATCCTCATGTCTTGACTGCACAAGCCAATCTCGTGTCACTGAGATCTGGCCATGAGGCCTTGCAGGGAGGGAGTTCTGACTTGCCCTCCACGAACACCTCAGCAAGTCCACAAGCACATTTGGCAGATGCCCTTCCCATTAAAGTTCAGGCAAAGTGAACACTGAAGTCAGAAAAACGTGGCACTTGGCCAATCCATGGGGAAAAAAGGCAGCACAGATAATTCCAGGTGTATTTTGCAGTACTTTTCCAGACCTATTCCTGTTTTGTTGGTGATTCTCTTGCCCATTTCAACACATTATCACTTTAAGCTTCTTCAAAGGCATGCAAAATTACTTCATAAGTAATCTTGCTGCTTCTTATCACATCTGCCTTGAAGTGAGAGACAGGACAAATGGGACAGCCTTGGCATCTGAATCCAGGTCAGGATCAGATGTAAGCTGGGAAATGGTGGTAGTGAAAAGCTGTGTGATCACTGTGGTGTTATATAAGCTTTGTGTTAACTCCTACATGGTTTAGGAGATCTGTGTTTTTAGGGTGGGTGTGAAGCCAGAGAGGGAGATGCAGGGCAGCAAGTAGGACTAAATCTCTCCCTAAACTTCCATTTGTCACCTATTCCCATGGTATGAACACTTTCTGCTCCATGGATTGACAGCTGTGAGCTGGATAGGCCAACCCTCAGTCTTTGGGAGAGGCAGGAGCAAGAAAGGAGAAGAATTTCAGATCAGCTAAGGCTGGTAAGAGCAAATGTGAAAACACAGGGAAAGGCAGGTGGTTGAGCATTGGAAGGGTCTGCCCAGGGAAGTGGTGGAGTCATCATTCCTGGAGGTGTTCAAGAAACAACTGGATGTGGCACTCAGTGCTCTGGTCTTGTTGGCAAGGTGCTGGTCAGTCAAAGGTTGGACTTGATGATCTTGGAGGTCTTTTCCAAACTAAATGATCCTGTGATTCTGTGACTGCAGAAGCAAAGAATTTTGCGAGCAGGCTTTGGAATAGACCTTGCCTAATATTGTGAAAGCTGGTGGAGTTTATAAAGGCTGAGATAAGTGAACTCAGAAACAGGTGTTTGAGCAGGAGAGTTTGGGAAAATTACACTCAAGAATCTGTAAGATTTGGCAGCAATCCAGATGTGAGTGTTTGGTGTGAAGGAGATGTGGGTGTTGAACACGACAGAGATTGAGTGTCGTGTGAGTGCAAGTTATTCACAGCAAGGAGGGAGGAGTTTGTGGTGGGAGATAAGGAGGTGTTCTCTTAACCATGAGAAAGGGCTGCTCAGGGATTTCACGGAATGTCCCTCTCTGGGGACGTTCCAAACCCACTGGGATGCGTTCCTTTGTCACCTGCTCCAGGTGACCCTGCCTTGCGAGGGGGGTTGGACGAGATGGTGTCCAGAGATCCCTTCCAACCCTAATGATTCAGTGATTCCCTGAAAAGTATTGGCAGAACCACTGGGAAGGAGCTCAGGAAGGACAGGAGAGACCCAACAGTGGAGAGTTACAGCTGCTTCCATGAATGTGTAGGATGATGTCACCAGCTGACACCATGGGGAGCACGATGTCAACAGGGGAGACAAAGAGCATGAGGAAGAGTACCAGGACATTCAGATCAGGTGTGGGCTGGAGGCAGCAAAGCAAACCGAGTCTACAAACCATGGTGTCCAATGCTATGGAGGAGAGCTGGATCTCAGCTGCAGCTCACCTAGAGGAGAGGCAGGATGTGGCTTTTTTAGCTGAATTGTTTTTTATAAATATAAAGTTCACATGTAGAATCTTTTAAAGGACCCAAACCATTCTCTTAATGAAGTTTCGAATGTTTCAATATGAAGCTTCTGGTTTTTTTTAAAAAAAACATTCTTTTAGCTGCTTTGAAAGAGTAATTAACTTGAAGCAGAATTTTTCAATTAATTTAAAATATTTTCCTTTTAATTTCTCATCTCTCAAAAATACCAAAGGAATGTTATTTGAAGGGTCAGCCCTGGAGGAAAGGCAGTGCTTTTTTTTTTTTTTTTTTTGGGTTTTTCAGCCACCCCTACCTTTTCAGTATTTCAGGTATTAATTCTTGACAACTCTTTTTGATCCAATTTTTAAAAAAATAACTTCGAAAAGTGTTCCTTGAAGGGTCACCAAGGAGAGTCCCCCCCACATCCATCTTCCTTGTTAGCAATTCAAGTATTCATTTCTGGTAATTTAGAGCCAGGACACAAGGAACGGAATATAACTGATAAAACAACCTGATTGTCATTGTCTGTGTTTATCACCTTGAGCTTATTTTCCAGATAGTGGGAAATTACAGTTTTGAGTTCATTTGAGACATCCAGTTAAGGATTCAGAATGTGGAGCTGCTGGAGCGAGTCCAGAAGATGCCACAGAGATCTGTGAGGGCTGGAGCCCCTCTGCTCTGGAGCCAGGCTGGGAGAGCTGGGGGGGTTCACCTGGAGAAGGGAAGTCTCCAGGGAGACCTGAGAGCCCCTCCCAGACCCTAAAGGGGCTCCAGGAGAGCTGGAGAAGGACTTGGGACAAGGGATGGAGGGACAGGACACAGGGAATGGCTTCCCACTACCAGAGCACAGGGTGAGATGGGATATTGGGAAGAAACTCTTGGCTGTGAGGATGGGGAGGGGCTGGGATGGAATTCCAAGAGAAGCTGTGGCTGCCCCATCCCTGGAAGTGTAAAAGGCCAGGTTGGACAGGGCTTGGAGCAACCTGGGATACTGGGACATGTTCCTGCCAATGGCAGGGGGTGGGAACTGGGTGATTTTTAAGGTCCCTTGCAACCCAATCCATTCTGTGTTTCCATGAGATGAACACGATCTAAAAGACATCATATCTTCATGGTGACTCTGAAGGAGAGCTGGAGTGACTGTCTCCAGCAGAGACTTCACAGACATCCACATCCAGCCTGAAGTATCCTGCCCAGCTAGGATTTATTTGTCCCAGTATTGGCATCCACACACTGGCTGATCCTTGTTCCTCCTCCTTGGCTGCACATGATCTCTCCGACCCTGTTTGGGGTTGAGCCGCTGTGGGGCCACCTGACTGTACTACCCCACCAGAACACTCTGTTCTTCCAAAATGGCCCCAAAACATCTGGGAAGGAGCCGTGTGTGTGTAGGAAATCCCCACCATTGTCACTCAGCTGGGGGCGGAGGGAGAGCATTGTCCATTCTGCTCCTGCTCAGAGCCTGAATGGAGCAGATGTTTGACAAGTGCTGATCCCAAGAGATCCTGTGAGTCCTGCTGGCTCATCCCATCCAAGAGTCTGGCACTGGGATTCAATAGATGGGGAAGAGAAAGAACATTTCATTGTGTGAAAAGTGTAGGCAAGCAAAAATTGCAGAAAACACCACATTTAGACTTTGGCCGGGGTACCAGGGTTAGCTGCCCCTGATGAGAGGTCAAAGTTCTGCTGATATGAACTAAAATCAAGAATAAGTGTAAGTTGGAAGAATGTCAATCTTGGGAGTAAAGCAAAAGTAGTGGAAAAAGCGGGATCATTAATAAATTTAAAAGGAGGACAATAATGAAAAAGTGGCTGAGTTATTGAACACCTTAAAAAATTATTCTAAAGAAGAAAACTATAAGAGAGTGGTTTGGACAGGATTTAAAATGAGGAAGGAAGTCACTATAAAAAAAATGTAATGGGTAAAGAAGAAATGAAGGAATCCTTAAAAAAAAATGCGAAGAACAGAGATCAGCTTTGCTGATCATGTTGGCAAGTCGGATGTTAGAGAATGAACTGAGAAACCAAGCGTGTCCCTTCCCAAAGGCAGCTGATGCTCACTGGGATGAATAAGGGAGAAAGGACTGGGATAATATCCCTCATAAGGCTTTTTTTCTCTACTACTCAAAGCCAGAGGGAGAGAGTCACTCCGGGTGAGACATTGTGTCTTCTAATACAATGGAGCAAATGTTAAGGCACAATAAGCGCACAGCTGTGTGGCACGAGGATTCCAGACTACAGGCCAAATAAACACACCATGCCAGAGAAACTCAACTGCTTCTACTGTTTATCAGATTTGACACAGTGCTTAATTTGGCTTGGAAAGTTATTTAAAAGGATTTTAGAAAGAAGCATTGTTGGAGGAGTAAATGCTGGTGAGAGATTCAGTAATAAATCCTGAAAAAGTGAGAAAGAATATAGATGTTGAAATGTGGAGAGATCTGTTTGGCTTAGTGTATTTTAAGACTTCATTTTTTTTTAAGAGTGTAAAAGGCACATTAATGAAAGTCAAAATTAATTATCATTTTGAAGGAGCTGAGGGCATCAGAAAGGAAAAGGAAATGTTATAAGGGGGTGTGGAAATGTTAACAATGGTCACAAAAATGAGATCGGTACTGGGGGGAAAAAGCAAATTCACAGATTCAGTAATGTCAAGTAAATGTTTTATTAGAAATGTAAAATAGGGAAATGATGGTGGTGTAGAGGAAAATTAATTGTGCCTTACAGTGGATGGGAACACCAGGACGCAAGTGGTTGTTGTACACATGGATAGTCCCACACTGAGCTCGGGAGGCTGATGCACTGAAGGGCCTGTATGTCTGCAGAGCTGGGCAATGTCCTGAGGAAGAAGGGTTTGCATGGAAACTGGAAATAAAAACGTTCCAACACCTGCAGTTGCTGGAACTTATGGTGAAGTTCTTCTCCTGAGCTGCCAAGTCCAGATCCAGCTGTAGATTGAAACCTCTTCAAAGCTCACGGTGACTTTGTTGGTTCATCTCTCAGCAATTGGCTTTGGGTGTCAATTTTTAAGCATGTCTTGCCCCAGATCCTGTGTTTTGTGCATATTCCTAGTTCTTTAGCTGATTTGTCTTCATGGATGCTGGGCTTTGCTCAGTCTCTTTCTTCATTTCCCTCTGCAGACAAGGAAGATAGAGAAGCAGAGCTTGGGTTGTTGAGGAGAGTGGGTATATATAAGTTAACCAGCCTAGGGAATCTCAACTGGTTGTCTATAAACTGCTTGTGTGCCTGAGCTTCCTCCTGGGAGACGGAAACAGCCCTGGAATGAGATGTGGGAGGTGGAAAAGTTGCCTGGTGTGGCTGTGATCACGTAATCAAGGGACACAAATACCAGACAGTCTTTGTGAGGAGACAAAAGGACTGTTAACATCTGCTCAGCCCATGCCTAATCCTTGTGATACACATCTGTTCCTGGCATCGTGCTCCTTTTGTGTAATCGATCGTGTCAATTCTAGGTCGGAGTTTGGCAAACCAGTCTTGCCACACTGTCTCCTCTGTCTGATGTGATGAAGAGGATCCCAGAATCACAGAACATCCTGAGCTGAAAGGGACCCACAAGGATCATCAAGTGGGCCCTGCACAGGACAACTCCAGAATCCCAGCCTGTCCCTGAGAGTGTTGTCCAAATGCTCCTGGAGCTCTGGCAGCCTTGGGACCGTGCCCACTGCCCTGGGGAGCCTGTTCAGTGCCCACCACCCTCTGGGGGAAGAACCTTTTCCTAATATCCAGCCCAAACCTTTCCTGACACAACTTCAGGCCATTCCCTCACGTTCTATCCCTGGTCACCAGAGACAGGAGAATTAGCACATCTCTTTATCAGTTTCCTGGCACAAACATGCAGATCAGGTTGGGCATAAAACTTTAAGCTTCACCTCAAAATGAAACTCAAAATTATTTTCCCTGCTATTGTCAGAACTGTGGGTAAAGGGCAGTGCTGATCACCTAAAACCTGGGATCTTTTAAACAGTGTTATTGATAAATGCCTGGCTAAGGCTTTAGAAATACCCTTGGAAAAACTTTGTCCCCAGATTCCAGAGGTACTTCTGACCTGTTTCTGCAGCTGAATCAAGCAGTCTGGAACACCCAGATGTGGCTGTTGAATTTTTTCATGGAAAGGGTTGTTAAGCATTAGAAGGGGCTGCCCAGGGAGGCGGTAGAGTCCCCCAGTCCCTGAAGGTGTCCAAGGAGTGACTGGATGTGGCACTCAGTGCTCTGGGTTGGGTGACAAGGTGGGGATCAGGCACAGGTTGGACTCGATCTTGGAGGTCTTTTCCAACCCAAATTACTCTGTGGTTCAGAGTTGTTACTTCAGTAGACCACAGCTGGGTGTTGAACAGCATGTGGCAGAAGTGGCCTCTCTGCTTCTGGTTTCTCAAGCCCTCAGTTTCATTTTAGGGAAGACAAATCCTACCTTTCTTTAGGAAATGAAAACCAATCCTCTGCATTTGGGACTCTCTGCTACCTGCAGTGGGTGAATGCTTGATCTTCACAGTGGACTTACCAGCATCCTGGGGGAGCTGTCACAGTAGGAGTATCCTGAAGAACTCTGAGAACTGACTGATGGGGGGCAACAGGATGTGTGAGGGAAGGGATAAAACATGGGCATCACCATGTCCCTGTCTCTGCTCACCAAGATTCATAGAATTGTTTAGGTTGGAAAAGACCTCTGAGATCACTGAGTCCAACTGTTCCCCCACCACTGAACCATGTCCCCAAGTGCCACATCTTGAACATTTCAATGGATGGTGATTCCACCACTTCCCTAAGCAGCCTCAGAGAACCTGATGGATGCTCCATGTGCAGTCCATAATTTTGTTTTATTGTCATACTCATGTACAACTGTCCTTCTAAACAGAAAGCAAATAACATCACTCAGGTGTTTGAACAAAGGAGGGAGCTGAGGTCCCAGTCCCAGTAAGATCCATCCTGTCTGAGGTCCTGATCCTATAACCAGGTCGTTATGGCTTAGTCCCTGTTCTCTGAACTACTGCTGATATCAGGAACTTTGGTCTTCAGCTTCATAAATGCCAGGAGTGTGACTCTTGGAAAATTAATAATGTTTCTCAACCATGTTTTGTCTCATGTTGAAGGGACTCAAGTTCACAATTTAAACACATGGAGACTGGTGTATCAACTGTAGAGACATTGTTGACAGAATAAATGCTTTTAAAAGTGAGAAACATTTAAAAACCCCTTATTATTTAGCAATTTTGGTGGATTTTTCTCCACCTGTGGTTGATGGCTGAAAAACTGATTAGATAATATATCTGGAATAACAGGGAGATTTGCTGTAGGTGAATCTTATACCTGAGACTAATTCTTATCCTCCAGAAAGATGGGCTTCTTCATTACCCAGGTTAAGTGCAATGTAATCCTTTGCATTGGAGGCTGTACCTGGAAATGCAACTTTGATCGTTGTGCTTTGAGGAGTGACTTGTTTCAAACTGATATGGACCCACATAAAGAAAAAGCAGTACATTCTTTCAAAAAAAAACCCCCATGATAAACTAATAAAAAATTATCCCCCACCCCAAAAAAAATTCCACAAAAAGTCATCAAAAACCCAGGAACAAAAAAATTTATTTACTAAGATCTGCCTCACATGTATCAATGAATATTTAAGTTTCTTAGAAGGAAATCCAGTGATCACAAAAGGGAAGAGCTGATAATGTTAAAATAATTAAAGATGGAGGTTCTACCAGATTCCAGAAAACATCTCTGATCATGGGACAGTCCAGATGGTTGCAAAGGATGGATCACTTTAAACTGGCACTAAGCTGGGTCTTAAATACCACTCAAGCCTGAGTCAAGGAGAATTCAGAGAACCTTTGGAAAAGCTGCCTTACCTTTGCTAAATCCCAGAATAAACTTGGCTGGAAGGGACTTTGGAGGTTCTCTGGTCCCACCACACACTCACAGCCAGGCTCAGTGGATCAGTGTTTTCAGCTGCATTTTGAATGTCCCCAGGGTTGGCTGTTACTCCTCCTCCAAGGTTCCAGTCTCTGATCATCATCGTCATGAATAATTCTTTTCTACTACCAAACTGTCGCTTTTCACACTGCCTCTTGGTGTCTGCCATGTCTTAGTGCTTTGCCAAGCCCTTCGGGAAGTCTGTCTCTCTCCAGACCAGACCTACACCATACCCTAGGTAGTTATAGGGAATGATGTGGATGTTTCCAAGTGTTTCTCCAGGTTCAACAGTCCTTGTGCTCTCATCCTCCCTCTTCACATTACGCACTTCTAGAATCATAGAAGGGACCTTAAAGACCATCTGGTTCCAACCCCCTGACATTGGCAGGGACACCTTCCACTATCCCAGGTTGTTTCAAGCCCTGTCCAACCTTGGCCTTCTATTTTGTCCTACCTACCATCTTGGTGGCATTAGTGGACTCACTCCATCATTCCAGTGTCCTTCTTGGGCTATGAAGTGAAACCTGGTCACAGTGTCCAGATGTGCTCCCAGAAGAGCCAAGCAGAAGGGAGTTTTGGCTCCTCTGGGCCTAGTTAGGACACTCTTGCCAATTCATTGCAGGATGTGGGTGATGTTCTTCACCATGTGGGCTCAGTGTGAGTCCTGTTCAACTTCTTGTCCACTGCCACCCCCACATCTCCTTCTGCAAACCTGCAGCAGGGAGCTTCAGTGTCCCTGACACCAGGGTGGTGTTTTCCTCTCCTGGGGGTCATGTCAGCCAAGTTCCCCAGACTTCCAGTATCCTTGCAAATGCCAGTCCTGCCCTCCAGCACACCAACTGCTCACTGGGGACCTCGCTGAGGGTGCCCTTTGTCACCATCCAGGTCACCAATGATGGTTTCTGAATGGTGCTGCCCTTCCCTTGTTGTTCCAGCCCTGGGGCTCAGCCAGTTGTACTCTTACTTGGAGTAAGGAAACACCCGGATCACAGGCATGGACACCAAAATGAAGGACTGGGTACATGTGGACTTCAAGGGAGGACATGAGAGAAACCAACACTGTGCTTGTTTCTGCTTAGGACCCTGACTGTCCTTACCTGTGAGGAACAGGACATGGGCACCAATAAAGAGAGTAGATATCCATATGGTAAATCCCAGAATAGTTTGGGTTGGAAGGGAGCTTAAACCTCATCCAGTTCCACCCCCTGCCATGGGCAGGGACACCTCCCACTACACCAGGTTGCTCCAAGCCCTGTCCAACCTGGCCTTGAATATTTTCACAGATGGAGCATTTACCCATCCATCTACCCAGTAAATTCCCAAATATATGCTCTACCTGTTTTTTTTTTTGCAGGGAATTAATATATATTCACAGGCAGGTGGACAAGCTGCTTTCCAGTTTAAGCCTTTTCTTCTTTTATTAATCAAATGTCTCAATTTCTCTAGTTTTCCATAAAATACTTCAGCTTGGTCAGGCCATAAATGCTCCTTGTTATTTCAGATTGCTTTGACATTTAAAAAATACTTTTATTTATTGAAAAGGGCACAGAGGGAATTGAAATAAGCTTTTTTAGAGAAACAGGGTTAGATCTTGCAAACTGATGACTCTTCTTTCTTGCTAGAAACTCTCACCTTTTCTGGGAAAAATTTCAAATGAAATATTTTTGTTTATGATTTCCCTGTAAGACATACCTGAGTTTTTCAACCAGCTGCATTTCCAAATGTTGCTGGTGATCTGTAAACTTTTCTTCTGTCTGAAATATATTACTTTTCAAAATTAGAAGCCACTTGTACAGGAAGAGGAACTTTCAGTAAATGTCTGCATGCTGATTAATCAACAAAAGCCACACAAAAATTGACACTGTAATTATTCAGGTGACAGAAGAGTCACAGATGTTCAGTGCTGAGTGGGGTTAATGAGCTGTTACTGCTGGACAGGGTAGAATCTTGATAATTTAAAGTATTTAAGTCAAGTCTGGAAGCTTCCCATAAAGGTCTTCTCATCTCTCAAACAGTGGTTATTGGCCTGGTGCTCGATCCACTGAGACACATTCCCTGACAGATCTCCTGCTTCATCTCAGGCTCCTTCTACAGTGATGTCTGGATTCTTCTCATTTTTCTACATCCCCAAAACAGAGGAGGCTGCAAAAAACAAAAAAACTTCCAAGATAACAAGACAAGTGTGGGGGACAGGAGGTGAAGGGTGATGTGAACAGGTGTTAGTGCTGCAGATGAAGGGGCTCCAAGAGAGCTGGAAAAGGGCTTGGAGTGACAGGACAAGGGGGAACGGCTTCCCAGTGCCAGAGGGCAGGGCTAGATGGGATATTGGGTTGGAATTCTTGGCTGTGAAGGTGATGAGCCCCTGGCACAGGTTGCCCAGAGAAGCTGTGGCTGCCCCATCCCTAGAAGTGTCCAAGGCCAGGTTGGACGGGGCTTGGAGCAACCTGGTCTAGTGGAAGGTGTCCCTGCCCATGACAGGGAGTGGGATAAGATGATCTTTAAGGTCCCTTCCAACCCAAACCAGCCTGTGGGATTTTCACCAAGGGTGCACACACATGATCACAAAACTTCCTGTGTAGGAAGTCCAATAGCAGAGGTTTGGTGGGCTGTAGAAGTCCAGGACTTGCTGTCTGCTCTAGTTTAGTCTTCTTAAGATGTGGATTTGAGCTGTAATGGAAGTTGGAAAGCAGGGACCAGCTCCCTGGCACAGTCCAGATCGAGTAGAATGGCCCCCATGAGGAGTTCAGTCTTTCCATGGATGGACTCCCACAAGATTTCCTGTTGAGCTGCTGATATCTTATACTAGATGCAGGCCTACAGAGGGATGGCCTTGCTCTTTTGGGTCAAGGATCCCACAGGAATGGACTCTGGATCCTGAATGGTGGGCTGGCCACGGGTGGAAAAGCAATGCTGTGTGAAGAGTTTAATGTCTCATAAACAGACCTTACATTTAGAAGATTCCTGTTAAGCATCTGAGATGTGAAACTTGCCGAATGCATTCTTTCAGGATCTCCAAATCCCTGCCCTCCCAGTAAAAGCCCTCTATGACCCTGATCTCTCTGCAAGTAATTGGTTTCTAAAAAAGAAGGTGCTTAGTGCTGGGAGTGGTGTTGGTGCACAGGCACAATGTGTAAGTAATGGAATCAGAGAATGACGTAGTCATTAGGGTTGGAAAAGACCTCTGAGGTCATCAGGTCCAACCTTTGAGAATTTCAGTCAATACAGGAATGGGATTTCTCACTTATTTTGTATCTAACTCCAACAAATCAATATTTTTTTTTGTAGTGTGTGTGTTTTCCTTGCAAAGACGAAGTGTGAGAGACAACGGGAGGGCTCTTACAGGTGAATTATGAAAGAACAAGTCTTCTCCCATAATTTATCATTCACTTGTCTGTCCTTATTTCATGCCCAAATCTCAGTGAGCTGTTGAGCATCTATTTGTGACTTTGGCATCTGCCATGAGCTTTAAAACATTTGGGTCAGGACTCACCGAAATTTCCTTTATTAAGATAATATTTCACTGAAAAAAACTCTGATCTGAATCTCAGTCATCAATGTCCTGAGTAAGGGGCTCTCAACCAAATATACAGAAATCCTTCATCTTTGTTGTAATTCCATTGATTTCCCTGGAGCTGCCCAAAAGATAGATATGATTCCAAAGGACTGTTGAGTGGGTTGGATCAGGAAAGTTTTCCATCTCTCTGCAGGCCTTTATTCAAGAGGAAAATATTACTTGGACTGCCTTTCCACTTGTACAGGTGTGATTTCAGAGGAGCAGCACCGATTTATACCTGATGGGCACAAGCAAGGGAAGGATTGGACAAATTGTGTCTAAAGCCCTGGTGGATTTGAGAGCCTTCTCCAGCAGCTTAGGTGGCTTTTCTTTCTATCCTTGGCAACACAGACCTGCTTAACCCCCTGAGCTGCGGTCAGTCATTTTGAGGACAGGTTGATTGACAGCAGGTGATTAACCTGCTCATGCTTTTCCCTGTGTTGTCCAGGGAGTTTGATCCTGGAGGTGCCTGGTTGGATGTGGTGTTTTTTTTTTTTTTTTCTTTTATTAATGTTGTGTTGATTTATTTTTAATCCCTTGGATATTCTATAAGAAAAAGTCATCTTGAGCGAGAGGGATGAAGTATTTCAATGTAAGTACAGAAATATGCATAGAGACTTCTCTTATTTGTCTATAAAAAAGTGTATTTGGGCAAGACAGGCATTTTTGTTGCCTTGGCTGATTAACAGTAGAATCCCTTCCCAATTCTGACACTTCAAATGGATTGTACCAAACTTCTCTGTATGGGAACAGTTTATATTTCCTACAAGGTGTTTATGGAAGGCTCTTTACTGGCATGATAAAAGCAGATCTGACAGACCATCTAGGATTGGGTGGGCAACCAACTCCATCACTCAAAACTTAAGGGATTATATTCCTTTACGTTGCTGATCCCTCCACAATCCTGTGACATTATTATGAAAATTAGCATTGGGAAAGTATATTATGATTTGTCCCGTATTTAATTTTTTCCCCCTACTTCTTACAACATGATTTAACAGCTTGAAAACTGCAGAATAAATCCTTTGGGAAGCAGATTTCTGTCAGTATATCGTGGATCAGTTTGTCCAGTGGCTAAAATTTGGATAATGGGTTTGTTTGGAAATTATGCTGCCGGTGTCTGGAAGTTCTAAAGTGGAACTTGTGTAGAAAAAGTGAAAGCCACCTCCCTGAAAGCTGTTGAAAACTAGAGAAATGAGATATTTTTTCCCTGGAAGTGATGAGTTTGAGTGATGGATTGACCTTTAACAGGGAAATAAATAAGTGAATAATTGCTTGGTGAAATATGCACACGGAAAGAATAAATCATGCTGAAATCTGTTTGGTGTGCCTGGATATATAAAAAAGCAGGGATATTTCAAAATAATAGTCTTCCAAATGATGCCTGATGTGTTTTCTCACCTAGCCCAGGTTAAACTTCCATTTATTGCAGGAGGGAATTTGCTGTAGTGCAACGTGCACAAATATTTCACTTGAGGGTTGCACAGTGAGAGTACAAAGGTTTTATTCTAAAATGGGGAGAAAATCAGCATTTACAGCTTTTTGAATGCTGCACATCTGTGATCCATGACAAAATTCCCAATAATGGCAGTGGTCACCAAATTGATACTCCAAAGAATAATTTGTGATAATTAGTGCAACTATTGAAACTAGAACTTTATTCAGCTGCTGCAAGAGGGGTAACCAGGAGCAAACTGAAGGAAACAAACAATTATAAACATGTTTATTGTTTTCTAAACCATTTGTGAACACTAAAAAAAAATTTTTTTCTATTGAGAGGTTTTTAAATGTTGCCATAGAAAACAGATACCAACTAAGAACATAATCTGGGAAGGAAATTGGATGTAGTTGTAGCCAGAACTACCTTCTGCAAACTTCAATCCTGCTGTGTTCCTTACTAACAATTCAAGAGGGTTCCTGACCATTTGTGAGCAGTGAGATGGTCAGGAGATGACATCCCTAAGTGCCATTTTTAGAGACTCCATTTAAGTTTGAGTAATTAACTCGGAATAAACTGTGGAATCACTGTTCATGTTCATAAAATAAGCACCTGTTGAGCTCATATTTTAGCAGTTGTAAATACTGTTAATTTTTTTTGTCCATGTCAAAATCAAAGTGTATTTCCCTTTTTATTGCATAATAATTTCTTTGCATGTGAGGTCTGAATTTTTCAGTTGTTGTCTTCCAGGACAATGCATTTGAGAAGGACAAGTAAGGAAGAGTCCAGTCTCTTCTCCACTTGTCTCCATCATGACAAAAGCATTCAAAACTCTTGTGTTCAAAAGGTGGGGTTCAACCACCGGACTGAAACACCAAAGTCAGTTTTTGCTTTAAAAATGAAGGATAGCAATAGTTCCAACACAAATCGGGCAGATCCTTCTCCTCTCATCTGTGCTACCAACTTCAAATTTTCCCACAGTTTAGCGGAACCAGGTTTTTTTAGTTCTATTTGAGGTCTTTTGATATTTCTTATAGTCGTCTGCATTACTGCCATACATTTTTCATCCAGAACTTACCTCGTGGCATGTCCATGTGCAACTGTTCTAAAACCAGACTAACTGTGCCCCTCTGCCCTGACTCAGGACTGGTTGTGTGTTAGAAAGTGTAATCACTGCATGAACAAATTCACTGTTGGTTTGGTTTTTGTTATGCTTCAGTTCATGGGGTTAAAGGGTTGCATGAGGATCTCAGCTCTCTGCTTGTAAAAATAAAGCTGAAGTAATCACTGGCTCTGATAATTTCAGAGAAAACCTCAAAAGAATAAGCAAGGAAGACACAAAACTCAAAAAGACAACAATACCCTTCTTGTGGGTTTCGCTTGGGGTCTGACTCATGGCTTTCGTGCCTCAGGGGTGACTAACACTGACTGGATTCTCGCTGGCATCTGCAGGACAAGGAGGGTTTGACTGTGAGGAGCAGGCCTGTGGTTGCTCTTCCTGCTGTGCTTCCTCCTGTGCATCCACCTGAGCCGTGAGCACCGTGTTGGTACAATCTGCTCTTGACCAAACACAGGGGGTAGAACTGTTGTGAGGAACACAAACTTTGCTCCCATGTTGGTCAGGCACTGATTCTGGTGCAGGGCCTGGAAGGGAAGCGTGTGAGGTCACTGAGGGCACTTGGTGTGTTCAGCTGGAGAAGAGGAGACTGAGGGGAGACCTCGCTGCAGGTCCGACTTCCCTGGGAGGGGCAGGCACTGATGCCTGCTCTGTGGGGACCAGGGACAGGACTCAGGGAATGGCCTGGAGTTGTGTCAGGGCAGGCTTTAGGTTGGATATTAGAAAGAGGTTCTTCCCTCATAGGGTGGTTGGGCACTGAACAGGCTCCCCAGGGCAGTGGGCACAGCACCAAGGCTGCCAGAGATCAAGGGAGTTTGGATGATCCTCCGGGGCACAGGGTGTGATTTTTGGGGATAGTCCTGTGCAGGACCAGGAGTCAGACTCGATGATCCTCATGGGTCCTCTCCTCAGTATATTCTGTGATTCTGCACAACTCAAACAAACCCTACTCTGTTTTTTCTTCTCTTTGTAGTTACCTTTAAGCAAGAGGGATGTCTCAGGTGCCTGCTGACCTCCTGTCAACCACCAGCTCCTACAACTATGAGTCACCCCTTCCCTCCGTGGCTCGGGCGAGTGCTCTCACCAAGGTACCTCCAGCCAAAAAAATAACCTTCTTCAAGAGTGGAGACCCTCAGTTTGCAGGAGTCAAGATGGCCATCAACCAGCGAAGCTTCAAGAGCTTCAATGCTCTCATGGATGACCTCTCCCACCGGGTCCCTCTGCCGTTTGGGGTGCGGACCATCACCACCCCACGAGGAATACATTGCATCAGTGAGCTGGACCAGCTGGAGGATGGAGGGTGCTACCTGTGCTCTGACAAGAAATATGTGAAGCCAATTGGCATCACTTCTGGGGGACACAGGCCAGCCCCTCCACGAAACGCTCGTCCCTCCAGTACCATGAGAAGGGTGGCTCAGGAGGCCAAGATGGAAGATTATTCCACACCTTTCACTCACCATGGCCCCAGAATACCCAAGAAAATCACTCTGGTTAAGAATGGGGAAAGTGGGTTTCGGCGCTCAATTATCTTGAACCGCAGAAACGCCCGGAGCTTCAAAACCCTCCTGGATGAGATTACGGAGATCCTGCAGTTCCCAGTGAAGAAGCTCTACACTGTTGATGGGAAGAAGGTAATTACCTCTGATGCCTGGGGTTGGTCAGTTGTTCAAACAGGTGTTACCACATCAGCCTTTGCATTCCCAGTGATGCAAATCCTTTAGCTCACGGGGCCACCAATTGTTTATCCACATCACCTTAATTGTTTGGGCTTTGTCCCACTAATGACTTACCCATTAATTACACAAAAGTCTGATGTGGGAGAATCTTCTTCAGCCACTCAAGACCTTCATACAAGACACTGTTTTGGGTCAAAGGGTTCAGACGCTCAATATTTTTGACTGTTCATAAAACTCTGAATAAACTTCTAGTGATGGAGTTTCCTACCCTGTCCTGGGAGGCATGTCCCAAAAAAAGGCTTAACTTTGCCATAAACTGGCACCTCCACTGGGAGTTCAGCAGAATCAGGTGGCCCTTAGGTAGCCTTGTGGTTGCAGAGTTCCTCCCGGAACAGGGTCCTGCTCATGACGTGGGATCCTCAGCATTATGGTAAGATAACTAATAAATGCATAAGTAATTAGGGTATGAGTGGGATCAGGAGGCACTTTTGTGTCGATGATCTGGTGACTGTGTCAACCTGGGGTGGACTCTCATAATAAATTCAGGGCATGACAACTCCTTTGTTCTTCTCTTCCCAAAGGAATTTCCTGACAAACCTGAGATTCTCTTGACTTCTTCTCCAACTCTTTGTAGCACAGACTAAACTTTACTTCCATTTTTTCTGAAGAGGTCTCACATGTTATCCTGACTTATCCCTGGAAATGCAGCCAAGTGGAGCAGTTATCCTGCTCCCTGACACTTTTCCCACCCTTACAGGGCTCTGTGCCAGCTTCTTGGGGGGGAACGATACCACCATTTGTGGTGTCTCTTTCTGAGCGAGGTGACTGAAACACTTCGGGTTCAAATGACCCACTGTCCAGGAGGGGAGAAAGATGGAGGAATATTTTTAACTCAGCTTGGCACAGGGACAGGAATGTGCAGCAGGAGGGAAAGAAGGAGGGGATAATGTGCTTTAATCCGTCCTTACTGGTGGAAGCAATGTGCCACATCACAGCACTTTCTGCTAAGCCCACCACTCTGGAAAGAACTTCCTGTTCTCACCTGGAGGATCCAAGGAAAATGTCCTTCCCAAACATGCTCCAGCTATAGTTTTCCCAACTTTACATACCTAGAGGCTGAAGGAGTGTCAGCCTGACTGAGTCAGATGAGATGAATCCTCAGGGAGAGGATGGTGCCACTCCACGCGTGCCAGACAAGTGAAACTGGAATCTTGGTGAGAAACTGAGGGTCCTGTAGAATTTTGGGATTTATGGAAAGGGACACAGGATCAAGGGAAGAAACTCATCTATGGACAACCCATGCATGGCCTAGGTTAAACAAAAGAGATATTTAATCTTACATTTTATATCTTGTTTATGGACTTGTCTAAGTGCAAGATGAGCAAGTTGGACATCCTACTGTAGGAATCATCTTTCCTAAGTGTGTCCAGAACTAATGAGAGAAAAAAATTGTTTCACTTTTTACCAGCTTCATGGTAGACAACACATATTCACTCCACAGATTGTTTCAGCAGGGTCTAGAGAGTAAGTCAGATGAGCAGTGGTTGAAGGAGTTGTTTAGTCTGAAGAAAAAGAAGATCAGGGTGAACCTTATCAATTTCTACAACTCCCTGACAGGAGGGTGCAGGCAGGTGGGGTCAGCCTCTTCTCCCAGGGAAAAAAATGGCAGGACAAGATGCCTCAAACTGCACCAGGAGAGGTTCAGGTTGGACATTAGGAAGAATTTCTTCCTGGAAAGGGCTGTCAGGCATTGGAAGGAGTTGCCCAGGGATGTGGAGGAGTCCCCATCCCTGGAGGTGTCCAAGGAACAACTGGACATGGCACTCAGTGCTCTGTTCTGGGTGACAAGGTGGGGATCGGGCACAGGTTGGACTTGATGATCTTGGAAGTCTTTTCCAACCCAAATCATTCTGTGAAATGAAAAGGAAGAAAAAGGCACTTTAGACAGACCCTTTCCAAATAACTGTCCAAATGACTGCAGGTATCTGGAGCTGGATTCGTTTCAGGTTCAACTACCTGCACGTCAATGTCTAAATGCTTCCTTAAGGGAGGTGAGTGCCTGAGCTCCCACAGAGATGTTGAGACTAAGCTGGCACTCCACTCAACTCAGAGCTGGCCCCAACAGGTGTCTACAGGCCTTCAGAATCAGTGAGGTTCTTCTTCCTCAGCTTCCATCAAATTATTTGCAAGATGAAACACTAAATTGAAATATTTAAAGCAGGATTTCATTCTTCTCTCTCCATTCTGCTGCATTCTTAACGTCTTCCCTGGTTTGGTCCAGAGTAACAGCCTTGAAATATTTCAGTTTTAGGGCCTGGGACCATTCACTGTGGGAGGTTTGGCTAGGCCCAGCCTGTGGTTGAGCGGCCAAGCTCAACAACCCAACCAAACCCAGCCCTGCTACCAAGATGTCTTACAATCTATGGATAAGCATTTTAATTTGTCACTGATGTCTACAGTTTTCAAGAGTTGGACTGTTCAATCCACGTGGACATAAATAATCTTGTGTAGTGATTGCAACTTCATTTCTTCTATGTTTGAGAATTTTCACTGATTTCTCTAAAGAAAAGAGATTCTTAGTGCAGTTGATGTTCTCCTTGTGTTTGTTAGAATAATTCCCCACAGCTTTCCTTCTGATCCTTAAAAACATCGTTATTTTAGGTGCAATGAGTATTAAACACACACTTTATAAACAGAATATCTTCTATATTATTCAACCTTCATGTTTCTTTTCATCTAAAGACACACAGATAGCTTTTACATTTGCAGTTCTGCAGCGGTGATCATCCTGTCTAAAGGTCTAATATATATAATAATTAGCATATCATATTATATCTTGTTTTACTATATTTTATTACAGGACACGGCACTTAGTGCAATAGTGGTGGTTGGTCAAAAGTTTGGACTCGTTGATCTTGGAGGTCTTTTCCAACCTTTCCACATTTTCCAGCTGAAGAAATGTGGGTGTGGATGAAAGAGCGTCACTTTATCTCCCCACAGTTCCCTGGAATTCTTCATTTATATGAAAATTTTCACTATTGTCTTGTCAATAAGTGGTTGACCTTCTGTGCCTTAGTAATTTTATTTTCTCTCCTTTGATTCCTGTGCAGAATATCTCAGTGAGAGGTGACGGTGGGTCCAATCTGAGCAACATTATCATCTCATATAAATAGCCAGGAAATATGAGATTGTTATTATATTTCCTGGAGAATCTTTCACAGTGATTATTTGGCCATTCTTAATTTCAGTCATTTACCCCCAGATTTTTAACTGTTCATTACTGTTCTTTTAAAGGCCATTCTTTTTAGGGCTTCCTGTTACTTTAGGTTTGGGTGCAAAGAATTTAACCCACCAAAAAAAAGTCACTCTGTCCTGGATTTTTCAATCTTTTCCATTCATACAGGTTCTCCAAACCATTTCCACTCTTCTTCTAAGTTTTCTTCGCATACCTCATCTTCAAGACCTCACTATCAATGTCCTGACACAGTGTCTGAGTTTTCCCCAGATGTAACAGTTTCGGCGAGGAGTGGATATTTTCTCATTTTCATTGAGAAAATAGTGAATTTAACACACATTTTTGTGACATTTTCTGGAATAACCTTCTCCAACTGGTCCTGAAGTTTAATTTTAACAGTAAATCTTGCCTTTATATTTATATTTGCCTCTGACAGAGCCAGTGGAAACAAGCTTCTCTTCTTCCAGACCTGTTGAAAGGTATCTGAGTGTTTCATATTTTTGGGGTATTTCCTTGTTTCTCATATTATTCTCTTTGAATAGTAATTCAAATTGTCTTTTAATAATTTTGTAAACTTCCATCACATGTCTGTGTAATTCTTTTTTGCAAGACTTTTTAGAGGGGTCTTTATTTTTGGGAAAGAGAGTTAGGACTGAGGGGAACAGAAATGTTTGATATTTATTCCCATGTTTTGACAGATTAGGAGAATAAGATTCATTCCTAAACTATTCTTCTGGGCTCTGCTTTGTTGATTTTGTCTTGCTTAGAGTAACATAATTCACATATTTAACAGCAGGTTCATAAAGTCTTTCTTGCAGCCAACTTTTTCTTGATCTCTTGAAAACCAAGCACAGAAAAAAGGGGGAAATCTCCTGTCCTACAGGTGACTTAATCTGTTCCGTAATGAAAGAGCTGTTCATAAACCTCTGAGTGTGTCCTCTTCAAT
This sequence comes from Acropternis orthonyx, assembly GCA_035583155.1. NCBI lineage: Eukaryota > Metazoa > Chordata > Aves > Passeriformes > Rhinocryptidae > Acropternis > Acropternis orthonyx. The sequence continues at coordinate 114,253,401 of JAWWEU010000111.1, forward strand.
CTCTCTTGGTTTTCTCCTACTATAGTAACTCCAGATCCAAACTCAAATCTAAAATGTGTCAAACCACCTCTGCAACATAATATATGGTTAGCATATGCTTCCCCAGTGGCTCTACTTTATATAACATATATAATTATATATAATTATATATAAAATACATAAATTACATAAAGTATAATATGCTCTATTTTAATACCTTTGCCATTTTCTTGAGTAAATCCAAGACACTTCAAAGTTACAAGTCTTGGGGTTCCTATTATACTTTTATGTGGATATAAACTTAGACACACACAGAACAGACTTGTTTCGTGTTCCTTTCACACCGTACTGATTTAAGAAGGTAGAGAAAAGTGTTTTCTTCCTTTGTAGTCCAGTAAATCTCTAAATTTAATTCGATCAAAACCCACAGGCAAAGCATCTTCTCGCTGGTGGCCACAGAGAAGAGATCAAGATCCATTAGAGGCAGCAGAGTTCTTGCTTTTGTGATCACACTTACTTTGCTGTTATTTTGTGCTTTCTTGCTCCCATTTTTTTGCTTATTTACCCTTCACATATATTCAAAACTGTACTTTGGAACTTCCCAGGAGAAGCCAATATTAATTGCCAATATTGTTGTTTTTTCTGAGACCCAAATTATGGGACCTTTGTTGCTCTTGGGCCAGAGAGTCTTTCAGTGCTGTGAACTCAGAATTATCCTCTAACACTTCTGCATAACTCAGGACAGTAGAAATAGAGATCTAAAAGCCTTGATTCCCTTGTCAGTATAAATACAGAGTGGCTCTAGTGGTATTTGCATGTTTGCATTTTCATTTTAACTCCTGAAGCCTTGAGTGAAGTGAAACCCGTATTTTTAATCCTAAGAATCCAGCAGACTTCCTACTAGGAAAGCAGGACTAGTCCCAGTGGAGGGAGTAGGGATTTAAGTGTTTGGGCACTCATTTCATCAGGGCAAACAGCCCATTGTCACAAACTAACCATGATTTTTCTTGTCAGATTCTAAACCTAAATAATAATTTGATGAGTATGAAATGGAAGAAAAATTTAATTTGATTTCAGCTCGGGAAAATCAGTTACATTTTCAGCAAGAAAAAGAAGTGTAAATCATAACATTTTTTTTTCAGGTCAAGCTGTTTTCCAGGTGATTAACTGGAAATAACAGTTAACACTGACAAGTCATTAACTCATCAATGAAACTTTGTGCATGTTTTCCCTTTCAAAGTATACACAGGCCTGGACTTAATTCATTAATTCATCTAAATCTCTTCAGTTTATGAGGCATTTAGGATGGGGGGACATTTTGCCCGTCAGCCTCTATTTATTGATCATAGAAAGATTGGAAGACAGACTTAGTCTGGACACATAAATTAACCCAGGCCCGAGTTTTCATGCACTTGTTTTAAAGTACTACAGATATTTAAATACTGGCAAACACAAGACTAATGATTCTGCATCTGAGGGTCACTTGGCTGATGAGACTGTTGAAAATTGCAGCTTTCCTAGTTTTTACTGAGGACATCAGTTCTACATTTCAAAAAGAACCAGGTGTGCAGATAGTTCAATTAAAAAAACAAACAAACAAATAAAAAAAAAGGTAAAGTAAAATTTGTAGTTTATATTTTCCATCAGATGGACTTTCTTCTCTGTCCTGGGAAGTTCTTATACAACTTAGTGGGTTTGCTTTCTCCATGGTCTAAACCACAGGAACACACCTATGTGCAGATCCCACCTCTGCCTCTGGAGAGGGGAGAATGCCTTTAGGGGCAAAGAGATTATGAAAAAGCTAGAAGTCCTCACAGACTGTAAGGAATGACGTGTAGGATTATGAGACATCAACACGGGATTTCCCTTACAAATGGCAATTTTCCAGGGTCCACCAGCTGAACAGTCATTAAGACTTCATCAAAACACAGGAACCCAGCAACATGAGCATGTGTCTGCTCAGAGATGTCCTGATTTCTGCCCTTGTGAATCACCAGCCCTGCCTTTTACTGGCTGTCCTAAATTAAAACAAAACCAATTCCTTCCTTAAAACCAAACACTCCTTCTCGCTTGGCTTTTGAAACTCCACAGTCTTACAGCAAGTAGTCCACACAGTTTATGGTGGCAATTACCATGAGCAGCTCAACCAGGGTTTATCAATCTCCAGGAGAGTTTTTCAAGGGATGTGGCTGGTTTTATGTTTGCTGGAGTCAGGCCAAGTTGTGGATGTGTTTTTGTTTAGGCGCACTCAAAGCTGACCATAAGTTGCTACGTTTAATGAGTGAATTTGATCCCCTCCGTTGTGTGGAAGGGGATGAACAGAAAGCCTCTCTTTTGCCTCAGACTCTACAAGTGAGAACATTGCAGAATGAGCACCAGATTTCCCTGAGGGATGAGAGAATTCCCATGTGGATTAATCATGGGAACAATTAGGAGTTCAGGAATGCTTCCTCAGGCACCACCAACTGGAGACTGTAAAAGATTTGTTATTAGCAACTCCTTGGGGTAAGAACCCTGTTTTCTTCTTTGTTTCTGTGGAGTTTGGCATGAGATGATGCTGTGGCAAGACTGACCACTCTGGCTCAAATCAAGCCCTCTTTGGCCTTGGCCAGTCAGAGCAGTCTTGGAGAGAGACAGAAGGGCACACATAAAGTGATTCTTTCCCTGGTGTATCTTCCCAGTCTCCAGCGACCTGTAGGATAAGATCTTCTTCAGCCCAAAGTAACACCATGGGCTGTTCCAGCAGCCAGAAGAGAATCAGGGCACATGCTTTGGCCCTGACACCAAATGGAACTATCTATAGATAATCACAACTTGGTGCATCCAAAATAGGGTCTAATTCCCACAGCCTCTAATGTTGAGTAGCCACATTTATGCTGCTTCTTAGAAAAGCTCCCCGGCTTGTGTTAACTCCCAGATCTGCCCAGGAATTGCTTGGGAAAGTGCCAGTGGATCCAGGCTTTAAATGCATTAAAGACCACTCGGAGAATAGTGGTACAGGCAACTCTGTTCCCTTGCCCTGCATCCAGAATTGATGTAATTTAGCAGTAAAGTAAAGGCAGAACTTTTATTTTTAGCTGTTACTAGTAGAGGTATTGGGCCAACTATTATTACTAAACAGTTCTTGGTAATAATGACTGCATTTACAGCGACCTTAGGGTGCAAGGCCAGGAAACAGGCTTGTCTGACATATTTCCTGGCTCACATTTACACATCCATATAGCCATTTCTGGGGCATCTGTAGGCTGCCTGCAGGCATCCTCTGGGCCACTCGTGTTTGGGCTCTCCACCAAGCTCATCTGTCTTCATGACAGGTGTCATCAAGACCCTGATGGAACTGTAAGAGGAAAACGGGCTACACAGAGGCAGATAAGCTGGTTTCAAACGTGGTGTGTGCATAAAAACAGTGAGAGGAGAAAGGTACTAATTTGCCTCGGTGGGATAGTTAATTTTCTGGCTCCACACTGACACACTCACTGTGACACTCGGTTTCATGCCGTGCTCAGGTTTGAAGGATTGCAGCCGATTCCTGCCCTTCGTGTGGTGCAAACCGTTGTTGCCGAGTGAGCTGTGCCACTTTCCACCCACCACGTGTGTGACTCACGGGCTAAAAACAAACCGCAGGTTTCAGGTTCGATATTCTCTGATTCGCTGCCAAAACCACAATGACTCCAGCGAGATTTACACAAGCAATCTGAAAACCTCAGCAAAACTTTCCATGAACCTGATCCATGAGAAGACTCATATCCAGGTGTGTTTTATGAACCTTTGAGATGCCCTGAAATAATTTGGCCTGCTGCCTTACAAGGTAGAGTTAAATGGACCCAGTGTGCTACCCATTTTCTTATCTAACATACAGCAAATCTAATACTTTCTTATCTAACATTACCAAATGCAAATGATTCCCTTACCCTGAGGAGATTATTATTGAAAGAACAAAATGTAGCAAAGTGTAATTAGTTTCTAATTCCTTTGAATTTAATCCAGGGCAAAGACATTTCCAATCATATTATTGAGTACATGCAGCAATATTTGTCAACATGATGTGTCTATTTATTCATTTACCCAGAGCACTAAAAATAGCAGAATTCCACCCTCTTCTGGAAAAACTGTGCATTTTCTGTGAGTACTTCCAGTAGAAATCACTGTTTCTGTAAAGAATATTTTCAGGGAAGATTGGAAGTTTTTTTTTTTTATAGGGAAAACTGATTTTCCAAAAACAGATTTTGGAGATTTTTTGGAAGAGGAAAAGAGAGGGTGTTTTACATTTGCATCTATTTTCTTCTTCTTTTTGAGGTTTGAACAGAGAATTCAGAGGATTCTGCTGCAACTCTTAGCAAGGTCTAGGACACTGAGGGGAGACCTTAGTGCTCTCTAAAACCATCCGAGTGGAGGTTGTAACAAGGTGGGTGTCACAAAAATGTGCAAGAAGTGACAGGACAAGAGGAAACGGCCTCAAGTTGCTCCAGGGAAGGTTTAGGTTGATATTTGGAAAAAGATTCTTCACTGGAAGGGTTGTCAAGCATTGGAACAGGCTGCCCTGGGCAGTGGTGGAGTCCCCATCCCTGGATGGTGTGGATTTGCACTTGAGGACATGATTTAGTGGTGAACATGATGGTGATGTTGGGTTGATGGTTGGACTTGGTGATGTTAGAGGTGTTTTCCAACCTTCATGATTCTGGGATTCTCTTCTACGGTTCTATTATTCCATGAGTCTCTTTCAACTTGCACCTTTTCTGAAATAAGTCCACAACATCAAGGAAGCTTCTTCTATTGTGTAAAGGTAAAAACCCTTGCCATCTTCCACACTTGTACTGTGGACTTTGCAAATTAAGAGCAAAACCTGGGCTTGATAACAAGAAAATTACTCAATTGAACCAAATTTTTTTCAGCTAAATGTGTTTCTCTTTATGCCCAGAGCTTCTGGACGCCACAGATTGTATCCATAGTGCTCAATGAAGCACAAGACATGTTTAAGCTGAGAGATCCAGTGGTAAGACCATGGATCAAGGCCCTGTGAATCTGTGATCTTGATCTAGTAGGGTTTATATACTCAATCCCATCTCCTGCAGTTATTTGGATCACATCCATGTTGTCCTTCCCTTTTTCTCCCTCTCAGTTTCCAGATGAAGTACTTTTCCATCCATCCTGTAGATATTTTCCATATAAAAAGAGTTAGTTTGGAGAACTTTTGGCCATGGGGAAAAGCTTGAACTCACTAATTGTATCTTTCCTGCTGACTCAGCCACCACAAGGCTAATCACAAGAACCAAATGCTTGGCATTTTTCAAGACTTGTCAATTTTCAAGCTAATCCTGCCCTTGGAGAGGATCAGGACAGAAGCTTGGGGTGGGGTGGGTGTTACTCTGACTCATGATTTTCAAATGCTGATGTTGGATGGACCAGATTTAATGAACCTGATGCCAGAGGAGCAGGTGGTGGACTCTGATTTCAGGGAGTAATTGCATCATGTCAGAAGGTGGGAAATACCTGTAGCAAAATCTTCCTAAGAAATGTCTTCCTCTCTTCTCCATTGAAATTTGTCCCTTTAACAGCAGTTTGGACTTTTTCTGGCTGTTTCATACCTAGAGCAGTGTCAGACCTCGTTTTGAGCTCATAGGGTGGGTAGGGAGGGAAAAAGCCACCTGAAGTTGGTGCAATGTGAGGATCTCCCGAACTCAGTCCAGAATTCAGTGGAAGTCCTCAGGAAGCTCCCCACAATCTCCATCAGGAAAAATCTCATCCTTTGACAGACAGTCCTGGTGGCATCCCCCATACAACTCTAACAGCCTGTCTTCCAAACAGAACCAGACTATAAATCACTTTTCCTCCCATTTTTATCCTCTTCTTCTGTTTCTCAAAAATTCTCTGCTTTCTTTGTGCCTTTTCCTTCCCAGCTTTTCCTCTTCCTTCCCCTTTTCTGCTGCTACCCAAATGGTCTCCCATGACCACTGAATTTGTGATTGAACTATTTTTCCTGGACTGCTGAAAGACTTGTTGATCCAGACTATTTCCAGGGCCAAACACAGAATGATGTTTTTTAGTACTTGTACAAATTGTTGCACACAGGGAAAAAGCATCTGGGAGTACTCCAGGAAAAGCTACCAGAAGTGCAATAAATAAAAGAGATCTTAACCTGTGGTTGATTGAGAAACCAATGCAGGGAATTATTGAAATATTAATCTCTCTATCAGATATTTACTTGGCTGTGTGAGTGTTTTGTGATCTTCCAAAACTATTGTTTTTCATGTAGCTTTACACAGTGGTCAAAACTGAAAGGAGACAGACCATGTCTGAAAAGTTCCAGAAGATGCTGTTATATTTGGAAGTGTTGGTATAACAAACCATTTTATATTGCTGCTTTTCAGCATCTGGAGCATTAGATGTGCCCATATTCCCATGAAATAGGCATCAAATAAAGGTAGCAGCTGGTAATTTATGTCAGCAGAACACCTGCTATTGGACACTGCCGTCATTCCTGCTTCCCACATCCTTCTTTGGAGAAGAGAAGGTTTTGGGGTGACCTACTTGTGACCTTCCAGTACCTGAAGGGAATCTACAAGAAAGATGGAGAAATACTTTTGAGAAGGGCATGGAGTGACAGGACAAGGAGGAATGACTTCAAACTGACAGAGTAGGTTTAGACTAGATATTAGGAAGACAGACTGTCTTGTGAGGATGGTGAGTCCCTGGCACAGGTTGCCCACAGAAGCTGTGGCTGCCCCATCCCTGGAAGTGTCCAAGACCAGGTTTGATGTGGCTTGGAGCAACCTGAGCTAGTGGGAGGTGTCCCTGCCCATGGCAGGGAGTGGGACTGGATGAGTGTTAAGGTCCCTTCCAACCCAAGCCGTTCTATGATTCCATGATTTTATGTGGATTTTGGGACCAGTTATTTGATTTGTTGAATAAGACCATGTGAGTTTTGATCTGGGAGATGGAAGGGATGATGTGTACTTAACGTCTGGACCAGTAATTTGGGTGCTACAATTTGCAGAGGATTAGATCCATTTCCATGCAGTAGTTCCTTGCTCTAAGTTCAGTATCACCTCAGGGAGAGCCTTCTGATCCCTGCCTGAAGTTAGAGAAAGTGAGGACAAGTCATGCACTTCCTGGTATCTTCCTCTTTCCTTCCTTCCACTTCTTTGCTAATTTGTATGTGGGCACGGAGTGGCAACACCCCGTGATTCACCTTCTGACCAGCAGATTAGCACAGTTTTAACAAACCACTCCCCAGAAGAACCAACCTCTAATTCCTCCAGTGCAGAGTTTGGGGGAGGGAAGGGCAAGCGGGGTCTCTGCATGAATAAAATACAGAATTTATTGTTGTTAAGTCACGATACGTCAGATCTGAGCCTGGATGCCCCTGGATTGGATGTGGCACAACCATAAAATGACAGGGTGGTTCGCACTCCAAGGAGCTGTAAATCTGAAGGGAAGAATGGAAAGAGCTCAGGGAAAGGAGGTAGTGAGTCAGCAGGATAGGGAATGGACTCAGCCCATCTTCCTGTTCTCTGTTACAAACTTTTCCTGTTTCTCCCATGAATCCTTGCACTCCTTTGGAAGGTGGATTAGTTTATCAACTTGTCCCATGAACCATGTCTTGCATTATTTCCACATTCTGTCTTTCTGTGAGTTTCAAATGCCTTTGGTTGGCTGGCAGCCAGCAGAGGGGGGGGAAAAAAAAGTGTCTTCTTCATCTTGCCTTCATCACAAACTGGTATCCGTATCCACCTGCTGAGGTCAACAGTGGCTCTTTTTAACTCTGGGAAGGGCCAGAGGATGGCATGTTCTCCACAAGAACCAACAGCTTCCTTGTTTTAGAGGTGCTGTGTTTGCCTTGCTTCTGTTTAGGTGTTGATGACAGTGTTTAATTAATTGTGTTGCAGTAGCACCTAGAGGTCCTTGCTGAGATCAGAGCCCCTTTGTGGCAGGTTCTGCACGGTAATATTCATGGTGACAATCCATCCTCAATGGATAGCAGCCAGACTGGAAAAAATCCAATATATTACAGAAGAGAGGATGTTCTTTTATTTGCACCCCACACACAGTGGCATTCCCAGTGGAGCTTCAAGTAATGTCTGTGATGCTCCATATTCAGCTCAGATGGGGCTTCCTGGTAACTATTGAGTGAACATGTTGGTTGGAGTTAATCTGCCTCATTTTAGATGTCTCAGATTATTTTCTCATAATTTAATCCAATCTCTAATTTTTCATATCTCTCTCTGGGGCTCTCATATTTCTGTGATAAGAACAGCTACTGTGACTGCTTTTCACCACGGGGTTATTGCCAAATCTTTCAGTCTTACATCACACCAAGTTTATGTCTAATGTCCACTTTCTTCTCCCAGGATGAAAATCAATGGCAGGAATTGTATGGAAAATACAGATTCATGAGTCAAAAGAACTCTTTGTCTGGAGGTTGTTATGTCCAAGAAGAACAGGGACACTTCTCTTGCACAATAGAAAAGCAGAAGAGGCTGGGAGAGCTGGGGTTTTCAGCCTGGAGAAGAGAAAGCTCCAGGAAGACCTGAGAGCCCTTTCCAGTGCCTAAAGGGGCTCCAGGAGAGCTGGAGAGGGAGTTAGGACAAGGCATGGAGGGACAGGACACAGGGAATGGCTTCCCATTGCCAGAGGGCACGGATATGTGGGATATTGGGAAGGGATTGTTGGCTGTGAGGGTGGTGAGTCCCTGGCACAGGTTGCCCAGAGAAGTTGTGGCTGCCCCATCCCTGGAAGTGTCCAAGGCCAGGCTGGATGGAGCTTGGAGCAACCTGGGATAGTGGAAGGTGTCCCAGCCCATGGAAGAGGATTGAAACTGGATGATCTTTAAGGTCCCTTTCCACCCAAACAATTTGATGATGATGATGATGATGATGATGATGATGATGATGATGATGATGATGATGATGATGATGATGATGATGATGATGAAGAAAAAGCTCCCAGTTTTCATGTTCCTGGTTGTAAGCAGTGTGGTGTAGACCCCAGAAGAGCCAAGGGAGACTCTACCACTGGTTGAAATGGGGTCAGCATTTCACTTATCACCTTCAGGACCAACAGTGGACACTGGCCTGGCTGCAGGTCTAGGATCTGATCCCTTCAGATTATAAATAATTTTAATATATTCTTTAAAAAGACACAACACATGGACCTCCCTCTGGGACACGTCCAGCGAGCTGCACATTGCCAAACACCTAAGAGGGGACACACTGTTTGGAGATAATTTAGCACTACCAAAATATGTCATACTGAGTGCCCTGAAGGCAGATGACAACTGGATAGCCCAGGAGTGACATGTTGAGAGGGTGGGATTCCTGCAGCAGTGTGGGAAAACACCACGCTGAGCAAACTGAGACGAACTCTTATCCCACCCCTACAGCGCTGCCCTGGCAGAGTGGGTGTTGCATTAAACCAAATCAATGGGAGAAATATGATTTATTTAGCCTCTGTGAAACATCAGTTGTCTTGCGCTACCAAAATGTTTTTAACAATGAAGCACAGCAAAGATAAATTTCTACAATTATTAATTCCAAGAGATTAAGACTTGCAAGGTATTAGGAAGGAAGTTTGTGTATAGCTATAAACACTGCTAAGGAGCTGATGATGTCAGAAATGCTCCACGACAGACTGTTTTAAGTGACATAACACAAGCTGTGTCCATAGAAAAGGCTTTGGTTGATGCAGTAGATATAAATTCAATAACTCAGCTGGCTCAGCTCCACTGATTCCCAAGGCTCTGTCATTGGCACCCTCTTTTTTCTGCACACACAACACAGCGGTGATGAGTGTGATTGAAATACCTACACCCAGACACAGACCCATGTGAGGGAATATCCTGAACAAAACATAACTTCCACTGAAAAAAAAATGTCCTTTAAAAATCTAAACTTAGTGGGGGTTTAAAGACAGGTTGATCTACATTAGAAACAGAAAAATATTCATGCCTATTTTTCTCTTTTCTCTCCTCATTACCTGTTTTCTGTTTCTTTTTTTTTTTTTTACTCTCGTTATTTTTTCTACTTGTATGAGGTCAGGGGGAAAGATCTCACCAAAGGAATAAAAATAAAAGGAAAAAAGAACAGGAAAGTAAAGAAAGAGAAGAGATATACAGGTGTTGAAAACCTACTCAAAATATTAGAATTATTAAATTATGGGCTTTCTGTAAATTTTTTAAGTGAGCTAGAAAGATGTTTTCCTTATGAATACAGAAAGATGTTTCCTTTAGAAATATATGGACCAGAAGTGGATTTATTGACTAGTGATAAGCAGTAGACAGGGACAGACTGAGATTTGTGGGTCATTTTTCAGTTTTATGTTACTCATCCCAAGGACTCAGCAGTTTTGTTGCTTTGCACAGCATGCTTAATGCAAGTTTTAGTGAGCAGAGCTTCTCTTACTGGAGGCTTTATAGCAACAAACCCAATGTGTCTGAGGCACAAGTGGTTTTTATAGTGCAGACAGAAAGGGAAAAATAATGGGAAGACGACAGGATTCCAGTGTATTCCCACTAAAAGTTGATGCCACATGTTTCATTGTAAGAAAAAATGATTGTAAAAACGTGATTAACTGCACCTAGAATGGTATTCCTTTTGTCTCTGTGTTGTTCTTTCACCCTCCACACATTTACCTTCCTCTTATTTGCACCAGATCCAGCACTAATCTCTCAGCCCTGGTGGTACTAACTCATCTTGGAAAATCCCAGAGGAATTTCAAAAATCAAGGGCTTGGGCTCTGAAGGGGGCTGGCTCCTCGTTCCTTGGCTGTAGCAATATTTAGACACCAAATTCTGTCCTTGTCCCAGGCAATGTGACAACTGCAGGGCTGTCACCGCTGCTCCCCAGAGATTCCTTGTCTTCTGTACTTGGCTGCTCGTTAAAGGGATGATGATTAAGTGGCAGTGAGGTCAAGGTGCATCTTACAGGCAAGGTAGTCCTGAGCCCACCACCAGTGCTGGTTTGGTGTGGTCACCTCTTACTGAGGAGCTCCATATGCTCGAGAGATGTTCTCCTGATGTAGCAGACTGTGGAGAAAGGGATGTCCCAGCTGGATTATGGAGCCCTCTGGCAACACAAAGCCACCAGATGCCAGCCAATCTAAAATCCTCTCAGACAGCAAAAGAGCCTCCTTCCCCTTTTAAAAGCCATCAAGTGTTTTAGCTGAAAGTTTAACTTCAGTCTTAGCTGAGAGCTTAACTTTAGTCTCTCAAATACACAGTTTCAGGAGCCAGACGGAATCACAGAATCACAGAATATGCCAAGCTGGAAGTCACCCACAAGGATCATCCAGTCCAACCCTTAACCCTGCACAGGACTATCCCAAAAGTCACACCCTGTGCCTGCAAGTATCATCCAAATGCTCCTTGAGCTCTGGCAGCCTTGGGGCTGTGCCCACTGCCCTGGGGAGTCTTTTCGGTACCCACCACCCTCTGGAGGAAGAACTTCTTTCTAATATCCAACCTAAGCCTCCCCTGACACAACCTCAGGCCATTCCTTCAGGTCCTGTCACTGAAGATGGATGCAGTGCTCATCACAGGACTGATTCCCGTTCCTTTAGAGAGGTAAATGTTGTATTTGGATAGGTTGGATGGGACTCTGACCCACCTGCTCCAGTTGAAGATGTCCCTGCTCATTGCAGAAGTGTTTGACTAGATGACATTTAAAAGATCCCTTCCAATCCAAACCTTTCTATGATTATATAATTCCATGAAAAGTAACTCCTGTAGGACTTGGTGTGTAATCCAGAAATAGGTCATGCAGTGAAGATGAAGTGTGTAAACCTGGAACAAAGATTCCTTCACAGGCACTTCCCACACTGAGGGCCAACATCCCTCACTGCCCTCCAGCACTGAGGCAATACTTGAAGTAATATTTGAGATAATATTAGGGGAAGTCACAGTTCTTGTTGCTCTTCCTGGGCAAAGAAAGGAAGAGAACTAAGGGTCAAAATGGAAGGCAGCATTTGCCAGGTAATAATTGCTGTCCCATACAGGAATTAGAAGAATTTAAAGATCAGAATTCTCTGTAAGGGAAACTGAAATGCCTCCAGTTCCACCCGTTTCCTCACTACCACATTTAGCCTAAGTCTTTCCCAAAATATGTGAAACCTTGTAATAAATGAGATATCTTTTCCTTTAGGCAATCTCTACCACCCCTTGCCTGTCCTAAGAAATTTGATTAAAGTATAGCAAATCTCTTTCAATGGAAGAACATTTCAACGGAGCCCACCAGCAGGCTCTGGTAGACCCTGACATTCTCCAGAACCATGTTTATTTTCATAGAATCACAGAAAATTCTGAGTTGGAAGGGGCCCACAAGGATCATTGAGTCCAACTCCTGGACAGGACACCTCAAAAGTCACACCGCATGCCTGAGGAGCATCATCTAAATGTTCTTTTATTTAAGTGATTATCCATTGATTCTGGGCCTCAAAGGATCCAACTCTTCTCTGCCATCTCATGGTGATCCACTTGCTCTTCCCTTTCCAGATCGACAGCATGCAGGCCCTGCTGCACTGCCCCAACGTGCTGGTGTGTGTCGGCCGGGAGCCCTTTAAACCTGTATCCATGGAGAATCTGAGGAAACACTCGGTGGAGAAGCTTCCCAACCTGCCTCCCCATTCCAACGGCAACAATGTCAATGAGAACAATGGAAGTAAGCAAAGCTCTAGGGGGTGTTGCTCAGTCTCCAGCCTGTGTCCCCCAATGTGGCGATTACAGGCACTATTGTAGTGCTCCAAAGCACAGATTTCATGTGGAAAATGCACTTCCCTCTCCCTGCCTCCCAGGCCTTTCCATCCTCCCCTTCTTTTTCTCTGGTTTCCTTCTAGGATTTCCTCCCTGCAACCCCCAGTCTTTCTCTTACATGCTCCCCATGTCTGGCTGACTTCCCTTTCTCTTTCATATCTCTGTGTCTCCTTTTCCTTCCAGAACTCCCTCCTTTCCTGTGTCTGTCTCCCCAAACCCTTGAGGTTTCCCACGGATCATCTATCCCCTTGTCTGTCTGTCATGTCATGCCTGCACTCGTGGATTTCCCTGCACCAGGACCAGAGGATGCCCTGGTTCTGTCAGAAGGACACTCAGTTTCTCCTGCAGGCTGCAGCTGCCCTTTTGGGAACAAAGCATATTTTTATGGAAAGGTTATATTCAGGAAGGAGCATCCCATGGATCATTCAGGATTATTTCTTAGGCATTTAATCATGACTTATCTAAAGTCACAGGTGACTAAACCAGCCATAGTATGTAGCCTATGAAAGGAAACTTCCCACTTACAAATGGCAATTAATCTCACCTATATTAGGGATTTGTTGTGGGATGAAATTAAGTGTGCTCTGGAGAACACCTGTTTCTCTCCACTGTCAATAGTGGGAGCTGGAAAAGATTCATTTGTGGGTTGACAAGTAGTTGTAGAAATTTATGGACAGAGACATTCCACACACAGTGCCCAAGACATAAAACATTGGAGGGAAGCGTGAGAATAAACTTTGTCCTTCCAGAGCAAATATATCAATACATTTATAAAGGTGGTTATCTAAGAGCTATTTCATGTGCTACTCATCCTGGCTGACATGCTCCTGCTCAACACTTCCTTCCTAAAGTGTCTCTTTTCAGCTGCATATCCATGTACCCACAGAGGCTCGTGATTGTCCACACAAGGAAATTTTGGACAAACATAGATTAGAAACAAACGTCTTTCAAAGCAGCCTGAGAGCAACATGTTCTTGAAATGAAGGCTCTCAGACCTCAGTAAGCCTATGCAGGTCACTGCAGTGGGTCATAGAGAGGTGTGCTCCAGATTGCAATTCCAGAATTCCCTTTCTAGCACTGATTTCTTCTACACTATTTCTCTATCACCAGTTTACAATTCCTCTTCTATTTGTTTTTTAATATTTTAATAAGCATTATTGTGCTGGTTTAAAGATAAACCAGCAGGAGGAATGAATCCAACTCACAAACAGATTGCAAGTCAGAATTACAATTTAGTAAAAAGATCACAGTAAGTACAAGGGTACAGGTTAAAAACAGTCTGTTTGACCCACAAAAACAAGTGTGTAACCCAGCACCCTGGGGCACAAACAGAATGGTGATTGTCAGCCCCTG
>JAWWEU010000111.1:114267574-114280036 GCA_035583155.1 Acropternis orthonyx
AATGGCTCCCCGGAGGGGTGTTACCACACCTGAGTCACTGGTGTGAAGACAGGAAACCTTTCTTATCTCACAGATGTCCCCAAACACACAGCTTGTAGCCTGAGGGGTCAGGTGTGCCCCAGGCAGCTGCTGCAAATGATCCATTATTAGCAGTTCATGAGGGGACCAGGTGGAACTCTTTTCTGTCGGGCATGCAGTCTCTTTCCAGGTTCCACAGTTGAGAGAGAGAGAGAGAGAGAGAGAACGTGACCCCTCTGAGGACAAAGGATTGGTAGATGAAAGGAAAATTCCAAGATTTTAAATCCATAACAATTATAATTATTGATAGTGGCACATCCCTGCAGGGACTGAGTGTCACTCTGGTCTATGTGGCCACGTGCTTCCTGGCACACGAGTGGAGAAGTGGATGATGCACAACAAATCATAGAATGTTCTCAGTTGGAAGGGACCCATCAGGATCCCCAAGGCCAGCTCCTGGCCCTGTGCAGAACACCCCAGGAATCCCACCGTGTGCCTGAGAGTGTTGTTCTAACACTCCCTGAAGTCAAACAGGTTTGATGCTGTGACCACTGCCCTGGGGAGGCTGGAAATATGTAACACTTGACCTCTAGTTAGGGAAGAAGATGACTTCTCCATGTATTTTTCCTGATGGAATAAGAAGGATGAAAACTTGCACAGTTAAATAAAGTGTATAGGTTCCCTGCCATCCTAATTATTCTGTGATTTATGGTAATCACTTAGTCAAAGACAAATTTTCAGATTATGTATATTGGCATAAGCTTGGCTTTAATGAAATAATGCAAATATTCACTACTTTGAGGGTTTGACTTCGGCATTTTGTGTCATCTTTACATGGCTTAACATTTCTCTCCACCTTTCTTTCCTTTGCTCCAGTGAACTTCGGACTGAAAGCCAAAAAAAGCGTTATCCACCCACGGTCATCATCAAGCAACAGGTCCATGAGATTTTCTTTGTCATCAGAGAAGTCGTATCCCAATGGTCTTGCTGCCTCTCCGGATAACAGCGCCCCCTTCTCCAACGGCTGCTCCCATCCCAAAGCTGGGGACCTGGTCCATTCCCTAGTCAACGATGACATAGAGAAGCGGGTACACGTCAACAAGGACGGGAGCTTGTCCGTTGAGATGAAGGTCCGCTTCCGCTTGCTGAACGATGAGACTTTGCAGTGGTCCACTCAGATCAAAAAGTCCAACCTGATGAACCGGCTGCCTTGCGAGGAGTCAGGAGCAGAGGAGGACAGTGGAGTGGACCCCCTGCAGAAAATGAACCCAGAGGTCAGCTCGGAGGCAGATGACTCCTTATATCCCTGTGATATCGATTCCTACATGTCAAAACTCGAGGAATCGGAATGTGATGAGGCTCACTGTCACAGCTGTGGGAAGAAGCACCAGGGCTACGACATTTGGAAAAACCCCATGCACATGTCCCAGAGGGAAGAGCCCAGTGTACGAAGCACGTGGCGCACGCGGTCGTCATGCTCCAGCACATCTTCCCGGAGGAGAGTTGTCCACAAAAGAATTACTTCTGTGGACAGCCTCCACACCACATCCAGTGAGGAATTCTCCGAGCACATTGTGCGAGAATCCTCATCCTACTCAGAGACTGTAGAGAACAGAGTGGCGTATCGATCCATCAGGAAGCGCACGTGCCGAAGTGATTTGTCTACAGGTGCTTCCAATGCAGAAGAACAGCACGAAAACACTCGGGCAAGCACAGGAAATAGCCAGAGACCTTCATCCTTGGGTTTGATGTCACATTCAAGCTGTGAAAACAACCTGGATACTCAAGACAGCCCCGAAGACCATGAGATCAGCAAAACCTTTTCGCAAAATGAAGAGGAAAATTGTTTCGAGTCTTCCTCTGTGAAGGGCTTAAAGGATGATGTGGAAGAGGTTGAGAGCAGCAGAGTTGGAAGTGTCATGTCAAGGTCATCTCTGCAGTCCAGACGGAGCAAGAAGAATGCCTGTGAGGAAACCAGCAGTGTGGGTAGGAGTATGTCCTCCTCAAGCCTTCAGAAGGCAAATCAAGGAGACAACTCTAAGAGCTCCACCCCTGCCAACAGTGTTCACAGTAAGTCCAGCAACTGTACCACCCCAAAAGCAAAGAGTGAGCAGGATGAGCACTCTGATGACAATGCAGTGGTCTCCTCTGTCTCTGGTGAGTCCTGCCCTAAGAAAGAGGCTGAAGAAGTGGAAGCAGAGCAAGAAGAAAGTGAAGTCAATGAAGTCAGCACAGTGTCAGCAAAATCAAAGGCCAGCCAATCAATTAGGGGTGAGAGCAGTGAAGGGGAACGGTGCTCTACACAAGGAAGCCACAGTACCAGAGCTACTGACAGGAACAGCAAGAAAGGTGACAGTGATGAGAACATTCCAAGCAACACCTCTTGCTCTTCCAGAGGATCCAAGAAGAGCAGACGCAGCCACATTCACTTGGATGCACAGTCCGAAATGTCTGTGTCTTCACTTGGATCCACTCAGAATAAAAAGGATTCCCTAAATGCAGATGATGTGAGATCATGCAGCAGGGCATCCAATTACTCCAAAAGCTCATGTGAAACCAAGAAAAAATCTGCTGGAGACCCCATGTCTCATAAGTCAGGATCTGTTCGATCAAACATTTCATCTACTAGTGAAGCAGAAGCAACTGCAGGTCTTGCTGAGGAGAAAAGCTCTAAAAGTACCGCCAATGGCTACAGTGAATCCTCAAAAGGCTCAAAGAAGGGAAGCTGCAGAGAAGAAACTAGCAAACCATCATCCCTCTGCTCAAGTTTTTCAAGTCCTAATGGAAAAGCTGGAGAGGGTCATGCCAAGGTTGGTTCAGAGCCCCCTTCTTCAAGACAGGGAAGTATGAGTGAAAGTGTGTGTTCCAAAGTTGACCACACAACTGAGCAGGGGATTAGAAACGGAAATCCTACAAGCAGCTCCACAAGAGTCTCTTCACAGTCAGAAGAGAAAGATAAATGCTTGTTGACACAGATGTCCCACGAAACGGATGAGAGGTGTTCCCAATCAAACTTGTCTCAATCTTCAAAATCAAGGCAGACAAAGAGTAACAATCTTCGGGTGAAGATGTCCAACTCCAACCGGGCATCACTGTCTGAGTCTATGTCAGTGTGCAGCCTGCACTGCCCCGCCCCACCCAAAGGGAAGCCCAAGAGAAGAAATCTGCGTTCAGCCGTGCTGAAGAACTCCTCTGTTAGCAGCGTTGGCAGCGAGTCAGTGCTGACCACAGGAAAAGAGCAGCGGGAAGTCGTAGATTCCTCCAAAGAAACTTCCTATGGGTCAAAATCAGCAGCACCTGAAATAAATGATCAGGATAACAAAGAGACTGAAGATTCTGGTAACAAAAAAGCAGAGGAAGAGCCAGAGGACATGGGCGTGCAGGAGGAAGGGAGCGATTTAATGCCCTCCGCTCTACCAAATACATCTCCAGAAGAAGTCGTGCAAGAATGGCTCAGAAAAATTCCTTCGGAAACGTTGCTTGTGAAATATGAAATGGAGGATGATGGGGAAGAGGAAGCTACAGAGACAGCCACTGAGGTATCACACTGTACACACACCGAGGAAGCCCCAGAGGAGGAAAAAGCTGAGGAAAAGAATGTGGAGGAGGCTGAAAATGAAGCAAAGGTTGAAGTGGAAGAAGAGGCAGCAGAAGACGTAACAGTTATTGAAGAGGCTGAAGAATGTGTGAACCAGCAAGAAGCCTCTGAGGTTGCATCTGAGACTGCCAAAGCTGAGCAGGCAGAATGCAACCAGTCAGTTGCCTCCAGCCAAAATAACAACAGGAGAGACCTGCCTGCTTCTGTCCAGACTTCTGTCCAGATCATGAAGGCCTTGCTCAGTTCAAAACATGAGACCAAATTTGACCGATCCAACAGTTTGCCTGAAGTGTCCCCCACTATGGGGAGAAAACTGAGCAACTCTGCTAACATTCTGATTACTTGTCTTGCCAGTCTCCAGCTCCTTGATGAAGAGTCAGAAGATCCATCAGATAACTCAAAATCTTTAAATAAGTCAAGGTATACAGAGCTGCTGAATATTTTTCAAGCCCTGTGGTTGGGATGCACAGCTGACAGGAGCGGGCCAAGCTCAGGTCAAGAGGCAAGTGAGCAGGCAAAACCAGACTCTGAGTCTAAAGGCCCCAAAACTGTGGATCACGCCTTCACTCACATGTCCTCCTCTGGGGTTGATGTCTGCAGCGGGTCTGGTGGCTCAGGAGAAGAATGTACAGCTGGTGCCACTTTAGTGGCACAAAAAACTGTTGAATTCAAATCAGCCGAAGTGGAAAATGCAGAGACTGGCATGGAAGTGACTGAGGCTGAGGAGCAAAGCAAAGAGGAAGAGCAGCCATCCCGCCCTTCAACAGCCTGCTCAAAAGCACCAGGAGAGGAAAAAGCACAGTCTGCTAGAGGGGACTCTCTAATTCAGGATGAAGAAGAGAATAAGGAGGAAGAAGAGAATAAGGAGGGTCAGCAGAGTGAGTGTGAACACGGTCAAGAGGGAGGGGGAGAAAATGAAAACGAAGAAAACAGCAAATTAGCTGAAAATGGAGAACAAGAAGCTGAAGCTGTGAATGATGAACTCCCACAAGAAAATCCTGAAGAAGAAGGTGATCAGCCAGCCACTGCTGATGATACAAATGCCAATGATTCAGATGGTGGGGCAGAGCTAAAAGCTGATTTGGAAGAGCATCTTGAAAAAGAGTCACCAAATGAGCCAGAGCCCAAAGTTGATAGATCCACCACTGTGGGCACATCCCTTACGAAGCAAAACTCAGTGGATCCAGATCCAGTCTGGGTCCTGAGACTGCTCAAGAAAATTGAGAAGGAGTTCATGGCTCACTATGTCAATGCCATGAATGAGTTAAAAGTCAGGTGGAACCTGCAGGACAACCAGCAGATGGATGAAATGATACTAGAGCTGAAAGACGAAGTGAGTAAAAGGATACAAAAAAGCATAGAGAAGGAGTTGAGGAAGATCAGAAGTCGGGCTGGGACGAGGGTGCCAAGACCTCCGGACAAGCCACCCACGCCTGAGTCAAAACTCCAGACGGAGCAGAGGAGGTGGAGGTTGCAAACTATGCATAAGAAGTCACTCTTTGGGGACAAGAACAACCACCAGACCAGGCGGGAGGACACGTCAGACTTATCCTTCGAGACAGAGAAAGACTTAGCGCTTAGTACAGCTCTTGAGGCCAGTGTTAGTAAACAATCGAGCGAGGACGAATATTGTCCATGTGACTCCTGCGTGAGGAAAAAACTGGCCTCCAAGCCCGCAAGACCTGCCGTGGTGGCCACCAATGCCCCAGTCATGAAAGCATTTGATTTGCAGCAAATCCTGAGGCAGAAGAAAGGTGATGTTGAGGAAGCCATTGAGGCAGAAGCAGCCCAAGACATCAAAGGTGAGCCCCAGGCAGGTGAAGAAGAAGTGGAGGACAATGAAGGAAAAGAGCCAGAATTAAATGGAGATGGAGATGAACCTGAAATAGCAGAAAGTCAAAAAGGTGATGGGGAGGATGAGGTGGAAAATGAAGAAACCAAAGAAGATGAAGGAGAAGAAGCAGGGGAAGAAACAAAAGAAGGAGAGGAAGAAGGGGAAACAAAAGAGGGAGAGGAAGAGAAAGAGGAAGAAGAAATAGTTAAGGCTGAAGAGGAGGAAACAAAAGAGGAAGAGGAGGGAGAAATTAAAGAAGATGAGGAAGTAAAAGAGGAAGAAGCAGATGAAAATAAAGAGGAAAGGGAAATAAATGAGGAGGAAGAGAAGGAGAAAGAGGAAGAACCAAAAGAGGAGGAGGAAGAAATTGAGGAGGAAGAAGAAGAAGAAGGCAAAGAGGAGGAAGAGGAAGTGAAGGAGGAGGAGGAAGAAGCAAAAGCAGAGGAGGAAGAAGAAGTGAAGGAGGAAGAGGAAGAAGCAAAAGAGGAAGAAAAGGAGGGGGAAAGGAAGGAGGAAGAAGAATCAAAAGATGAGGAGAACAAAGTGAAGGAAGAAGAGGGAGAAGCAAGAGATGAACGGGAGGAGGAAGGGAAAGAGGAAAAGGAAGAAGCTAAAGAGGAGGAAGAGAAAGGGAAGGAGGAGGAAGAAGGAAAGGAGGAAGAGGAAGAAGAAAAAGAGGAAGAGGAGGAAGAGAAGGAGGAAGAAGAAGTGAAGGAGGAAGAAGAAGCAAAAGAGGAGGAGGAAGGGAAGGAGGAAGAAGAAGAAGCAAAAGAGGAGGAGGAGGAAGGGGAGGAAGAAGGGAAGGAGGAAGAGGAAGAAACTAAAGAGGAAGGGAAGGAGGAAGAAGAAGAAGAGGAGGAAGAAGAAGTGAAGGAGGAGGAAGAAGCAAAAGAGGAGGAGGAGGAAGGAAAGGAAGAAGTGGAAGAAGCAAAGGAGGAGGAAGAAGAAGTGAAGGAGGAAGAAGAAGTGAAAGAGGAGGAGGAGGAAGGAAAGGAAGAAGAGGAAGAAGCAAAAGAGGAGGAAGAAGAAGTGAAAGAGGAAGAGGAAGACACAAAAGAGGAAGATAAAGAAGAGGAAGGGAAGGAGGAAGAAGAAGAAAAAGAGGAGGAGGAGGAAGGGAAGAAGGAAGAGGAGGAAGAAGAAGTGAAGGAGGAAGAAGGAGAAGCAAAAGAGGAACAGGAGGAGGAGGAAGGGAAAGAGGAAGCAGAAGAAATTAAAGAGGAGGAGGAGGAGAAGGAGGAAGAGGAAGGAGAAAAAGAGGAGGAGGAAGGGAAAGAGGAGGAAGAAGAAAGGAAGGAGGAAGAAGAAGAAGCAAAAGAGGAGGAGGAAGGAAAGGAAGAAGAGAAAGAGGAAGAGGAAGAAACTAAAGAGGAGCAGAAGGAGGAAGGAGAAAAAGAGGAGCAGGAAGAGGAAGGGAAAGAGGAGGAAGAAGAAGAAGCCAAAGAGGAGGAGGAAGAAAAGGAAGAAGGAAAAGAGGAGGAGGAAGAAGAAGTGGAGGAGGAAGAGGGTGAAGCAAAAGAGGAAGAAGAGGAGAAGGAAGGGAAAGAGGAAATAGAAGAAACTAAAGAGGAGAAGGGGGAAGAGGAAGAAACTAAAGAGGAGGAAGAAGAAGGGAAGGAGGAAGAGTGTGAAGTAAAAGAGGAAGAGGAGGAGAAGGAAGGGAAGGAGGAAGTAGAAGAAGCTAAAGAGGAGGAGGGGGAAGAGGAAGAAGCTAAAGAGGAGGAGGAAGAGAAGGAAGAAAAAGAAAAAGAAGAGGAGGAGGAAGAAAAAGAGGAGGAGGAAGGGAAGGAAGAAGACTTGGAAGTTAAAGAGGAGGAGAAGGAAGAAGAAACAAAAGAAGAGAAGGAGGAGGAGGAGGAAGGGAAGGAGGAAGAGGAAGAAGGAACAAAGGAGGATGAGGAAGCAAAAGAAGATGAGGATGAAGCAAAACAAGAGGAACAGGAAGTGGAAGAAGAAGCAAAAGAGGAAGAAGAGGGAGAAAAAGAGAAGGAAGAAACAAAGGAAGAGGAGGAGGAAGCAAAGGGGGAAGAGGAAGAACAACAAGGAGAAACTCAAAATGAAGACCAGGAAGCTGAAGAGAAGTCCAAAGGAGAAGATGAAGCCGAAAATGAAGATGAAGAAACAGAGGAGCCACAGGATGAGGACGTTGTGGCAGATGATGAGGCAGAGGCATCTGAATGCAGTGGAGATGCCGAGGGCTCTGGAACTGACAACAATCCTGAAGAAGATGATGCAGAAGGAAATGGAGAAGCTGAGCAAGATGAAGCTGAGGCACCAGAAGGTACAAAACCAGAGTCAGAGGGTGAGGCTGAGAAGGAAAATGGTGAAGGAGATGAGAAACATGATGAGAACGATGAGGAACCTGCCAATGATGACCCTGACAAGGCACATGAAAAACACGAAGACAAAAGCAACAACAAGATTTCTGAGAAAGTCTCAAAGGCCAAAGGCAAGAAAAATAGCAAAAAGCTGGAGAGTCTGAAGAACACCACCTTTTCTTGTTATTCTTCTATAGGAAACTTCTCACAGCAATCCCAGAAGGGGTCTGAAGATGAAGGAGAAGATGAAGAGGAATGCAAAGATGACAACAACCCTTCAAGTCACGCCCCCAATGGAGAGGTTCAAAGCAATGAGAGCTCCAAACCCTCACAGATGTACCCTGAGAGTGAGCAAGAAGAAGAGGACAAAGAGTCCTCATGCACTGATCCTGTGGGAGAGGAGGACCAGGCAGATGCTGAAGGTGCAGATACAAATGAGGCTGAACACACTGAAGAAGTTCAGGCTCCTAAAAAGAAGGAAAACTCTGATGAGATTGACCAGGATGACCTGGACTTCTAGAACTGCTTATTACAAACTGTTTTTTCCTTCCTTTCTTTCGTTTTCTTTCTTTTTTTTTTAAGTATATTTTCATTACATATTCCAGTATTTCCAGTGAGCTGAGCCATACTTACTGGCTTTTCTTCTGAGTTAAATGTGGTAAACTTGATCTTGAATCCTGTGAGTAACGTTGCAATTGCCTGCCCTCATTTCTAGAGGGCTGGTAAACTCATAATTATTTTGTGGTTTCAATAGATAGGTGGTTTGGGGAAAGGGAAGGCGGTTTTGTTTGTGATACCTTCTTGTTCCCACTCTTTAAGCCGTGCTGTTTGCTGCTTGAATGACCTGTGGCTCTGCTGGGCATCATCACTGAGTGACTTCAGGATGCCTTTCGTCTGTTGCATGCCATTTTCCTGGGAAGATTGCCAATCCATAGAAACACGACAAAATCGGGATTTGTTGCCAAAGTCTGGTCAGAGCCCACAGAGATGTACATTCATTTTTCTCCCTCCCCTTCCTTAGCCTGCCCTGCCCTCTCTGTGCTCAGAGAGAGCAAAGTTTTCCCCATTTTCCCTACCTTTCCTTTAGTAGATGTTGAGCCCATTCCTTACTTTGTTGGAAAGCACTGAGAGAGTCTTTCCAGTAGATCTCCTCTTCCAGACCCCCCTCTGTTTATACTGTGCTCATCACTGTAGTGGTAGATAAAAAAGATGAGTTAATTCACCTGTCAAGTGTCTGAGAAGTGGTTGAATGTAATATTGAACAAATTAGAAATAGATTTCCGTCCCTTGGGATATCCTTTATATGCCAATGATGGCATCTAAGCACTTTACAACCATCTGGGAACCCTCAGACAATTTTGCACGAGGCCCTGTATAGAAGCTGACGGGATTTGCAGTTGTTCAGTGCCTCGCCCTTGCAGACAAACAGCAAAATTTAAACTACTCTTACCTTTAACATGGAAAAAGTTAGGGCATTTGTGCTGCAGCAAACAGCTGGAAGAGGCTTAAACATTTATTGGAGAGACTGGACTTTACAAACCACGATAGAACTGCAAACTTCATTTAGAAATGGTTTTTTACCGGATTGTATCTTTGGTTTTTTCCTTCCCCTGGGGCAACATATACATCTCTGAATAAATGCCCAACTAATTCCAGGAGACGTGTGACCATACCTCAGCTGCATACACATGTAAACCTCTAGGGAAACAGTCAATTTTATCCATAATTTGCAGGGAGAGTAAAACAGAGAGGGTGAAAACAAAATGCCTTAAATTGTATGGTGAAAAAGTATGTGTGTAGCGTCGTGTCGGGTTTGTGAAGATGTATGGAGACATGTTGAAATAATCAATGTTCCAAATCAAAGTGTTTATATTGTTTTCATTTTTCAGACTCAATTCCTTAACTTATATGCAACCAGTTGCACAGAGCAAATTTTATTTCACTTCAATGAAGAATTGGGTTCAGCTCTAGAGGTTCATACTTAATTTTAGGTGTCTGAGAGATTGGACTCTTTGTGGAGTAGTCAGTGGAGAGCTGGATCTCAGTTGAGCTGATCTCGCAAAGACTGAGATCCTCCAGGGATTCCAGGAAAACC
This sequence comes from Acropternis orthonyx, assembly GCA_035583155.1. Lineage (NCBI taxonomy): Eukaryota > Metazoa > Chordata > Aves > Passeriformes > Rhinocryptidae > Acropternis > Acropternis orthonyx. The sequence goes on from JAWWEU010000111.1 coordinate 114,277,438, forward strand.
ACACCATCCTCAAGAGAGACAAGTAAAGATCTTCAAAAGAAGGGTAGCCCCATCTGTGAGCCTCATGAGCTCACAGAATGGTTTGGGTTGGAGGGGACCTTAAAAATCATCCAGTTCCCACCCCCCTGTCACGGCCAGGGACACCTCCCACTGTCCCAGATTGCTCCAAGCCCCATCCACCCTGGCCTTGGATACTTCCAGGGATGAGGCAGCCACAACTTCTCGGGGCAACCTGTGCCAGGGCCTCGCCACTCTCCCAGCCAAGAATTTCTTCCCAGTATCCCATCCAACCCTGCCCTCTGGCAGTGAGAAACCATTCCCCATTGTCCTGTCCCTCCAGGCCTTTGTCCCAAGTCCCTCTCCAGCTCTCCTGGAGCCCCTTTAGGCACTGGAAGGGGACCTAAGTTGTTTCTGGAGCCTTCTCATGTGGATATCTTGGGTTTCCAAGGACATCTCAGACAGAACTGCACCTCTGCCTCTTTCTAGATGCAACTCAGTTAAACCTTGACTGTCTCCAAGTCTGGTATCCTGTCTCATCTGATAGTCTCAGTTCCATGTTTTACTCCACTGGACATTTCCATACCTAAAATACACTTTCAGACAGCTCTGAGTCTGTAGTTTAAGCATCAGTGTTTAGTGCCAGTTGAGATGGCCTAGAGAATCCAGGATCACACCACACTGCTGGTCTAAAAAGGGGAAGGTCTCCTGTAGGTTCAGAGTCATCACAAACATTTTATAAATGTCAGTGATGCTCCAGGGCATCTTCAGCTGGGTTAGTCATGGATGTAAAATAAACTGAATCCACTTCTAAAATTGTGTAAACAAATCCTACCTTGAGAAACTGAAGTACCAGCTTAAAACTAAATGTTGAAACTAGTTTGGCTTTGGAGTACATTTGTTGTGGTTTAACCCCAGCTGGCAACTGAGCCTCAAACAGCCACTCCCTCACTCCCTCCATGGTGGGATGGGGCAGAGAATGGGAAAAGTCAGAGAACTCACGGGCTGGGATAAAGAGGGTTTCACAGGCAAAGCAAAAGCCATGCACCCAAGCAAAGCAAAACAAGGAATTAGTTCACTGCTTCCCATGGAAAGGCAGGTGCTCAGCCAGGAGAGCAGGGTCCCAACACACGGAACGGTGACTTGGGAAGACAAAGGGCACCATTCCAAGTGTCTCCTCCTTCTTTCTTCTTCCCCCAGCTTTATATACTGAGCATGATGACTCATGGACTGGAATATCCCTGTGGTCAGTTGGGATCAGCTGGCCTGGCTGTGTCCTCTCCCAGCTCCTTGTGCATCCCCAGCCCACTCTCTGGTGGGGTGGAGTGAGGAACAGGAAAGGCCTCGACTCTGCGAACCCTGCTCAGCAATAAGGAAAACATCCCTGTATTATCCACAGTGTTTCCAGCACAAATCCAGGACACAGGCCCACACCAGCCACTGTGAAGAAAATTCACTCTACCCCAGCCAAAATCATCACCAAAGGAAAATAAAAACTTACTTCTCGCTGACACAGAAATGCTTAAACTTTTCCTGGTATCTCAGCATTGCACTAACAGGTTAATTCCCACTTCTGGAGTATATGATGAATGTCAAACCTGCTCCACAGGCCAGTCCTGTCCCTTCTGTGTCATTTAACATCACCTTTAAGTGCTATTTGAAGATTCAAGCAGAAATTGTTGTGCCTGTGCTCAGTGCTGGGCTTTGCACATCGATGAACATCACTTGTACGAGCCAAATTTCATTGCAAACTCTTTCCAGCACCCCCTGTTCACACAGGACTCTGTAGCCCTCCTGAATCCTCCTTTCCCAGACTTGTGCTGGTGGTTAAAGGCAGCACTTACACAGGATCAGTGATCCCTCTGGGATTTACTGTCCAGGTCAGGAAGAAATAGCACTGCTACAGGGCAATTTTCCCTTTCTGTGGTGATACCACACGATATCATTATTCAGACTCTATTAAACCTTTCCAAAGTATCCACAGCAAATTCAAAAATACTTTTTAAGGTGTCCAGTACAAGAAATATCAAACATACAGTTACATCCATTGATTTATAATTAAGGCACCAAGGAGAAAGTTGTGCTGGACTGGTTCATGCCACCAATTCATGTGTGCCAGGTGATTTTTCCTGGATTCTCCAGGCAATGTGGAAAGACGAGATCTCCCAGCAGTTATTCAGAGTGTCATATGGGACTTTCGTCTGGAGGGGTGAATCCTATGGGTTGTAAAATCCTAACCCAGGTATTTGGACCAAATGTTTGAATCAGGCTGGAACTACCCCTGCAGCTTGGAAATTGGGCAGGTACCACTGCGTGGTTTGGTTCCAAACCCAACCTAGGGAGAGTGGATGAAGGTTGTGGCATTCCTGATGCCAGGGAAAAGCTGTTTGCTGTCAGAAGAAGCCTGTTATTTAGTACTTCACAGTCACAGAATCAGAATCATTTGGGTTAGAAACGACATTTTGGATCCTGGAATTATAGAATGGTTTGAGTTGGAAGGGACGTGAAAGATCATCCAGTGCCATCCCCTGCCATGGGCAGGGACACCTTCCACTAGCCCAGGTTGCTCCAAGCCCTGTCCAACCTGGCCTTGGACACTTCC
>JAWWEU010000111.1:114285417-114318561 GCA_035583155.1 Acropternis orthonyx
TTGCCATGGCCAAGCGAGCTTGGACAGTGACAGTGAAATCCTCAGGACTGTCTACAGCAGCCAGTACTAACCGGGGCTGACCCTGTTGAGCATCCAAGATCTGACAGGATTGGATGGCAGGGAGGCATTTAACTGCCCAGGGGAGGGTCCCCACTGAGACTTGAACTCAGGCCCTTGGGATTAAGAGTCCAGAGTGCTCTCCCTTACACCATCGGACAAGGAATAAAAGGACAGTAATGGGTACCCTGAAGATAGAGAGCTATAGTGCTTATTCCAGAGGTGAGGAATGCTTCATTCAGCCTTGGTACCATATGCACATCTGAAAAGTCCATCCCAAGAAGAAAAATCCATAGCAAGGGAGTAAAATTTTGGAAGTTATTCATGGAGTAACTTAGTTTTCTGAGCCACAGCCCTAGTGATGCACTTTAAAATACAAGAACTTCAGGGATGAGACCAAGCTAGTGAGGAAAGTGACCCCTGTCAGAATCAATCCACAACAGCAACATGTGCTGGGAGGGAAGGAGAACATGGGGAGGAAAATACACCCACTTTGTGAGATTTTTATTGTCTCCCATGGCCATTGCCCATGCTGAACTGCAAGGATTTGGTTACATCAGATGTCTTTTGGAGCTGTCACCCAGTGGAAGCAAGGTACCACATCTAATCTCATCAGATCTCACCTTCCTGTGACATCCCCTGAGCAAGGAAAGAGGATTGTGCATCTCTGGCTGCACCCCAGATTTTCATCATGTGTGGGAGCACTGCTGCTGGAGGGGAGGGACAGGAGATGGGAAAAAGCTGAGCACCCCCTCCTTTCCCTCACTTTCCTGTTGCTCATCCCTATCTCTTCCTGTCTGGTGATCCTGGCAGACACTGATCTTTTCCCAGCAAGATGACAGGAACCCAAGGTCCCTCTTGGACTCGGGGTTATTTCCCTGCCAGGGTGGCAAGGGGGGCACCAAGGGGAGCTGGAAGATTTCATGTTCCACAGCCACTGAGGAAAAGGAGAGGAACAAAGGATCCATCCCCAAACAGGGTTCTGGATACATGAGCAAGTACAGGTGTCTTAGAGTCTCTTTTCCAAACCAGGAATGGTTCAAAGAATTCTGCTCTTGGTTTTTGGCCATGTTGGAGCAGACCAGCTTGTGGAGAATGAAAGGGATGGATTTACATTAGTGTCATTAATAATCAAGAATTAGAATTCAGGTCTATACTAATTATATCTGCAATTCATGTTAAGATGGGAAGACATTTTACAGTTTCCTGACCCTGAGGACTTTGAGACAACTCCATGACCTGGGTCTCATAACAGAGTCATCTTGTATGTAGATCATCCAGAGAGAGAGGAAGCCCCACTCTGTTCTAAGGGAGGTTGTGCAAACTCATAGAGGAACTTTGAAATAACCACACTGCTTTTCCAGCCACAGACATTTAGACATTGTGCTTAAACCACAGCTCTTCCCTGAGCACTTGCAGCTGCCTGGATGACTCTGTAGGTGCCTGTCCTGATGTTGGTCATGTAGAGCCACCCAAGCCCTGATCACACTGAGAAACACAGGCTGGTATTTCTCCGGTCCTTGTACTCATTTGCCTTGACCATCATGGAATCATAGAATGGTTTGAGTTGGAAGGGACCTGAAAGCTCATCCAGGGCAGGGTCACCTTCCTCTATCTCAGATTTCTCCAAGCCTTGTCCAACCTGGCCTTGGACACTTCCAGGAATGGGACAGCCACAGCTTCTCTGGGCAACCTGTGCCAGGGCCTCCCCACCCTCCCAGCCAGGAATGTCTTCCTAATATCCAATCCAATGATCTGATCAGTGCTCTCAAGCAGGTTATGCCACACAGAGTGAGCAATAAACAATCACAGAAACTCTCTCAAGTCCCACCAGTGTCTTGCAGTCAGGGGTACTAGTAGGAAACTAAATTTTTGAGTGATCTGAGGATATCCCAGCTGGTAGCTGGTTTGTTTGACATAACTTATCAGTGGAAAGAACATGGTCTTCCAGGGCAAGGCCCTTACTGCTGAACTACCCAATCATTGCCATACACCAGTGGATCATATGGTAAAAGAGAAACAGTGCAGAGTATCTATGGATTAGTGCCCTTTCCTAGAACACAGGAAATGGAGGTTCGAGCTCCATATGGGGTTGTTTTAACAAGGGCATCCTGGAAATGAGGAGAAAGGGTCTAACATCTAAACAGGCAAAAGGTTGCTTCTGACTGCTGCTAAAATATGTGCAAGGAACAGGTTGGTATCTTCTGCTACACCCTCTGGATCAATCCCCAAATCCAAGCAGGTAAGGACATGCCCAGCTGGTGAATCCCAGCAGGGTTTAGAGGTGAGTAAGCTCCTCACTGATCATCGCCGTGGAGACTTAGGCAGCTCCAGACATGTCCAGAAATGCTGTGTGGGCAGGACTGATGGCAGTAAAAGAGCATCTGGTGTATCTGGGGGTAGGTGACTGCAAACTTTTCCTTTGGGAAATTAACTACTCTAAAGGCTTGCAGCTCTTCAAGAGAATGGACAGCACAAAACCCTTGCTAAGCTCAGAAAAACCAAACACCATGTTTTGAAGTCACACTCAGTAATTGTCTTCATCCCTGATGCAGAGGCAACTTCCTTAGCAGAACTAGGCATTGCTCTCTGCTCTCTGTGACCAGTGACAGGACCCCAGGGAATGGCTGGAGCTGTGTCAGGACAGGGCTAAGTTGGATCTCAGGTAAAGATTCTTCCCCCAGAGAGTGATGGGCACTGAACAGGCTCCCCAAGGCAGTGGGCACGGCCCAAAGGCTCCCAGAGTTCAAGGAGTGTTTGGGCAATGCTCTCAGGGACAGGGTGGGATGGTTGGTGTGTCTGTGCAGGGCCAGGGGTTGGATTTGGTGATCTTTGTGGGTCCCTTTCAGCTCAGGATATTCTGTGAGTCTATGAGTTTCCCATGACAACAAAACACTGAAGAGGTGGAGATAAGGGCCACTACAAAGGCAATTAAGCCTCATCTGAAAGGTAAGAAATTGCCCCCCAGTTTGAGGAGTGCTGCATGTAAGGTTGGTTGGTGCTGAACTGAAACTTAGCCATGAGTTGCTGGGGACCCACAGTGTCACCATGATGGAGTCACCCATCCTTGTGTGGACTCAGTAAGGAAAGAGCAAAACAATCCTCCTTACCTGCAGCAAGGACGTGTGTCACCTCAGGACTATACAAATCTCTGCAATCCAGCTCCTTTGACCCTTGTGGCAACATTCCACCACCGCCTTGCACCCAGGAATGTGTGGAGCCCTCCCATGTCCCTTCCATTTTGGGCTCTCCTTAGCCCCAAAAGCTGCAATGCCATCTCTCAGAGATGAAAGTGTTAGACTTAACTTGGTGCCACATGTACAAAGTGAGGCTGTTTTGTTACAAACAAGACTCTCTTGAATATTTGCCTGAACTCCATTGGCTGGATTGGTTTTCCAGCTGCCTGTGGGTAGCTCAGGTACCAGAGAGCATCTCAAGAGGTACTGGATACTTGTGTGAGGGCAACTGACTGAGTTACCACTCCTTGCTGTTTGTACCAAGTATTTAGACAGGCAGTTCACGTGGGGACACCTGCAGGTGTCCTGACTTCAGGTGCCCACAAAGTGAAGCTAAAAGTAAAGCAAGGTGAGCTGAATCCTGCCCTAAGAGAGCTCATACAGTCATGGGATGGTTTGGGTTGGAAGGGACCTGAAATACCATCTTGTTCCAACCCCCTGCCATGGGCAGGAACACCTTCCACTAGCCCAGGTTGCTCCAAGCCCCATCCAACCTGGCCTTGGGCACTTCCAGGTATGGGGCAGCCACAGCTTCTCTGGGCAGGTACTCATTCAGTGTGTCAGGTACTCACACAGTGAGAAATTTTACCTTTCCTGTGTAGTGCATCCCAGAGCACTGGCAGAGAATTGTTCTAGGAATGGATAAACACCTGCAGTAACTCTCAGATCTTGAGGGAAAAGGTATCCAAGCATAAGTTAGGAAGTTTGGCCACTGGGATGGGTTCACTGCTACTTTTGCCTCCTCCAGGAAAAAGGTGATTCATTTGGATCTGGCACCTCGTGGTGCATCTTCCAGTTGGGGGAATCCAGCTAAAGACCACCCTGTCTCTGTGTTTGCAGTTCCTTGTTCCTGTGTGAGACCTGTGTGGCCAGGCTTCTCTCAAAGCCTAAAAAGAGGTAAGATTAAACCCCACATCATGAGACAAAAGAGAAATCAGGCAGCTGTACTGAAGCATCATTGGAAGAATCCCTGTTCTTAAATAATAGTGACATGGAGATATATTAATTATGATAATCCCAAGAAGCCCAGCAACCAGAAGGCTGAAGAGGGACTTTTCACAAGGGCTTGGAGGGACAGGACAAGGGCGAATGGCTTTAAGCTGAAAGAGGGCAGGGTTAGATTGGATATTGGGAAAACAATTCTTCCCTGTGAGGGTGGTGAGGCCCTGGCACAGGTTGCCCAGAGAAGCTGTGGCTGCCCCATCCCTGGAAGTGTTCAAGGCCAGGTTGGACGGGGCTTGGAGCAACCTGGGATAGTGGGAGGTGTCCCTGCCCATGGCAGGGGGTTGGAACAAGATGATCTCAAAGGTTCCTTGCAATCCAAACCATTCCATGTTTCTATGAGCTTGGAAGAACTCACCTACATGGAGCACAAACAAGCAATGACAGATTGGATTCCAACCCTTCAGGAATGGACTCACTGAGAGACAGGCTGAAATAATGAAATAGGTTAAGTGATTAAAGGAAAAACAAAACAAAAACAAAAAGAGAGTGTCTGGATAGCAAAATGTCCATGGAGTGAAGTGCTCCACCATCACAGACAGCAGTGTAAACACATCCTGTGAGCCAGAAACAAATGAGAATACCACAGCATCATCCAGTTCCGCTCCCTACCCTGAAAAATGCTTTATGCCAGTCTTTTCTTGTCCAGGCAAGTTCTAAACCTCCTGAGGCTGGGTTTGAACAGTGTGATGTGTGTTTTCTTGTATTATTCATACCTGCAGTCAGGGAACTGCAGCACTAAATTCAGACGGACAAAACACAGGAATATGGCAGCAGGGAAGATGGGAAGAAAGAGCAATGCAAAGGGACAATGAAATGTAACAGAGCAATGCAAAAAGGCAGCTGGGAATAGCTGGGGATCAGCTGTAAGAGGAAGGCTTCACTTTGATATATGGTGCCAGAGACATTATTAATGATTTGCTGGTTTTTACCTTTAAAAACGTGGGGTGGATTATTTATTATGTCACCACAGTGCTCATATGATCTATGAAAGGGGCAATAATACGTATCTGTTTGTGGCCTCTCAGATTCACTGTGTTTTTACAGCCTTTAATTAGGATTTAATTCTGTGCTCCTGACACACGGAAAGAGTATGTGGTATCTTAAAGCAAAAGAAAAACACTCCCTCCTTACTTAAAATACCCTATATGCCTTTTGACCATGAGTGAACAGCTCTGCCCATAGTCACTGCAGCACTTTCACAGGTCAAAGGATTTATTTTCCTTTGAAAAGAATAAATAACACAAGAAAAGTCAGTTGGACTATAAATACCCCTAAAGTTTAGAGTCCTTCCATGAAGGTAACTGGTAAAACGGTGGTCATCAACTGAGTGGGGATCTCAGTCGTTACTCAGTTTTCTGCATTTGGGAGAAATGGGCTGTGATTTGGACACAGGCCCATCATTTGAGGCTGGGGAAAGGTGTGTTAGACTCAGACAACACCCTCCCTGGCCATGAAAGCTCAGAAGTGCGGATAACCCACTTTTTTTCGTGTCCTCAGCACTTCTGAGTATTTCCCTTTGGAAATCTTCTCTTACAGATCATGGCATCATAGAATGGTGTGAGTTGGAAGGGACGTTTAAGATTATCTCCTTCCAATCCTCTGCCATGGACAGGGACACCTTCCACTATCCCAGGTTGCTCCCAGCCTCATCCAGCCTGGCCTTGAACACTTCCAGGGATGGAAGACCATTGTTATCTCATCTGATTTTCTAAATTTGCTTCTCAGGACATGAGTTGTTCTAATCATTCCTGAACCAGTGGGATGAGACCTGCAAATCCTCACCTTAGACTATCCCAGTTTGGGGTTATGAAGAAAGAGGAAAAGTGGCCACAAGTGTCCTACACTCATCCATGGCGATCCTTCAGCAGAGAAGTGGGGCTGAAGATGCCAAGATTTGAGGAATAAGGCTCAGAACAGAGCTGACATGAGCTGTGGGATGAGCAGAGCCACAGGGAGACAGTGACACACAAAGGGAAAGATGAATTTGCCTACATGAGATTATCTATTAATGATGCCAACAGCAAACTTCATCCTTTGGGAAAATTTGAAAGCAACAACCACTGCAAAACAGGAATGGACACATTTTACCAAATAGTCATGACATCTGTGTGAGGGACCTTTTTTCACAGAGCCAGAGGTCCTTCTGGCCCTTGGCATGTCTCTGCAATGTTCAGCAGTCTTTAGGAAGAACATCTAAGACGTGAGAGCATTACAGGACCTTCCTCAGTAAATCCACGTGAAACCAAGAGCTCATGGTCTTGCTGAGCCATGACTGTAAATTTGTGTAGAAATCCCAGCTGCCACAAGGGTCTTCCAACAATAACCCCAGATGTTTATTTTCCTTTTCATTAAACTGCAAGGAAGCACTGAGGGTTCATGGATGCAATGTGACTTTCCTGAAACAACCTCAGGCACAGCTCAATTCCTGTCCTCCAAGTTGAGTGCCCACCATTTCCCATCCCATCTGCAAGCAGACCATGGTATCAGCACAAAACCTCAGCTGCTACCAGTCAGCAAAAAAATAAGAAAAAACTATTTGGAAAATCCAGTGGTCCTTGAGCAAGGCAAGAGATCTCCACATATCCTGGTGGAAAGGTTTCAACATCAACTTAAGCTGATGTTAAAGCACAAATAAGACCTGATCCAGTTTGATTTAAAGCAAATATTCAGCATTTAATCACGTATCAATTATTAAAACTCATTACATAAAAAAGTAGCAGCCTGAAATCACTTCAGTTGGGCCATTTATTCAAGTTGAGAGACTCTGAGGCTCATTTTTCAGTTTGAATCTGCACTGCCTTGCTGGGGATGATATAATACTCCCCATAACCTCTCTGTCCTGGAAGAAGCCACTCTCAGTCAATACTCCATCAGGATGACAGGTCCCAAATCCCATTGCTAGCTGTGATGGATTGTCTTGGGATGAAATTTCATATATCTTCTGCTTTCAGAGTGGAGCTGACACAAATAATTGGTGTTGCTTTTGCTGGGATGGTGCCAAATGCTGACAAAACAGTTCCCAGTCACAAGTGCCAGTGCTTTGAGTTGAGATTTGTGTGCTGGACAACAGGAAAGTGTCATCATGGCAAGGAGCTCGACGGGCCTCAGCTTACTGGGACACAGTGGCCTCTTGGATGGTGCAAGAGCTTGATGTGAGAAGGGTTGGTGGCACAGCCAGCTTGGCAAGAGCTCTGTGTGGGCATGGAAACTCAGCTGAAGTCTCACCTTGAGTCCTGGAGAGCTCAGGAGTTCAGGAGAAAGGGCATCAGGCCCTCATTCTGCAAACCAACCCTTAATACTCTCTTGAAAGACCTACAGGATGGTGACAAATTCTTTGGTGCTATATGATGCTCTATTACTGTGTAAGCTTTCACCCCTAAAAATCTGACTGTTCCTACAGTCATTCAGGAGGGAGGAAGAACTAGAGACTTTCTCAGCATCATAAAGGAAGACTGGAGCCAGGGCCTGACCCCTTCTTCCCACAAAACTCCTCCTTCACCAAAGTCCCTACCTCTTTGTTGCAGTCACCATCCCCACCTGCTTTTCACCAAGACCCCAACCCTGACTCATCCCTCGGTGCAACCAAACCATAGCAGGGATCTGTAGCTATTCCCTGGGAAGATGCTCCATCCGAACAGCCTCCTGGGATAAATCAAAATTAACTCCACTGGGCCAGTGGGGTGAATGTCACCACAAGACAAGCCTCACTGAAAGGTTTCAGGCTGTAAAACAGATTCACCCAGTAACAACCCTCGTTTCCACCCTTAAGGACTCGCACTTGGTGACACATGAATAGAGGGAGGGTATTTTACATGTCCCCAGGGCTTCCAAAGGCTGCTTAATTGTCCTCCCGCTCTCCCACTTTTCCTTTGCCGCATTGTTAGCGTTATCAACAATTCCCATGCACTGTACCAACACGCAGGAAAATAATCCCACACCTGGCACCGAGGCTTGTATCCTGTCTGCAGGGGCCGAGGGGGGGAACAATTGGATCTGCATCCACCGTATGGCACCGCACACGGCGAGCGGGGAAGGAAACCCGGGGCACCGCACAATTGACGGGGAAGCATCGGCCGCGCTCCGGGGAAGAGTTGGCCGACATGGGACTTGCCTTTCCAGCGCCGGGCTGGGATTTGGAGACACGCGGGATTTGGACGCCCTCTGCTGATGGTAGAGATGAGTAAATCGGGTTTCTATTCAATGCTGGGAGTCCAAGCCAGAGCCAACGTCATAGAATCGTAGAATTGTAGAATAGTGGAATCACAAAGTCATAGAATCATTGAATTATTGAATCACAGAATCGTTGAATTATAGATTCATTAAATCACAGAATCATTGCATTATAGAATCACTGAATCACAGAATCATTGAATTATAGGACCATAGAATCATTGAATTATAGAATCACTGTATCATAGAATCATAGATTCATTGAATCATAGAATCATTGAATTAGTAGAATCATAGAATCACAGAATCGTTGTATTATAGATCCATAGAATCATTGAATTACAGAATCATAACATCACTGAATTATAGAATCATAGAATCATAGAATCATTTAATTATAGAATCATTGAATTTTAGACTCAAAGAATCACTGAACTATAGAACCACAGAATCACAAAATGGTTTGGGTTGGAAGGGACGTTAAAGATCATCTCCCAGCCCCCCTGCCATGGACAACTCTGGTTTTGCATGAGCATAAAATAATAAAAATATGGAATGGAAGGGCCTTCTAGGCCTTCCCCACCACCAAAACTGAAACCATTTTTACTTGAATTCATATTGTCATAATTTAGTCCATCTTCTCATTTTGAAAGCTATTTTTTACCCTGCTCCATTCTGGCACATGCCTGTTTAACAGCATGGCCAGCTGATTTCCAGTGTTTGCATCCCAGCACTATGAATGCAGCCATTGGCTCTGAGTTCCTCAGGAGCTCATCCACAACTTCTCTTTGCCCGGAGAAGCTGTGGCTGCCCATCCCTGGAAATATACAAGGCCAGCCAGGTTAGGCAGGACTTGTAGCAACCTGGGATAGTAGAAAGTGTCCCTGCCCATGGCGGGGGGTGGGAATGAGATGAGCTTTAAGATCTCTTTCAACCAAACCATTCTGCGATTCTATGATTGAGATCTCCACAACCATCACCCCAATGTCTCATAGAGTTTCTGAAGCTCTGAAAAGTCTGGCTTAGCTTTGTCTCCCAGGATCATGAGTTTCCCCATCCCTGGATGGCATAAAGTTAACGACATAGAGTTGACCCCTCAGGTTTCTTGCAAAAATTCTCAAAATTCAAACAAATCTACTCTTTCCAAGTACAGATTTGCAATTTCCTCCTTCAAGGACTGCAACTTTTTGTTCTGAGGCAGAAAGTATATTTTTTCCCCATGGAAGAGCAATGAAAGGGAATCAGCAGTTGGGGAGTGACCAGCTGGTCACTCAGAGACCCTTGAATTAGAAACAAGTATTAGAACACCAGAATCATTTATGTAGGAAAATCCCTCAAGGTCATTCAATCCAACTGTTCCCCAGCACTGCCAAGGCCACCACTGACCCATGTTCCCAAGTGTCGCATCCACACAGCTTTTAAATCCCTCCAGGGATGGGGACTCCACCACTGCCCTGGGCAGCTGTGCCAGGGCTGGACAACCCTTTCACTGACTTGCCCACCTTTTCTACCAGCATCTCCACATGGACTGGCAACCTCCTGAGGTTCCCTGGCCACTGGGGAGGGGTATATTTTGCTTTGTGCAAAGGCTTAGAATTATCTGAGTTAATAATTATGGTGCTACAGAGCAGAGAGGGATTTTATCCAGGCACAAATATGAGTATGCTGACCACAAAGGACCTGTGCAGACACAGAAATCTACATTTTGTATTGGTAACAAGATTCTTTCATTGGAACTTCTAATCCCTATGTTAATTCAGTATCTCTTGTTCTCCCTCTGTGCCATGATCCCACAGCCCAGGCAGGAACCTGAGAGAGCTCATGTCTGTGAGAAACAGCCTTGTGGGGTCTCATGGGAAGACACATATCATGTGGACTGAATTCTGGAGTCCTGGAGTCAGAAACAGCAGCCAGACTGTGCCCTGACCAAGTTTTGAAGGCACACAGACCCTGTTTCGATACCTTGGTGTCTGAAAAAAAATAATCCTTGGGAAGTGAAGACCACATGCCCAAAATGTAGGTGCCTACTCCGATTACAGTCTTGCAGAAAAACTTTCTCCTCACCTCTGTCCAGTGATAAAAAGTCAGATGGATCAGGAAAGGCTCAGGTTCAAGTTCCTCATCCTAGGGGTGCTTCAGACCAACATCTCCTCATTGCACTGAGGTGTGTTGTACCTTAGGATGAGTCTGGCTATGGTCAGAGGTCATTTACCTCTCTTTGCACCATTCAGAGTGCCACTTGGAGAGCACCTGTGTAGGAGCTTGGTTAGAGCATTGCTCTAATGAATAATCAAGACATTTACAACTAGTAGGACTCTGGTCAGGACCCTCAGGTGCTCAGAACCTCCTTTCACCCAAATTCCAATACCTCCTGCCCAAACTGACCAGCAGAGATGTGCCCACCCTGCCAAGGGTGTCCTCTGTTTTACTTTCTCAACCAGCTCACATGGGTGACTTTCAGCTCCCAGACTCACAGAATCACAGAATATGCTGAGTTGGAAGGGACCCACAAGGATCATCCAGTCCAACTCCTGACCCTCCACAGAACCATCCCCAGGGATCACACTCTGTGCCCCAGAGGATCATCCAAACACTCCTGGAGCTCTGGCAGCCTTGGTGCTGTGCCCACTGCCCTGGGGAGCCTGTTCAGTGCCAGACCACCCTCTGAGGGAAGAATCTCTTCCTAGTACCAACCTAACCCTTCCCTGACACAACTCCAGGCCATTCCCTGGGTCCTGTCCCTGGTCCCCACAGAGCAGAGATCAGTGCCTGCCCCTCCTCTGCCCCTCCTGAGGAAGCTGTATCTGCAGTGAGGTATCCCCTCAGTCTCCTCTTCTCCAGCTGAACATACCAATAACCCTCAGCTGCTCCTCACACAGACTCTATCCCAGCGATTTTGATGTCCAGGGAAGCCAGGAAGTTTTTAGGTCACTTTTTTTCCCCAAGTGAGGAGAGGCAGAACAGTTTTCCAGCAAGAAATCTGAATGGGCCACCCCCTCCCTGCAGTGCCCAGGGGAAGCCGGATGCCAAACTCCATCTCCCAGGGATGAAGGCACTTAAAAGCCGGGTCCTGCAATGCTCTGTGTTGCAATGACTGACCCACTCTTGTTCTCCCACGTCCCACCTTGCACCCAGAGGTGGCAGCGCTCCAGGCTCCCAAGCCCTGATGAAAGTGTGGAGCTTTAGCTGGGAAATATTTCATCTTGACAAAACAACAGCCCGATTTCCTGTATCTTTACACAAAAGAAATAACAGGCGTGTGTGTACCAAGGGTATTTATCTATACAGGATTTTGCCTTACAAGGAACAATAGAAACTTGAGTCCCTGTGGTTGCCCAACCACAGCAGAGTGTTTAGAAGTTGGGTTTTTTTTCTTTTTGGGGGGTTGTTTTGGAAAATACTGTGCATATGGGAGTTCCTTAACACAGCAAGACAGGAGGCAACTTCCTGTTATGAAAACAGTCAACAACCTGACATTCAGCAATGTGACATTCCCTGCACCCAACGTGATAAACAGGCCTGATAAAGATCTGCCACAATAGGTACAATAGCACCCTCCCCCCCATAAAGGAATAGGACGTGGAAAGAGCCTCAATACACAAATATCCCAAGCCATCTCTTCCAGCTCCTTTTATACAGTAGGTAATCTCATCCTGCTTTCCGTATTTTCCCAACATTGATTCATTTCCCCTCAGGCAGGGGTCAAAGTAGGAGCTGGGTGTTTGATAGCACTTTCTCGCAGGTCTTTGTAGTTCAGAGGCAGCACTCGGTGGAGATCTGAAAACTGTTTACTGGGTTTCCCTTCCTCCTGCCGTTTGTGATCCCTGCATTTCAATGCCCCAGCTGCTGAACTCATCCAGCCTGTCCCCAAAGTCACCTCCTTGGTCTCAATTAAACTCCAGAAGCAAAACAAAAAATCAGTGGGAACCTCTTCCCCCTTCCTTGACCTTGGTAATGGATGCTGGAGCTGCCTCTTTTCCTCCCTGATTCCATACAGCATCCACCACAGGAATGCTCTGAGTGTCTCTGCTAAGGCTGCAGAAGAAATATCAGATAATATTAATTTGTCACTGAGGAAGTGTTGGATGCACTTTTTCTCCATCTGAAATTGACTGCAAAATAAAAGAGGAGGATGACCTCCATTGCTACTCAGATCCTATCTTGCTCAGAGGAGTTGTGGATGTCCCATCCCTTTAAGTGTTCAAGGCCAGGTTAGATGGGGCTTGGATCAACCAGGACTAGTGGAAGGTGTCCCTGCCCATGGTAGGGGTGGAATTAGAGGAGCTTTTAAGTCCCTTCCAACTCAAACCATTATGGAGTTCTATACATCCCATTCTGGCATTCCTATATTTATTTTACAAGGGCTTCAGTGATTTTTCAGCCTCTCCACAAACCCCAATGAGGTTTAGTGGATTATCTCCCAGCTTTCCCCCATGGACTGCACTTCTGTTTTGACATCCTAAAAGAAAAGTAGTGAACACTCAGCTGCTGTGTCCTAACAACACTTTGGGTACCTCCCAGGCCTCTTTTGCTCTCACAGAAATGAAGAGCTCTCCCTGGCTGGCAGAAGCCTTCGTGGAGCAAGGCCATTGAGCCAAGAGCTTGTCCCGGTGGCCCCAGACATCTGAGGAATGCCTGTGAGATGGGGATGAAAATCCTACACCTCTCACAAGCTGTGGTGCCTCTGCCCTGACTTCTAAGGGAAGCAGGGACTGCTTATTGGAAAGCACAGCTGGACGAGACACTTGTTCAGCAGGTAACTTGTGCACCATGAAGGTATTGAAACACCTTCACCATGAGGCCACAGTTGGGCTCTGAGGGCAGGGCACATTTCACTGGTGCTCCAACCTCTCTGCTTTGCCTGGACTGACAACAAAACCCCGTTGCAGGAGGGCTCTGGATATGTGATCAAGCTAAGCCTGGGATGGGGAGGTATGCGAATCTCAATCTTCCTTTGGCAGAAAGGTGCACAAAGCTCTGCTTGTTGGTGCCAGCTGTTTTATTCTCTGCATGCCCTGTTTTAGAAATAATATCACTCTGCACTGCATTGCACTAGGCCTGTCTGGCTGGAAAAATTATTTTCCCCAAGTCCTACTGTCATTGATTTATAAGGGATGTAAAAATGGACAAGAAACAGAGGAACAGGGTAGAAAGATGAACAGCTGCTCCATACCATCACATTTTGAGGCTTGATTGATTAGGATGGTGGGATGGAGACGATCTCTCTGTGGGCAGGATTCAAACCAGGTACCTGATCTTTGTTGGAGTTATTTGGGTCTGAGGTCTAAACTGGATCCAGCTGAAGAGAGGGGGATTGTCTCACTGCCATGGCTAACAAGGGTGGTGGTGACTCTGGACACTCCCAGACACAGGAACCAAGACCCATAGGGATGGTCTTGGAGAAGTTCTGGGTCAAGGACATCTACATGTGTATGTGACACTTTGAGGACATGTTGGTGGGCTTGGCAGTGCTGGGGACTCAATGACCTAAGAGGGCTTTTCCAACCCGATTGATTCTGTGATTCTACAACTAAGAGAAGTGGAAGGAAGAGACTGATTATTCCTTCTTCTTACTGATGAATCCAGGGCTGGCAATGGAGTCAGCCTGGACTGAAAAACTATTTATTGGGCTGCCTTTTCTCTTGGAGGATAATTCTTTGTAGCCACAACTCTCCTGGGTTATCCTTCTCCCACTCTGATCTATCTGACTGCCGGCTCGGTTCCCACTCAATGAGCAGGTACTAGTTTTTCCCCATATCACATGGCCCTAATTCCTGTCTGGTCAAACCACCTATCCTGGGAAAGTTTAGGTTGGATAGAAGGACAAGATTCTTCCCCCAGAGGGTGGTGGGCACTGAACAGGCTCCCCAAGGCAGTGGGCATGGCCCCAAGGCTGCCAGAGTTCAAGAAGCCTTTGAACAATACTCTCAGGGACAGAGTGGGATTCTGGATGTGTCCTGTGCCGGGCCAGGGGTTGAACTTGATCATCCTTGTGGGTCCTTCCAACTCAGGTTGTTCTAATCTAGTCTAAACCCAGGTACAGGATCCCACTGATGACTCCTGCATCACCACTGACATTCCTGGGCAACCAGTTCAGAGATGGAGAAAACCCTAAAGGCCCAAAGTGTGGAGGTCCTTGCTGGTAGTGCTGTGGCACAGAGACAGGATGGTCAAGGAATCATCCAGGAAGGATCTTGTGCTGAGAGGAGAAGTAGGATTCATTGGCTGCCCAAGTCCAGGCTGTCCACAAATGGAAATATTAAAGTATCAAGGAGAGGCAACCCAGATTTCAACCTCTTCCCCAGCCTGGTCAAACAAGATGCAAATTAGACCTTGGCTTTAGTCCTTACATTTCATATTATGGTATAAAACAATGTAGCAGCCTTATGGTAGGAGTAGTACAGCTTGTCAAGGCAGAAAATGAGCTGTATATTCAACCACGCTCAGTGCCTCTATTGAAAAGTATTGAGTGACATCTGGAAGTATTCTTGTCATCTAATAAGATCAAACAAGAGCACTCAGAAAACCACCCTAAAAGCCAAAGAGAGAAAGAGAAAAATCAATTCCATCTGGTCAGAGAAGCCCCTGCTGTGCAGTGAAGGCTTTCAGGACTTTGTGTGTGGCACCTTCCAAGCAGCTGAGATAGAGGAGCTGTGCTCTACCTCAGGTCAGGGTGACACGGGGTCTGGCACCACCTGGAAATCACAAGGACCAGCAGCTTGACCCAGGGGCAGCACTTTAAAACATCCTCAGCTAACACCTTGCAAGGGGAGAAATGTGAAGAGCACTAAGGGCAATGAGAGGTGCA
The DNA here is from genome assembly GCA_035583155.1 of Acropternis orthonyx. Classification (NCBI taxonomy): domain Eukaryota; kingdom Metazoa; phylum Chordata; class Aves; order Passeriformes; family Rhinocryptidae; genus Acropternis; species Acropternis orthonyx. The sequence goes on from JAWWEU010000111.1 coordinate 114,300,694, forward strand.
GTGGTAATCTGGGAAGAGAGCACATTCTCCTCGTGCAGAAAAGTCATTGCCATGCAAACAATCTCATTAAAAATGGGCCTGTGGTCATTAAAAATGAGTTGTGTCTGTACTCACCACAGCCAGGCTGTGCCTCTGTGGAGGTCACCCTCTAACCTATCAGGCACCACACACGATGCCCAGCTAAGACCTTTCCTAAAGCCTGAGCCATTCCTGGCCGGGGCCAAAACCATGTCAAGAAAGGCTCAAACAATTCAGTGGTGCGGATGAAGGAGTTCCTGTCTGGGGTAATTTACTGGTGTGATGCAGCCCTTGAGCCCTCGGTGACCTCGTCTGATCATGGGCTCTGATTTACGGCACCGTTAATTGCTATAATTCACTATTTCCGCTGCGGGAGCAGTGAGAAGCCTCAGGCTGAAGGAGAAATGCTTGTGCTGGTTGCTACTCCAAAGCAGAGTGGGCCATCTCTGCTCTTAAAAGGGTCTCCAAACCTCAATATAACCTGTGAGAAGGAGAACCAGTACCCAGAGGGACAGGGGAAGGGAACAGCGATGGCAAGCCACACTCGGGGCTGTGGCCTTCTCATGGTGTGTGGGCAGGAGGATGGAAAAAGGACTTTAAAGCCAAAAAGGAGACTTTTAAGGACAGATCAGAAGGAGAATGAGAGAAGGCTTTGTGTGCATGCACAGGAAGGTGCTTGCACTCACAGGGTACAAGGTATTTGCCACAGAGAGCAGCCAGTGCTGCCTCCAAGACATCCACCTTGGAGTACAAGGGTGCAAAACCTTCCCAGGCCACTCAAGTACTGGGTCATGTTCTTTTTGCACAGGTGCAAAACCACCCACTAAAGCAAACACTTTGGTCCACGAGAGGCTCATGTGTTGCACTTGGGTTGTTTGCAAACCCTTCAGCTTGTATGTACTTCGTGCCTGGAAGATGTTAAGCTAAACAGCTGTGTTTGACAAGCAAACTCCTCAGTGCCTCTGCTACCTCATCACTGGCTCAAAAGGTCTCAGGATCAAACCCAAAAGTTGCTCTTTCCATGGCCTTCAGCATCCAAAGGGGGCTTCCCTGTACATTAGAAATGGAAAGACTTCCATCAGCTTCTGGATGCACCAGAGTGGTCAGTGCATCATTAGTAGGAGGCCTGTAACACTTTTCTGGTTTAGGAGGAATTACATGGATACTTTCCATTTGTTCCCCATAGCTGAACTCCATCCAGAGCCTCACTCACCTCCTCTGCTCCTCGTTCCTTGAGAGGCAGTTTTTGTTAACACGGAGCAGGCAGGATTTGCCCTTGTGCCCCGTCCAAGAAACAGAGAGAAAAATAACCCCAAACAATTGCAAAGCTTTCATTTGAGAAATTAATTCACAAGGGAGTAAGGTTAAAAATAAAGTTCTTTGGCCAGAGCCTTTATAAGCTCCAACCATATTCTCTGGAATATAATTCATAAGCACAATATGTTTTTTGTTGTGAATGAGTGTGAAGTACCAGAAAAGGAAAGAGGAAACCCCTAATGTAGTCCTGAATAGACCTGTGAAAAAGGATAATAAAACTTGTCCTGGATTTCCTTTAGCAGCAGGTGCTTCCTTTGGAGTTTCTATTCATTCAGACTGTGGACAGTCAGAGCCTGCCAAATTTCTTTCTTTTTTTTTTTTTTTTACTTTTTTTAAAGACAACATTCAGTTGTTCTGAATTAAGGTGAACTTGTCTTCTTGACCACTGTCAAGCTCGTGGTCTCACCAGGTCAATGGCAAAGCTTCTCCAAGCTTTTGTGGTGGGTTCCCTTCCACACCTGACAGAAAGGTTCTACCACACTGCTCAGCAGGTTTCCTCAAGCATCCAAGGCTTGAAGGCCCTAAAATGCCATTTTAAGTAGACCACCCATGTTCCTGGTGAGACATCCATGCTTGCGCATCCACAGCAACGGTCCAGCTGTGACTGGGGGAATACAGCTCCTCATCCTCACTAGGCTGGGCTCATTTCTGTGGAGAGATCAGGTGATATTGATGTCTAGAAAACCATCTGCCACAGGATTAAATTGTCCCTTAACCATGGCATGTAAAGGCCAGCATTGCCCAGAAAGTCACTGAGACCCTTCAGCTCTCAACAGCTCTCTGGACAACACTTAGAAAAGCCAGCTTCTCCCTGTCAAACGCAGCCTGACTTCTCTCCCAAGCCTTTTTCCAAAGACAGCACTGCCAACTTCAACCATTCATAGAACCACAGAATCCTGGAATGATCTGGGTTGGAAGGGACCTTGTTATTTATACAGACAGAAGAAGGAGGTTAAAACCTGAATGTACCTTTCCTGAAATTACTGGAAGTGTTGACACAAACATGAGGAAGGTACCAAATATGTCACAAATCTTCCTGTCCTGCATTAACAGGCAGAAGGAAGAGGGAATTGGAATGAGATGGTCTTTAAGGTCCATTCCAACCCAAACCATTCTACGATGAGAAACACTGTCCAAACTATGTAAACTGCCGTTTATTAGGCAATTATCTATTATTTTCTGTAGTTGTTTTGTCATGCCAAACATCCTTACTGCCTGCTTCAACTCCCTCCAAATGAGGCAAACATTAACAGCTCATCCTCTTCCCTATATTTAACATTCCCAATCTGGCACAGATTTATACCAGCTCTGGTAACAATGGCATGGAACACCTGTCAGTGACTGCATTTGCCCAGGGATTCGCTTCGTTCCATGTTGTGTGTTTAATAATTCCTGCGAACAATGGGACAAATAAACATTATTTTTTTTGCTCAGCTCTCACTCAAGCCAACTCCACTGTCCAAATTGTACATGAGAGGCCTGCAGAGGCTGGTGGTTGTTTCCTAGACTTGTGGCCTCTTTCCCTCAGAAATGACATTGTCAGCAGCTCCGAGCTCAGAGAGGGCATTTACCACTTGTATGTGAGGAAGGAAGAGGAAGAATGAGCAGGAAAGGGGCAGCGTCGTGCAGGGCCCTGAAGGCAGGGATGACAAATCTCAGCTTCAAGGGGTGGATGACAGACAGATCTTCTAAGAAAGGTCAAGGCTGTCTGAGCAAAGGGATGAGAAATATGTAGTGCATGGCGAAGGATGGAATAATGAGGGATTGCAGGACCCACTGTAGGAGTTGGGAGCTTTTGATGGTTGACACGTTGTGGCTCTGTCCTGGAAAAAGATATGGGGATACGGAGCATGTGGACCTACTGGAGAAAGTCCAGGGAAGGGCCACAAAGATGTTCTGAGAGCTGGAGCAGCTCTGCTATGGACACAGTCTGGAGAAGGCTCTATGGAGACCTGACTGTCTTCATGGGGAAACACATAGAAGAAATAGTACAGAGTAAGATGGATCATGGAAAGTATGTCTGGAAATAACCCCTGCTCTGCTGTAAGCAAGACTTGTGGTCCAGATCCTAACCAAGTTCATGGATACCATTCCTCACAGACATGTTGTCATATCTGCCCTTGTGCAACCCCCACCTGGAGTGCTGCCTCCAGCTCTGGAGTCCTCAGCACAAGAAACATGTGGACCTGATAGAAGAGGTCCAGAGGAGGCCATGGAGATTCTCCAAGGGCTGGAGCTCCTCTGCTCTGGAGCCAGGCTGGGAGAGCTGGGGGTTTTCAGCCAGAGAAGAGGAGGATCCAGGACACCTGAGAGCCCCTTCCAGTGCCTAAAGGGGCTCCAGGAGAGCTTGAGAGGGACTTGGGACAAGAGCCTGGACTAACAGGACAAGGGGGAAAGGTTTTAAACTAATTGAGAAGAGATTTACATCAGATCTTAGGAACAAATTCTTTACTAAGAGGGTAGTGAGGGACTGGCACAAGTTGCCCAGAGAAGCTGTGGATGCCCCATCCCTGAAAGCATTCCAGGTCAGGTTGGATAGGGTTTGGAGCAACCTGAGCTAGTGAAAGGTGTCCCTGCACATGGCAGAGGGGTTGGACTAGATGACCTTTAAGGTCTCTTCCAAATCATTCTGTGATTCAATGAATCTCCGTTTCTATGGCTCCATCCAGCCTCCTCAGCCCTGCAAAAAGTCCCTCTCCCCATACTGTATATTGCCCTCCAAACATCCTTTCCCACCTCTGCACCAGCCCTTACCCCAGAGCAGGACCCTAAACTTACCTGCCACCCTCACCTTTTCATACCCCTGTGCCTGTGGCCCCATCAGTGCCCCAGTGGTGCCAATCTCTGACCACAGCTGCTCTGAGCCTCAGCAAACCCCACACAGGAGCCACACCATGAGAACACAACCCATGCAGATTTTATCACCCCAAAGGTCATTATTTGGGGTACCTAAAGAGGAGAAAATCCATCCCACAGCTGTACTCGAGCCCCTCATGCAGCACAGCTGGTGACAGGTGATGCTGGGGACACCGCAGCCTTGGTGGACCTCCAAAACCATCAGCCTTCACTTAACATGGGTTGCTAAAGGCCATTTATGCATGGAAAACAAAGTCTTTTTAGGTCATTTAACCTGTTCCCAGGGTTCAACAAAGCTTATTAAAGCCCAACCTTGTTACAGATATGATTCACACAATGATATTTCAATCACTTCCTCTGGGAGACTCTTTCCAACAATGCAGATTTCTTGGCTGGAGAAGAATTCCCAGGATTTGAGCTGAAGTTTCCCTTTGCCCTTGCAATGCATCCCCTCAAACAACTCCAAAAGGGGAACTTCCCTCCCTTCTCATTGCCCTGTTGAGGGCCCACATCGTTCCCCAAGGGCAGGTGCCAAGCCCATGGAAAATCTTGGCTGCAAATCAAAAAATCAGAGCTAAAATGGTCCTAATACAGTTCAAAGAAGCCCACTGGATAAAAAATACAGCATCTTCTCCACAACTCCTCCAAAGGAGGTTGTAGCCAGGTGGGGGTCAGTCTTTTCTGCCGAGGAACAACCAATAGGACAAGAGAAAATGAGCTCCAGCTGCACCAGGGGAGTGCTAGATTGGATATCAGGAATAGTTTTCCCATGGAACAGGCTTCCCAGAGCAGTGGTGGAGTCCCTGTCCCTGGAGGGATTTAAAGCCACGTAGATGTGGCACTTGGGGACATGGGTTAGTGGTGGCCTTGGCTGTGCTGGGGGAATGGGTGGACTTTAGGACCTTGGATGTCTTTTCCAACCTAAAGAATTCCATGTTTTATACTTTTCATCATTTCCCAGCTCTGGGGTATTTTTTTGGTACTGCTGTAACTGCAGGGAGACCAGGAAAATCCCAGTGACACACACCAGGATTGTCCCATTGCCTTCGCTTTCTTACACATGCCCCCACCCCCAAAGCTTTGCTAAGTCTGCCCAGGGACATTTCTAATCAAGGAGTCTTCTGATGTTGGACAGGATGAAACTTTGACACGTTGAACTTCAAGAAAGCGATGATTTCTGAAGCTTAAATGTTGTATAGCATGAACTCAGAATCCCAGAATTATTAAGGTTGGAAAAGCCCTCTGAGATCACGGAGCCCAACCATTCCCCCAGCACTGCCAAGGCCACCACTAACCCATGTCCCCAAGTGCCACATCCACAAGTTTTTTTAACATTTCCAGAGGTGATTCCACCACTGCCTTGCCAGACAAGCAACCCCCATGTCACCAGAACAGCAGTGAACACACAGTCATGGATCTGCTCCTGGAAAGAGGAGACAAATCTGCCGCAGGATGCCTGGTGACCTCATCCGGATGTTCTTCTGGAGGGCACCTCTCAGGGAACACCTCAGTGCACCTGCCAACACTTTAGCAGATTAAATGAGACATTTTTACAGTGTCTGTGAGCAGGTGTGTTGGAGACAGAGGAAAAGAGGAATTTTCCTTGCCTAGAAGACATATTTATGTTCTTCAGGTCGTAACTGAAGCAGAAGAGTTCATTGCCATTGGTTTTCTTGCCAGACCAATTGATGGTTTGGCCACAATTTTCTTTTCTCTTGCAGCTCAGTCTCTCTCAGTTTGCATTTTGAAGAATTATCTCCCAGAAAATACAGGAAAATAAATTTCTTATCCCAGGAAAAAATTGTGGAAGGGATCCGTGAGACAAAGGAAAAATTAAAATGCAGCCTAATTTGTGGTGTTGTAAATAATAAATGGCAAACCCCTACAAAGGATTTGTACTAGAATTATTTATTATCCATCAGTTGAGCATCTCTGAAAATAACTTTCCTCCCATGGGAAGGAATAACTGATCCCTTTTTATTATTTTTATTGTATTTATGGTGCTCAAGACACCATTGGGGCACTAGTTCAGTTGTAAAAGATGAGCTCTTTTCTCTCATACTGAGTGATGTGAAAATATCATGAGACAACTCCTGATGCTGCAAATTTGCAATTTAAGTGAAGTGAGTAGTTGAACAATGAGAAAAAGCAAACAGGAAACTGAGGCACAGGAGTGAAGGTGCTTTGCCTCAGTGTTATTTCAGTGCTTTCAAGTAGGAACCTGAGGTGTTTCTGAGGATTTGAGCTGTTTGAGGTCATGCAGTGAAAGTTTATGGTGGACTCAAGAGGCAAAAGCTGAGCCAGATTTCCCGGTGTTTAAATCCAACAGTATTTAGGCATGTTAGAAGAGCTATTGCTCCCTTCTATCTATCTTGAGCAAAGCATGAAGTCATAGAGTCATGGAATGGTTTGGGTTGGAAGGAACCATAAAGGTCACCTTGTTCCTACCTCCTGCCATGGGCAGGAACAACTTCCCTTAGACCAGGTTGCTCAAAGACCCATCCAGCTTGGATGGGGTTCTCTACATGCCATGTGCATGCTGAGATATTCCTTCCTGCATCCCACCAGAGCCTGGAGCCATTGCAAGGCACTGGAAGGAATCCTAAAGGTAAGGGGAGCTTCTGGTTGAAAGTCTGTGGTACAAGACATCCCCATTTTGGACAGCAACCAACAGGCAGGACCCATAAATGTCATTCCAGCTTGTGTATGTGGCAGGAGATACAGACAGGGCGGAGATGCCAGATGGGGATACATCCCCAGGTGTGGGGGTTGTTTGCTTGGCATCCACTGAATCCCCTCTAGGAATTACTTGAAGCACAATTTGAGGTGGAGATGGTCTCCAGACTTCCAAGGTGTTGGATGTCCCATCCCTGGAAACATTCAAGGCCAGGCTGGACAGGGCTTTGAGACACCTGGTGTAGTGGAAGGTGTCTCTGTCCATGGCACGGGGATTGGACTAGATGGCCTTTAAAGGTCCTTTCCAACCCAAACCATTCCATGATTCTGCGATCACCTCTTCTGCAGGTAGAGGCTCATAACCCCCTCTGGATCCCATCCTAGGCTTGATCCCAGCACACATCTCCTGCACTGGTTGTTTGTGCACATACACACACTCATTTCTCCACAGATACCAGCAAAGCCTGTGAAAAAAAGAAGGCAGCTGACCATAAACTTCTGGGATCTGCTCTCCGCAGGCCAGAGAGCGGGATGTGAATCCCTTTATTGTTGAGTCGGATTTGTTTTATTTTTTCCCCTGTTTTCTCTCTGTCCCTGGATCAGGATCCCGGGATGAGGCTGGGCTGCTGCTGGCATGAGAAAGTGGGGCCGTCCGTGCAGATGTTGCCCGGGGAAGGCGAGGTTCCCACAGCAAGTAGGAAGCGGGGCCTCACGGAGCCGGGATGGGGACTGAGGAAGTGGCAGCAGGGCTGGACGCCCACAACCAGTGATCCAGGGATGATGGGAGAGGAGAAGCAAAGCTGGGGGGGGCCCAGCATAAAGGGGGGGGACAGCTATTCTTGGACAAAAAGGGGGGCCCTTGTGGGGGGATTTTATTGTAAGACTTTGTTTACACCCCGGGCTGAGTGAATCAAATGACCTTGTTTATTGTCGGTCTCCTGAATGGACGGCAGAGGGAGAGGGAGGGGGGATGGAGGGGTTTATTATTGTTAATTCTGCCATTTACAACTTCTTCTTCTTTTTTTTTTTCCCCCCACCACACATTGTTGCCATGATAAAAGAATAAGAGGTGAAACTCTATTCCTTCCTTTCTCCATCTCCTCAGTATTCTCCAAATCCCCGGACGGGAGGCTCTCGGGATGAAAGTGCCAAGCCATGGTGCCACGTACAAGATGCAGGGCCTGATCCCACTGCTCCTTACCCCATTCCTTGCCAAACTCCTTTTCTGTGGTGAGTGAGGGGGCTGAGACTTGTCCCCCCGGAAATCAGAGTGTTCCCCTCCAGGAAGGACACAAGGACACAACAAGCCTTTTGCCACCACAGTTGGATGGATCCCTCTTTGACCCTGGATTGAGGCAGCAGCGTGGCCACAGCTCTCACACACAGGGTCATTATCTCCAGGATATAACAATATCCAAGCAAAGTTCCCTTACATGCCTGCAGTTTTTGGGAGCTGAACTGAAACCCTCTTTGAAGGACCCGGCTTTTCAGCTAAACACCTCCTCTTGATGCTGCACAGATGTATTTGGGTGAAAGTCCTGATTATTATAGTATTACTTTGCCTTTTATTTGGCCCCTGGTGATCTCCATTGCTACTCAATAACTCCCCAGTCAAGACCTCAGCAGTTTTCAGGTTATTTTACTTTACAGAGCTATGAAAATCCAGGCTTGAGCTACCACAGCATTGCTGAGAGCATGAAATGGTCCTTTCGGTTTGAGCATCCCAACAACTCTCAGAGAGATTACAGAAGTTTCAAATTACAGTTTTCCCTCCTTGTCACCTTTATCGAGTCCTTTATATGTTCTAGGATAGAGGAAAAGGGAACAAGGCTTCCCAGACTTTGTGGCATCCCTCTCTGTCCCTCTGGATGTCCTTGGCTCCACGTGGAAGTCAGTTCTTGTCCTGGGACTGGCTGTGTTCATGGGTGATCCCTGCTATCCCTTCACCTCACTTCTCTTTCCCTTCAGCTCAAGGCACTTTGATTCCTTCAGGATCATATTTTAATTTCTTAATGACTTGGAATTTTAATAGCATTATGTCAGAGACTCTTACTTGGGACAAGTTGAAACCTGTCCCAGATTCTTCTCCTCTCTGCCAAGCAACTTGGTGGAGTTTTCCTTGCTGAGTGACATATGTGTCACAAGGAAAGCATCTGAGATAGTTTGTTCAACCAGCCTGCTGGGAACTCATTATTGAAACCTGGTTTTTCAGTTTAGGTCTCTAACTATGAAGACCTTCTGCTGTGGGAGATGCCCAAGCCTGTCCCTTCGGACCTCCAGGTGCTGGCCCAGAAGACAGGATGATGCAGATGTCTCAGATACTGCAGGACAGCTCAGATGCCACCAAGTGCCCCTGTGTGGGCAGCTGAATGACACACCTCATGTCTATGGCACAGACATCTCCACCCAAGGTGGGTGTTTATCCCCCTGTTGATGTCATCAGAAACCTAACCATCACAGTCATTGAAGTGACTCATCAGATCATAGGTAGGTTTGTGATTTATGGTGAGGTGAATCACTGTCTGGGACCATTTGCCAGAGGTTTATAGGTAATGTAAGAGCCTACAGACCTGATCAGATACAAAAGCAGGGGCCAGAAGCACCCAAAGACTGGTGAGATGAGCAACACCTCGACTTTTGCAGGGCTGAAGCCCCTCCCTGTCTCCCTCAGTGAGCAAAAAACACCTTCCTGCAGCACAGAGTGACCCACAACATGAACAGGGTCCATGTGAATCCACGAGGGCCTGACAAACTAAGGTAAATAATTCAAAGGATTCTCCCAACTTCTTTGATCAATACTGGGCTACAGCCAAGGTGTTGTTCCTTGGTTTCCTACTTTCATGTGCTCCATTTTACTGGCAGAATATATTTGTTTGCCTCATATCCTACAGATTTACCCATGGCTGGAGACAGGTGGTTTTAATAAATGTAGGACATGCTCCTGGAGGGTATGAGATGGCCAGAAATCTTGAAGATTTACATCAGTGTTAGAAGAATGTGGGTTTGGCCAAGGTCAGGGAACCCTTGGAGAAGATCAGAGGTGAGAGAAATGAAATTATAAAGAGGTAGAAATGAGGAAAGAAAAGTCCTGTCTGTTATGTAGAGCCAAAACAGAGGAAGGACAAGATGTGTTTTGGTTGTGATCCCATGGAAAGGCAGAGAATTAAAAGCCTGTTTCATTCCTGGTGGCCTATCCTGTTGCCCTCTGCTTGCAGTAACAGGTGAACACCTTCTTTGCCAACCATCCCATCAATTCCCAGCCTGTGCAGTCCACAGCTTCCAGAGGGGGGGTGGGAAGCCATAAATTCCAGCAAAAGAATTACGGAATCACAGGTGGTTTAGATTAGAAGGGACCTTAAAGATCATCTCGTTCCGACCCATTGCCATGGGCTGGGACAACTTCCACTATGCCAGGCTCCTCCAAGCCCCATCCAACCTGGCCTTGAACACTTCCAGGGATGTGGCAGCCACAGCTTCTCTGGGAAACCTGTGCCAGGTCCTCCCCACCCTCAGAGCCAACAATTCCTTCCCAATGTTCCATCTATCCCTGCCCTCTGGCAGGGGGAAGCCATTCCCCCTTGCAAGGCCCTTGCAAATAGTCTCTCTCCACCTTTCTTGTGGGCTCCCTTCAAGTACTGAAAGGCCACAATTAGGTCACTCTGAAGCCTTTTCTTCTCCAGGCTGGACAATCCCAATTCCCTTGGCCAGAGAAGGTATGAGACTACAAGGGTGAGGCAGCAGCACTGCTCCTTGGATGAAGTCGATGTGGAAGAGGAATGGATCCCCTGTGTCACTCCATGGATAGCAAAAAACATCTCAGAGAGCCCCTCAGCCCAGGTACTGAACTTTTAGGAACCAGTTTTCTCCCCCACCTGACAATTGTACTAAATAGACTGCGCAAAGTGGTTTGTAACACCCCCATCTCTCTGTGGGGTCCTGTACATCTCTCTGCTGCACAAATGCACCCAAATAATCCAGATCCCCTAATATTTAGGCACTGAGCTCATCCTGAGCTTATTTAGATTTAGATTAAATGCTTAGCTACCAAAAAGCATCACATCTGTCTGACTAAGAGGGCAGAGAGGTGCAACTTAACATAAAGTTTGCAGTATGAGAAGCATAAAGCAAATTTGGTGGGGTTTGGAGCTGGATGATGCCACACCATGTCATGGGATCTCCAGCCTCGGATAAGGCTGAGTGTTTTAAATCCATCTATTATACTAAAATTGTGGCATCCTGTGCAGGGATTAAAACAAAACAGCAGTTTCTGCCATCTAGGGGTCGTATTTTTCAATTACAACCAGGATTGAGAAAGGTAAACTGTAATTTCACCTCTTTTAAATATATATATATACATATACATATATATAAGTATATACATATGAATGCACACTTTTCCCAAAAATAAACTCTGAAAGGCAGAAAGATGAGCAACTCTTTTCTATCTGTGAATTTGTAGCCAGAACCTGCATTTAATTTCTATCCTATTCTTACTGCAATAGTTCAACATTGTGCTAGAAATGTGATGGATAAAGTACATAAGAAATAAAAGTTTATTTTCCATTTGCTGACAGGGAGGAAAGTTTTTATATAAAGTCACAAAAAAAAAAAAAAAGGGTGGGGGAGGGGAGAGGAAAGCAATTATTTTATTTTCTAATTTTATTTTTTCTCTTTTAAGCTTCAATTAGCATAAAATAGCCAGTAGCATCATTAACATCACATTTCTTGTGCTTAACACCCACAGCTGAGCTCAGACTATAAAAGAATTCAACTTCTGTTTAAAGAGCAAAGAAGTGACTGGATATTTTAAGTGTCCCACACTCTTCATTGCTTGGGCATTGTGGGGAAAGATTTAAAACCTTATAAGCCAATAACAGTATTTTAATATAATTATTTCACTGTGATACACAGAGGGTCAAACTATATGATGAGTTTCTTTTTTTGACAAGTGCATGGAATGACAGGGCAAGGGGAATGGCTTCCCACTGCCAGAAGGCAGGGATAGATGGGATATTGGGAAGGAATTCTCAGCTGGGACGGTGGGGAGAGGCTGGGATGGAATTCCCAGAGAATCTGTGGCTGCCCCTGGATCCCTGGAAGTGTCCAAGACCAGGCTGGATTTCATTGGAGCAACCTGGGATAGTGGAAGGTGTCTCTGCCCATGGCAGGGCATGGAATGAGATGAGCTTTAAGGTGCCTTTCAACCCAAACCATCCTGTGTTTCCATGAAAATCTAACATTCCTGATTTATGATTTGTCTCACTTTCCCCATTTCCATGTCATGTTGATCAAACTTTACCATCTTATCTGACTGATAAAAATCTAAAATTTGAGAAACACATGAAAAACTTGTCTTATTTTCATTACATTTCATTTCTTCACCAAAGACATGGCTGAAACAGGGAGAGTTCAGAGTCAGATCCACACTGGGGCTGTTTGGCCCTGTCTTGTGTCTCCAGACTTGGTATGTTCAGGGAAAACTGCAACAGCATGACAAGGATAAAACAACCTTTTCCTGGTGCCTGGGCTACAGGAGCATCCCCAGCTTGAAGTCAAGCTCAGTTTATTAAATTCTTGGTTTTAGCATTGCAGGCCTTGCACTATCCACATTCCAGGATGTTTCATTTTCCAAGAGGTAGTTGGATTGAGGGCACCCATATGGGGCAGGGTGAGCTCTTAATAGCCAGGAGGTGGCCAAAAAGGGCCAGTTGGTCTTGTGAGGTTTCCTCCTGATTAACAGCACCTTTGTTTATTAACAGAATGAAACTACAAGTGATGAGTGTCTGGTTCCTACAACCCTCTCTGGGCTCTGGGTCAGGCTGAACCAGGAGGGACCTTTGCTTCAACTGCACTCCCTCAGGATTCTTCAGATTTCTTTTACAAATTGTATAAGAAATATGTACAGCCCCTCACTTCAAGACAGAGTTTGAGGGGTTTGAGCATGTCCAGGGAAGGGAAAGGAGCTGGAGAAGGGGTTGGAGCAGCAGGAGTGGCTGTGGGAGCTGGGTGGGGCTCAGCCTGGAGAAAAGGAGTCTCAGGGGGGACCTTCTGGCTTTCTGCAACTCCCTGACAGGAGGGGGGAGCTGAGGTGGGTCGGGCTCTGCTCGCAGGGAACAGGGGCAGGATGAGAGGACATAGTCTTAAGAGGTTCAGGTTGGACATCAGGAGGAATTTCTTCATGGAAATGGTTGTCAGACATTGGAAAGGGCTGCCCAGGACAGTGGTTGAGTCCCCATCCCTGGAGGTGTCCAAGGAATGACTGGACATGGCACTCAGTGGTCTGGGCTGGGTGACAAGGTGGGGATCAGTCACAGGTTGGACTCAATGATCTTGGAGGTCTTTACCAACCTCAATGATCTTGGAGGTCTTTACCAACCTCAATGATTCCATCTCTTACCCTTTTATCCTTGCAAACATTAATTTGTATGAAGCAAAACAGCTCCCCCAGAGAATCCCAGCACCCAACAGCCCATACACAAGGGCTCAGGGCCATAACTGGGGTGGAAGGTGATGTTCCCCTCACGAGACTGGGATGGGTAACAAAAAGGGGTAGGAAGGCTTGAATTCTGCTTCACAGCATCCTGCCTGGATATTTCAGGATGTCTTTTCCAAAATGTAAAAGCTTTAGTTTAACCACAAAGATCAACAGGAAAAATCCTCAGCCTTTCCAACATGTTTCCAAGACAGGATGCCCCTTTTCCATCCCTTTCTAATTGGGATTTCTCCCACTGAAATCATCAGAAGCTCATTATGCAGCGAAGCAGAAAGAGATTTACCTTTATTAAGGAGCACTTCAGTGTTTCTCCATGAGATCACAGTGGGATGGGACCATTCCCTTTTCCTTTTTGTACAGCCAGCCGGTCATTGTGCAGGGACTGCTTTGAAATCCTGGCAGCCGAGCAGGGACGTAGGTGGCATTGAGAAGTTGGTGATGCAGCCCCTTCCCATATGGGCAGGCAGAGGGTTGGCCAAAGCGCTTTCCAGCAGTGACTCAGAGTGCCTCTAAGCACAGTGGGCAAAACAGAACACCAAAAGGCACTTTTTAAACCCATTTGTGGATTTGAATAATGGCTTCATGACTCGAGCGAGCCTGCCAGGCTGGTAGGAGAATGTTTGGGGTGGATACAGAGCAGGAATCATTGGCAGAAATGCTGGGGAAGAAGCAGGGTTTGGAGGAGGGAGCGATGCACAGGCTGTAGCTCTGCCCTGGTAAACCAAACAGGCCTCAGTGGGAACAGGAATTTGCTCACCTACACAGCTCATGAATGGATCTGGTCCTGCATTAGCCCAAACAAACAAACACCAGACCAAAACCCAGGCCAGGGGTCATTGCCAGGAGACACTTTGGATCAGCCCCCCTGATAGGGAGGCTGAGAGTTGAACCATAGGGTCAGGCAGTTGGTTTTGGGGTTGGAAGAGCGGTCTTGGTGCCATTTAAATGATTGGATATATGAAGTCACAACATCTCTATGTTGGTTGCAGGTGAGATAAAAGAGAGTAATGTGGAGGTTATATAGGACCAGCCAGTGGTTTTAAAAGCATCTTTGGGGGTGAGGGAGTTTGGGATTTAAGATACCACTGAAATGGAAGTGCAGGATCCAGTGTAGACGCAAAAACCTGACAGGTCAAGAAAAAGGCAGTTTGATACATGAAGCAAAGCTGTGTGTGCAAGCAAAGGGGAATAAGAATCACAGAAGCACAGAATGGTTTGGGTTGGAAGGGACCTTAAAGACCATCTCATTCCAATCCCCTGCCATGGGCAGAGACACCTTCCACTACCCCAGGCTGCTCCAAGCCCTGTCCAACCTGGCCTTGGACACTTCCAGGGATGGGACAGCCACAGCTTCTCTGGGCAACCTGTGCCAGGGCCTGCCCACCCTCACAGCCAAGAATTTCTTCCCAATATCCCATCTAAATCGGCCTTCTTTTATTTGAAAACCTTATGGAGTGCAGTGACTACTTCCCATCATGGGGCAGGTGTTCAGACATCCCCAGGAAGGCAGGGCTCCATCCAGCTTAATGATACTTGGGTAGGCAAATGCCAAAAGCTGAAACACCCCCCCTTCCTCTTCTTTCCCTAAGATTTTACTGCTGAGCATGGAATTGTATGGTCTGGAATATCCCTGTGGTTACTTGGGGTCAATTGTTCTGTCTGTGTCCCCTCCCAGCTTCTTGTGCATCCTCAGCCTCCTTGCTGGTGGGATGGGATGAAAAACAGGGTAAGTCTTGATGCTGTGCAAGCACAGCTAAAACTCTGGAGTGTTAGTGACACTTACTGCATCACAAATAATAGACATGGGATCACATGGGCTGGTACAAAGACAGTGAACTCCACCCCAGCAGTGTCAGTACACAGGGTATGAATGTCCTGGCCAAGATTTGGCTCCTCCTGAATGGATGAAGGGCCAACAAAGAACAGTAGAAGGTCATACCTGGAGATCTCTCAGTCCTTGAAGGATTTGGGAGGGAGTTATAGTCCCCTGAAGGACATGGAGTGCCAGGGCCCTCCAGGGAACAGGTTCAAATGTGGAGCATCTCAGGGATTTGCAAATGGCAGCACACCCTGAGCCCAAATCCCAGGAACCTTGGAGGTGGTAACAAGGGTTTGCCAGGAGGCACCTTCTGCACCAGTGGCTTCATCCTGGCATTGCCAGTTGTGCAAACCCAGTGACAGCTGCTCAGTCAGCCACAAACCAACACTCTTGTCACAGGGCACCAGCAACTGGACTCTCCCTGGATGCTCTGGGAATCTTTATGCTCCTCTACCCATCCAACTCCAGCTTCCCACTCCTTCTCTTTGGCCCTTACTGCGAGCAGGGCTGGGGCAGTGACACTCAGAAAACTGGTTTCCCAACTCATTCCCGGTGTCCCTGAGCTCCTCCATCACTCCCAGAATCTCAGAATATCCTGAGCTGGAAGGGACCCACAAGGATCATCAAACACAGCTCCTGGCCCTGCACAGACATCCCAACAATCCCACCCTGTGCCTGAGAGTGCTGTCCAAACACTCCTTTTGCTCTGGCAGCCTTGGGGCCGTGCCCACTGCCCTCTCCCCACTCCTGGGTCCCCTCCCCTCCTAACAAAGCCCTCTGCTCTGTTGAGCATCACTTTTACCTTGAGTGTCTGCCCAAAAGTTGCAAAACAGGACAAATTATTCGTGCAGCTTGAAATAAAGGAATATGCAGACCACTGGCCCAGTGTTTCTGGGGGTTCAGGTGTTGTTTCTATACTCGTGGTCACAGTCAACAGATCACTTCCTATTGTTCCATGATTCTTTTCAGACCAAGGCTGTTCCCAAAATTTCTTTCTTGAGGTGACCCTCTTTAATGGGAACATTCGTTTTTCTGTCTTTTACCCACATTTTTATGCTGAAGCAATTGACGGTAAGAAACTTCCTTCCCATGTATGTCCCAGGCAAAAATCCATTCAAATAATCTCTCATTGTGATCAAAGGAAAGAGGACAAAGAGCAAAGCTTTCTTCTCCCAGTATCTCTCCACAGGAATTTCAGGTGGCTCACAACTGTCCTAATTTCCAAGAGTTGCTCCTCTTTATACACAACCCATCTCTTCTAGGATCTCACAGTGTTGCTGCAGAGCTGAATTGATGCTCCTGTGTCTGCATTTAGTGCCTAACCCATCCTTTCCCCCTCATTTCCCTAATTCCAAGGCACTGCTTCTGTTGTAATTAATGTCTCCAGAGTTGATGCTAAGACATAAAAGTTCAAAAGCCTTGAGGAAGAGGAAATTTTACTTTCCACATCATATTGAAGCCCAAACTTTCCAGCAGAGGAGGCAGATGCAGTGCTGCTTGCTAAATCATTGAGTTGGAGCGAAGTGAATTCCACATTAAAAATCCCTTGGAGCAGTGAGTCATGATGAGACATGGAGAAAGCAACCAGTTGTGAATACAAGAATTGTTAGTGAGCACAAGACACGCCTCAGAAAAGGACATGGGAGGCAGATACTTTAACAAAGATATCTGGAAACATCCCATAAGAGGAAGTTTTGTGATGCTGCAGGATGTTTTACGCTCAGTTGCTGCCAGTTTGTCCATTTTGCAAGCCCCAGTAACCATCAGGAGTAGTGACCAGTGTCAGAACAGTGCCCAGAGGTGGCCAAACTGGTTCTCTGGTGTCCCAGAGCAGCTGTGGAGCCCTATCCCTGGAAGTATTCAATGCCAGGTTGGACAGGGCTTGGAGCAACCTGGGACAATGGAAGATGTCTCTGCATCTTTCCAGCCTAACACCGGAAGTGTTCAGCAGTTTTTCAACAAATCAAGACTTGAATGCTGTCAGTGGTGCCTTCTGTCCCAGGGCCACCTTCATTTCAGTTGACAATGGTGATTAATCACTATCACAATTGGTGCATCCCAAGAGACATCCCTGCACTCCTATTATTATTCTCACACTTGCAGAAGGATAAGCAGAGTCCTTACCCTGGAAAATGGCATGTCCAGAAAGCCACCTGGGAACACACTGGGAAATGTGGGAATAGGGGCTGATCCTCTTCAGTTTCCAGCCTCCAGCTCAAACCTACATTACTGCCAGTAAAAATCACATTTCACTTCATGTAGTACATAGGAAGTGACAAATGGATCTCGCTGATCATGGTCAGAGCCATGTGTGCCCTCTGCCTTCTCCTCAGAGTGTCAGGGAGTTGCTCAGGATGATAAAGGGAGCAGGAGAAGACAAGTCTTGTGTCTTATTCCTGTGAGGAGGTACAGGCTGGAAAGGGAGAAAATTGGAAGTCTTTGTCCCTCTGTAAGGACAGTACCAGCAACGTGTTGTCTTCGTGCCACTTCAGGTCACATGTTCCAAGGAGGAGCTGGGTGGCAGGTCTGGGATCATCGCCATGGATCATAGAATCAGAGAATGATTTGGGTTAGAAGGGACCTTCAAGCTCATCTCAGTCCAACCCTCTTGCCATGGTGTCCTGGTTATAGTGACCAGGACCAGTTTGTCACTGTGTGGGTGTGGCTAAGACTTTGTATTCTACACCCT
>JAWWEU010000111.1:114318673-114347974 GCA_035583155.1 Acropternis orthonyx
GGGCTGACGAACACCCTCCTGTTTGTGCCCCAGAGTGCTGGGTTGCACACCTGTTTCTGTGGGTTAAACGGGCTGTTTCCTCTGTAACCTTGTACTTGTTGTGAACTTTTTATTAAATTGTAGTTCTGACTTACAGTCTTTTTGTGAGTTGGGTTCTTTTTCTCCTGCTGGTTTACCTTAAACCAGCACACATGGGAAGAGACCTTCCACTAGGAGGATGAGTACAGGTTGGATTCCTGACCATGGACTGATGCTCTTCCAACCTTCCTTCTCTGAGGTGGAGTCACACAACTGTACTTGGATCCCTCCCCATTACTCATCTCAACCAGTTCTTGCTGCCAAATTTGCGTAAATATCATCATGTTCAAATCTTTCCTCTCTGCTCAAGCTGGTGTGAAAATGCCTCCTGGGATTGGGCAGACAGGGAAACACCTGGATATACAAAGCCCTTAATCTCTACAGAACTAACCCAAAATCATTTTGATGTATTGCCTTTTAAATTCCTGTCTTCAGTGCTCACAGGAGATGCTTTTCCTCTTATCTTCTTAGCGAAACACGCAAGCAAACCCTGACTACCCCTTTTCTCTGCCTGAGTACCCATATCCTCCTATTTTTTTTCCGTGAATCCTCTTACAGATGGTTTCCCAGATCTCTAAACATTTCCATATCCTGCTTCTTTACTGGTGTTTGCTGCTAAAGGTGCTGCAAACGAAATATGTATCTGGAAAGAAGGAAGGGCCGATAAGAAATGAGCTGCAAGTTAAGACATGAAGTGAACGCCCCCAACTGCAACCTGAAGCTTAAACATGGAGGTTCTCCAGTCTGGAAAATTTTCACTTAGATGTTCTAAACCCACAAGAGAGATGGTGGTTATTCCATCCTTGGAAACATTCAAGGCCAGGCTTTGAGCAACCAGATCAAGTGGAAGGTGTCTCTGCCAGTGTTGGGAGGGATTGGAAGGAGATGAGCTTTAAAAGGTCCCTTCCAACCCAAACTGTTCTGTGATCCTATAAATGCAGAATACAATACCATAATAAACATAAAACACCAATGTTCTAAAGCTTAAACAATTCCTGTGTCACACTGACCTGAAGCCTGACATGCTGCATTTTGATTTTGAGTGACTCAAAACATGTTCCCATCAAATCCACAATCAAAGCCGATGCTCTCTCAAAACACAAATGCCTTTGAAACAAAACACTGCATCAACATGTTTTCATCAGACCTGCTTACAGCCTAGAAATGTTAAACAAATGTTTCCTTCCTCACCCTTATTATTGAGCAGTGGATGAAGCAGCAAAGATGAATTCACTTTGCTGAAATTTATGATGTTTTAAATAAGCAGGAGAAAGCCTTTCCTGTTTATTACTTTGCAGCTACGTAGCTGGTCTTAATTTGCAGAAGTGATGCTTCCACATGGTAAAGTAAACCACTTTCGTGATCTGCATTTACAAGTAGGGAAACTGAGGCAGGAAGCTCAAACTTTCCCCAAATCCAGTGAGTAAATAAGGAGTAGGATGGATCAAAACAGCAGTGCCCTGCCTTCATTTAGCACAGACCATGGTCAATTTGCAAATGTTACTGATGGAAAAGACCCTTTGCAGGTCTCTGTCAGTTCAGGCTTTTCCCCTGCCTTGTGCTGGAGACCAAAGTGCCTTATACAAGCCCTACATTAAAATAATTCAAGCAGGAGGACTTCTCTCACTTCCTCCTGGGGGAAACAATTCTGTGGCTGAGGGGATTGCAGCACTGGGAAATATTTCCTGATGTCCACAGCTTCTAGAATCTGTTGATATATTATTAATAGAAAGGAAAATAAATATAGGTATTAATGCCAGCAGACACTGTCTACTACTAATAGCTGTTAAAGTAATATATTCCCCTTGTTTTTAGCTCTTATTAGTCATTTTGCAAAGGGTTACAAGACCCTTATGCATCCATTAGCCAGTCAGCCATGTGAAATTAATGTGGAGCAATTTTCATAAGCATTACTCAGAACTAATAATAATTAAGCATTATTTTCTGCTCAGATAACACAGAAAATAAAGCCTGACTTTTATGCCAAGATGGGTTTGCATTAGCTTAAGGTAGATGAATTAATTCTCATTTACAAGGCTTCTCCACCAGCTAGCCAGAAAATATCAAGGTAATTAAAACCAATTTGTGAGGTTCTGTCCCATTGCACATTCACTGAGTTTTATCATTGCTGCAAATTACAGGTGTTTTTATGCAAAATGGGACATGAAGGGAACTTTGGTGTTTGCCTCCTTCCCCATCACTCCAAAAAAAAAGCAGAAACCTCCTCACGAACACCAGAACACATTTTGCAATGCACTTTTCTGCTGGAGATCAGTGAAGGGCCATGTGTAGAACGAAGGACCAGCTCAGCTCCAGCTGATGTGGGGCTCTCAGCAAAGCACAAAAAAGGCTTCTAACAGAAAAAAAAAAAAATGCTGTTTCCTTTTGATTTACCATTTACTTGCAAGGGATTAATTTTGGCTGATCATAAATCTAAGGGGTTTCTGAAGGTGGCATTTTCTGGATAGCTCCAAAACAGTTCTATCATCACTGGATTCTAAAATGGTTTGCATTGGAAGGGAACTCAAATTTCATCTTGTTCCACCCCCTGCCATGGGCAGGGACACCTCCCACTATCCCAGGTTGCTCCAAGCCCTGTTCAGCCTGGCCTTGGACACTTCCAGGGATCCAGGGGCAGCCACAGCAACTCCAGGAATTCCAGCCCAGCCCCTCCCCACCCTCACAGCCAACAATTCCTTCCCAATATCCCATCTATCCCTGCCCTCTGGAAGTGGGAAGCCATTCCCTGTGTCCTGTCCCTCCATGCCTTGTCCCAAGTCCCTCTCCAGCTCTCTTGGAGCTCCTTCAGGCACTGCAATGCTGTTCTTCAGGCATATATATTTTTCTCTATTGCCTTTAATACCCAAATTCCAACATTTCCAATCCAGGTAATTAAGACTGATTAGTTGTAGAATGCTACATCTTCCTACTCTTATCCGAGACTTCTTGCCCCTTTTCTGGTTTAAGGAGCCACTGAATTTGACAATGAGCAGCAACTGAGGTCTCTGAAGATGCACTTAGCTTGGTTCAGCTGCAAGAAAAAGGATATTTTAGTCCAGCTAATAATTAGCTTAAGATTAACCCAGAGCTGTCCTACCATCAGCTGAGCAAATGTGCAACTGAGTGAGTGAAGCCCTTTCCTAGGGTTTCAACTTTCCAAGGGGAACGGAACCTTCAGATGTCGCTATCTTCACTTTGCATCTGAGCTTAGGAAATCACTGGGTCTGAGGTGGAAAACCTGTGTTTTTCAAAGGATTATGGCCACTCCTGTCCAAGTCCTGCCTCTTCCATTGCATTTCTCCACCCTCTGCCTCACTCCCTGTCTCATCATTACACCTCCTGTTGGTGTCCCCACCAGTGAGGTGGGGCAGGTTGGCCTCAGACGTGACTGTGTGGGTCAGCATAGAAAAAAGAATGAGGTGGAAGTTCTGACTTTTATTATGTTATTAAAACTCTTCTCTCAAGTATTCTCACTGTTATTAAAGAGATAAAGAGGAGGAAACAATGCTCAAGGAACACCAGGGGTGCCCCAGCCCTGGAACGAATGACCCTGGCTCGTGCCCCGTTGTCCACACCTTCAGTGAAGAAAGGTTTGCCCCTTATGGCTGTCTCGTTCTCAATCCAGCCACGGTAGCTGTAAACAGATGTTAAAATCTTGTTCTTTGGCCTTTCCCCGCTGATGATGCCAACCTGGAACCACTTCATGGTGTTCCAGTAGCTGCAAACCAGAGGTCCCCCGCTGTCCACCTGTGGCAGAAGGAGGATGTTAGAGCTGCATCAAACCTCAGGTCCCTCACAGCAGCTGCTTCACACAGGCTGACGGGGAAAATCAAACCCTGCCCCAGGTTTGTGAGGATTTGGAGAAAAAAAAAAAAAAAAGGAAATTTGGATTCAAAACTTCACAGCTGCAGCATAAATAGATACAGAAGGTAAGAGAAGATCAGTCACAAGTTCTGGCTCAGTGCACTGCCCTGTCCTTCCCAAACTTTTCCACATGCTCCCCTGGTCCCAGGAGGATCCCTAAAACCTGTCAGCCAGAGACAACATCCAGGAGTGAAAAGGGAAATTTGCTGTGACTGCTCATTCAGTCCTTGACTTCTCTGCCAGACTGGGGTGTGAAGGTGCTGGGATAGCTGCCACTGTGAATTCTGGGGGCTGGCATCCAGAAATTGGACATGAGATGAACAATAATCCTAACAAACCCTTCTTGAAACCACAGTGATTTCACTGAAAACTTGCCTGGTGCTGGAAGGGCAACCATCACTCACCCAGTGTGGGCAAGGCTTCAGCTGCAGGTTGAAGCCACCTCAAGGAGAGGAATATTCACCTGATGGCTGCTCTAGCTGGAACACCAAGAGCACATCCAGGTAGGGAATCTCTAAACACAACCCCAGGGAAAAAAGAAACTAGAAAAATCCACCCAGCCAGATGAAGCACTTCCTGAGGAAAGGCGGGAGAGCTGGGGGTGTTCACCTGAGAAAGAGAAGGATCCAGGGAGACCTGAGAGCCCCTTCCAAAGCCTAAAGGGGGATCCAGGAGAGCTGGAGAGGGACTTGGGACAAGGCATGGAGGGACAGGACACAGAGAATGGCTTCCCACTGCCAGAGGGCAGGGTTAGCTTGGATATTGGGACGGAATTCCAGGCTGTGAGTGTGGGGAGGCCCTGGCACATGTTGCCCAGAGAAGCTGTGGCTGCCCCTGGATCCCTGGAAGTGTCCAAGGCCAGGCTGGACAGGGCTTGGAGGAACTTGGGCTGGTGGAAGGTGTCCCTGCCCATGGCAAGTGACTGGAATGAGATGATCTTTAATGTCCCTTCCAACCCAAACCACTCCATGATTCTTGGTACACCTTCAGTGCTGTGCACCCCCTACTGTAAATGTTTCCTTTCACAGCAGGTTGGAGTCTTTTTTCCACCTTTTCTCTAGCACACGTGGTAAATAAATTCAATACATATCTATTTCCCAAGACAGCACACTTTCCTGGGAAATGTTGTCCTTCCCTGTTTGCACACTGCTGTGAGAAACACCTCTGTCACTAATGGATGAAGCCCCTTCCACCAGCAGCTGCCCTGAGCTAACACACATTAATTAATGAGCAAGGAAGCCACTTTGGGCACTTGTGTAGCTCATCAGCACTTGCTAAAGTTTGTGGCTGAATTCCTGCTCCAAGATGAACAGCCCAGGTCATTAGTATGCTTATCTTTTATGGTTTTTTCCCTGTTTTTTTTTTTGCTTAATGTGCATACAGGAGGGAAAATTAAGATAAATACAGAGGGAATGTTCATAGAATCATAGAATATCCTGAGCTGGAGGGGACCCACAAGGACCACAGAATCATTTATGTTGTAAAAGAACCAACAAAAGCCCAAACATAAACTGGCACTGAAAGGGTGTTATTGCAGCTATATCCCTGCAGCTCAGCCAATGCTGCTGGACCTTCTTCAGACTCAGCACCTGAAGACATTTCCCGACCCCGTTTCAGCCAAGGGATTCACATGAATCACACGGGTGACCTCGCAGTGACCTTGGACCCCGTGCATTATCGGCGTCCTTGGCAATGGCATCCTGTTGGAATGAATGAGCATCCACGCACAATTCGGTTACTGGGAACTTTGCTGCTGATTCCCTCGGGGCAGGAACAGGTCAAACAGTGTTATCCTGGTAGTGAGAGGAAGAGCCTCCCTCACAAAGATAATAAATGGAGTGGAGGGAGTGGGAGCGGCACACGCGGCAGTGACACAGCAGCGGCTCATGGCCCTCACTGCTGATGCTCTTCCCAACACAGGAGAATTTTAGCACTGGAGGAGAACCTGCACACCATGGGGCAGATCAGTTCCTGTGTCCAATCTGGGGGCTGTTCACACATGCAAAGGATCCTTCTTCCCAGGGCGTTTAAACACGGGTTAGTTCCCGATGCCTCCTGATTGTCCCTGGGGGAAGTGTCTTATCGCGTTTCAGAGCTGAGAAATCCATGACAGAAACGGGATGTGATTTGCACAAGGCAACGGCAGAGCCAGGAATACTTATTTGAGCTATTCCTCATGCAGTTTTCCTTTCAAATCAGATCTGCTCTTCCTTGTTTGCCTCTTTAACCATGTCTGTTTGGTTCTCTGCCTGGTTGGTGGGGAAAGGGGGATCAGTGATTTAAAACCTGGGCAGGAAGGGAGCTCAGCAATGCTGTGACAAACCAGGCAGCAGCTGCAAATCCATTTCCCTAATTCGCAAGCCCTGAGCCCCAAATCCTGCTTCAGATCCCTTTCCATGTGGGCTGAGCTGCTCTGCTTCATGGGTGCTACTTCTAACATGCCATTTCTCTCAACTTCAGCTATTTAACGTGATGATTTTATCACAATGTGGGTTAAATCATTCCCTCCGTGTGATAATCTTGCTCACATAATTATAGCAGTAGCCTGGATGAATGAGTAACCTGGTTTTTATAGGACTAATGATGGAGAAAAAGCACTCAGTTCTTGGACACTTCTGAATATTCCTGTATCCACCTTAAGCTCTCAGAAATGCTAGCCCAAGGTTTTCCATCCTTGTGTAGGAGAGGGTGTGGGAGGAGCGAGTTTTTGAGTGCTGGGACAATTATCTTAGCTCTGTGATGCTTCCAGTAACACTAATTTAATGAATGCTCATGTTAACGACTCTGAGGATTGAAGAGTTATTAATTGCTGCTCCTGTATCTTGGTAGTGAAATACTTACGGTCAGCAACACACACCAGATACCTGCTCCTGCTTTTCAGTCTAAGAGCCAAGTTTCTGGATAGGGAAAAAACCCTAAAAATAGCAGCTTTGCTTCTGTTGCATGTTCCCTGTCATCCAAAAGAGGAGTGAAAAGCAACCCGGCAAATCAGATCTGGTGATGAATTCGTGCCTTAAACATGTTAATCCTCCCATTAGGAGAGGTGAGAGCAATGATGTATCCACTGATAAATAGCTCTGGGTTGTATAAAATCTGTCACTGACTAACAAGGTGCTTTGTTCACTGAAGCAGAGCAAAAGTTTCATCTTTTTCACCCTCATTTTTGTGAGCATCAGGAACCTTTCTGCTGACTTTAGTGGGCTTTGGATCCGAAGTGTAATCTTCTCTCTTTTGTGTTTGTATTCATGTCTGCAACACAGTAATTGATCAGAACAAACACGTTCAGCCACATAAATCTTCTGAGGTGGGAGAAGCTCCGGGGGAGGGAGAACAGCTCGTCTGATCCTCATTAGGTGGATACACAATCCGCTCAAGTCATTGCTTGTTTCATTTTCACTTTGGTAAGCTCTGTGTAAATTGGAGACAATCAGCATGTGAATCACACCACTGGCCATCAGAGCTGCCCTGGCTGCTGGAAGCAAAGGCAAACACATGATTCTTCGGTTGTTTCAAGCTGTCTTTGGAGAAAGCTGGCAGAAAGGAGGCTGTGTGGCCATTTGAGTGTGCAAAGGTATGAAAACTGAACCAGGTAACACAGGGCACATGGAATCCTTTCATGCAAACCCTTTGAGATATCAGGTGAGAGCCTTCAGCTACATCCCCGTGCTGCAAAATGGCAGAAGACCACCCAAATCCATCCACAATGATGTCAGCAGGGTGCATTGCAGCTGTAGTGGCACAGCCAGCTAAAATGCATCTGGCCAAAGTCCCGTGTGGCCGAGACTCTTGTCTCTGACTGTCATCTGCAGCAAGTGCTCGGGGAAGGAGAATGAGAAACAGCACAAGTATTTACGGAGTTGTATTTACATCACAGTGGTTAAGAGCCTCAGAGACATCTCCATCCAGGAAGTTCCCTAATTGCTTTTTGAATCCATTTATCCCTTAGGATAAATACCCACAACATCCTGGTCAGTGACTTCCATAGTTTAATTATCTGATGGATGAAAGAACACTTCCCTCTCTTTGTTTTAAATCTGCTGCCTGACAGGGCCATCAGACACCCCTCCTTCATGTGTGTGGGGCAGCAGTGGCTGAGGACAGTTCAATTCCTCCTTGTACTGCTCAGGAGCTCAGAAATCTCTGTCACATCCCAGTCAAACATCACTTTTACAAGACTCAGAGTCCTGCTCTGTTATTCCCCACTCTGCCAGAAGCTGCTCCACATCCCTGTTTGTTCTTCCTGCTCTACTTCCCTCCTTTTTCAAAATTGCCACTCCTTTCTCAGGTGGACTGGATGGGAATCTCACAGAGCACACAAGGTGTCAGCTCCCAGGATTAGTGCCCTGGTATAACATATTTGCTTTGTTACCTATTCCTAACCTAACAATTCATTATGTCCTCATTGCCTTTTTGACCTCCACAGAGCTTCAAGCTGATGTTTTTGAAGGACTAGGCAGTTACTCCAAGTCCTTCTTGCATGTTAACAGCTAAATTAGAGCCTATTATCCCAGGCGAACAGCTGGAGTTGCTTCTCCCTATATTCATTATTTTTCTTTATCAATAATGAGCTGCATCTGCTCTTTAACCTTCTGCATCTGTTTCGACCTCCAGTCACTCAGAACAGTGAGACCTGCTGCACCTCTGCACAGCCAGCTTTCATTCTCACCACTTTGAATAACGCTGTGGCCTTGGCCAGTTGGTCATCTCAGCATTTGCCCTCCTTGAGCATCAAAATTCCTTGATAGATGCCAGCATGACTCTCCCTGTAAGCCCTTTCTCCATTCAAATCCATCCTCTGTGTTGCCTCCCTTTTAAACTGAAACCGTTCCACTCTGCGACAGTTCAGTTTCTCCATGAGATTTTGGTGAGGTTTTTGGAAATCTCAGCACGGGTTAGATGTTTGGATCACCCTCTGCCACCTGCTTGGTGACTCCTTCAAAGAATTTGGATCTGCCTGTGAGTCATGGCTTTCCCTCAAATCTGTATTGACTCACAGGAATTGAATGAGAAGTGGCTCCTCTGACTCATCACGCCCATTCCCCTATTCCCAGGGCAAGCACACACTGGGATTTGGTGTTCAGCTGGATCCAGGAGTGTTCTGCTCCCCACAGCCTCACCCACCGGTCACACAAAGTCTCGCTGGAACCCTTTTTGAGGGACCAAAAGCTACGACCCAGAGGAAGAAGATGGAAGAGACATCCAATATAATCAACATTCCAGGTCCTTGCAATAGGAATTAATTTTTGACGGATGAAATTAAATCACCACAGCCTGAATGTGTTCACTTGTCTGCCCACATCATAAAATGATACAAAGATGAAAGTCCTATAAAACCATGGGCCATGGGAAAAGTGTTTTGTTCTTGTGAGCTGCACATCAAAACCGTCCAGAGCAAATTTAAGAGACTGCAAATGCAGAAACACCTTTCTACTGCTTTGTTCTGGGATTTCCCAGGACACCTTCCTACTTCAAGTCAACTATCCCTTAGGGAAAAAACTCACCTCCTGGTGGTAGTGATAGTTCAGTGATGGAAAATCCATGACAGTGAGGGGGAGTGGGTCACTCTTTTTGATAGGACAAGAAGAATGTTCAAAAAGTATATAGATGTGGCCCTTGGCGACATGGTTTAGTGGGGGGTTTGGCAGTGCTGGGGTAGTGGTTGGGCTCAATGATCTCAGAGGGCTTCTCCAACCTCAACAATTCTGTGATTCTAATATTAAGGTAAAGTACAATAATAAAGGGATTTTGGGTAGTTTGTAATAACTTTGAGCTGAAATGTGGTTGGTTTTGACTCCTGGCCCTAAGGACAGCTTTGTCTCATGGGCAGAAGGATCTTCAGCCTCACACCTCATATGGATACTCCCCATCCCTAAGGGCTGCAGCCAGACCATCATCCATCCACCTCTGTTCAGGTATTTTGAGCAGCATGAGGGACCAACCACGCTATCCTGGTTTGTGGTCTTCTCCTTGAATCCATGATAATTCACCTATATGGATCCCATTTTCTTTTGCAGACTTTCTTCTGTTAAAGAAGTCCATCTCAAAAGTCTTCCTTTGTGATTTTGGAGCCACATTAGGACCAGCAAAAGGTCAGACATTTATCAGAGATGGGACAAGGGGGAATCACTTTAACGTGATGGAGGAGACAGTTAGATTGGATATGGGGTCATGAGACCCTGGCACAGGTTGCCCTGAGAAACTGTGGCTGTCCCATCCCTGGAAATGTTCAAGACCAGGCTGGAGGGGTCTTGGAGCAACCTGGTCTAGTGGGAGGTGTCCCTGCCCATGGCAGGGGTGGAATGGGGTGGAATGATCTTTAAGGTGCCTTCCAATTCCAATCATTCAGTGATTCTATGGCCAAAATCACCTCCTGCTACAGTCGGTGGGAGGGGGCAGATACCTCCAGCCTATGACTCTTCTGAGCTGGAACCATCCCACTGCTCTTGGGGGCCACACAAGGATTCCTTCCACTGAAAGTCAGTCCAGGAACTGGGCCCCCCTTCATCTGCTGCTGACCTGAACTGCACATGAACTGTGACTCCAGCTGAACACGCTCCATCCTAATCACCACAGCCAGAGCTGCCCCCACAGCCGCTCTGAAATATAATTGGGCCATTTACTGATTTTGCCTGGGTAGGGAAGGCTCTGAAGGAGGCATTTCCTTTGTGAGTCCCTTATACTCTAATTATTGTTCAACTTACCATTGCATCAGAGCCTAACAAAAGGTGCTTAAGAAAGCAAGGAATTAGATATCAATCGTGGTTCATGGGGTCATGGAAGAAATGTAGCACACAAAAAAATAATACATAGGCCATCTCTAGTGTCTGTTCTTTTGCACTTGTACCCCATGAACATCCATTAATGCTAATGTTTATGACTAAATAGAACTATAAGTCAATTACAGCTCCTGTTAGTGTTAATTCACAGTCAATCTATATATTTGTCTGCAGAACTGCGAGGGAATTGGGATATAATAGATTTTTCTTTTTAAGTGAATGGATTATTTTTTTATAATGTACAAATACTGGGGAGCTCTGCTATTCAATCTGCTTGAGTTATTATAGGAATATGGTCGGTTATCCACAAATTAGTCTCGTCTGGTACTGGTATTATGGCAGTTGGTGAAACGTCTGAGCCTTTTTATTCATGTGCATTCTATTCATGAAATGGCCTCAAGCTGCACTAGAGGAGGTTCAGGTTGGACATCAGGAGGAGTTTCTCCACTGAAAGGGTAGTCAAACATTGGAAGGAGCTGCCCAGGGAGGTGGTGGAGTCCCCACCCCTGGAGGTGTCCAAGGAATGATTGGACATGGCATTCAGTGCTCTGGGCTGGGTGACAAGGTGGGCATCGGGGACAGGTTGGACTTGGTGACCTTGGAGGCTTTTTCCAACCTCAATGATTCTGTGATTCCATGTCCTATTGCCACAAGGTGGTAGTAAGGCAGTGGGATAAAACTTCCACATGCCTTGGTGGAGATATTGGTGGGACTTTTGTGACTTGTATAAATCAACATGCAGCATCAGGGGAAATCTGGCATACAAATGGCACACAAGGAGAACACTGAGGATGTTCTTGGAATCATAAATTCCTTGAATCTCAGAAGGCTTTGTATTAGAAGGGACCTTAAAGCTCATCTAGTTCTCATCCCCTGCCATGGGCAGGGACACCTTCCACGAGCCCAGGTTGCTCCAAGCCCCATCCAGCCTGGCCTTAGACACTTCCAGGGATCCAGGGGCAGTCACAGCTTCTCTGGGCAACCTGTGCCAGGGCCTCACCACTCTCACAGGGAAGAATTTCTTCCTAAAATCTAATCTAAATTTTCTTCTTTTGGTTTAAAACCATTCTCCCTCATCCTCTCACTATCTGCCTGTGTAAAAAGTCATTCCATCACACCTCAAAGACTTGGAACCAGATGTGGATCATGTGGAGTTATCACCTCGAGTCCAGCAACTTGCCTGCCTTAGTCTGGCTCTGGACATGAACACACGTATCCTGACACTCAGCAAAGCTCACATGAGGTCAGTGTAAGGTTTTTATCAGCTCTGTGTCCAGACAGATCACGTGTCTATGCAGTGCATGGCTTCCAGGTTTCTGGAACCACAGCTACAGCAACAAATTCAGCCTCTCCAGGGCTTGTTCCCTCATCTGGTGTGTCTGCCTTGCCTGAGCTTCTACTCCTCTCCAAAGCGATTATTGTGGGTGGCTCCTGATCCATGCAAAAGCTGGAGCTGTGTCTGGAAGTCATCCAGGAGACAGCTGGTTGGCACAGGCCAGCACCATGCCCAGGGCTGCTCTATCTCCATGACAGTGATGACTTTGTAAAGGATTTAGGTCTTTTGATATCTGGCCTCATTCTCATTTGACACAAACCCTGTAATCTTTAGAGACAAGCAGAGCTCAATGGATTGCAGTGTCCACGGTGCCTCATTCTCTGCCCAGGGTAGGTGAATTGTCCAGTTCTGGGCCCCCCATGACAAGAAAGACATTGAGGGGCTGAAGCATGTGCAGGGAAGGGAATGGAGCTGGGAAGAGGCTGGAGCAGCAGGAGCGGCTGAGGGAGCTGGGGGAGCTCAGCCTGGGGAAAAGGAGGCTCAAGGGGGACCTTCTGGCTCTCTGCAACTCCCTGACAGGAGGGGGGAGCCGGGGTGGGGGTCGGGGCTCTACTCCCAGGGAACAAGGAAGATGACAAGAGACCATAGCCTTAGGAGGTTCAGGTTGGACATCAGGAGAAATTTCTACACAGAAAGGGTGGTCAGGCATTGGAAGGGGCTGCCCAGGCAGGTTTGGAGTCCCCATCCCTGAAGGTGTCCAAGGAACGACTGGAAATGGCACTCAGTGCTCTGGGCTGGGAGACAAGGTGGGGACTGAACACAGGTTGGACTCAATGATCTTGGAGGTCTTTTCCAGCCTCAATGATTCTGTGATTCTGTGTGTGGTCCCTACTGCAGAACAAGCATCGGGTTCAGCCCTGGCCTCCCAGTCCATTATCAGGCAGCCCATCTATGGACAAGCCACCAGATTCCTGAACCAGCCTACTGAGTCCAAAATGTGCCCTCCCTACCTTTAATCAGCAGTTCCCAGAAAACCACTCACCGGCAAAATGCAAATTAGCAAATTCTGATCAAAAATCATGTCATTTGCTTCTACCCTGAAGAACTTCACTCCGGAGCTGGGGTCTGGTTTTGTCCTGCTCTCATTATTTCAGGTTGTGAGACTTTTCTGCCTGGCCCAGCTCTCACAAAAAGTGGGCAGATGCTGGATCCTGAACAATATCCCACATGAAATCCTCGTGTGCTTCCACTGCTTGGAAAGCTTGCAGTGCTGGTTCATTTCTCAGACAACTCTGACATTATTGTAGATCAAAATAGCTCCCTCATCAGCTTTCTGAATACAGGAAATTCATTTCTCTGGGTACAAGTGCTCTTGCTGTTTCACCAGCATAATTCACCTGCAGAACTTCAGGCTGGGCTGGGAAGTGCATTCTTTAATCATGTTGATGTTATTCCATGGCAGGATTCTTTTTTAAAGTTTTGATTGCATTTAATAGAGGTGAATGTCACGAGTGGTTGCAGAGGCAGATGCTCTCTGGCTAATCAAAAAGTCATTTTGCAACCCAAACTTCCCCTGCACTGCTTAGCTACGGGCCCAGCTTGCCATGGGTTTGCAGTCCATGGTCCTTGTAACGTGTTCTTGCCCTGGGTACTGTTCTAGTCCCTGCCATGAGTAATTCCTACAGAATAAAGCTGTCCATACACGTGTCTGCTCATCCATCTCCCTCCAAACACATGCACATGTCTAAGATGCAGTTGGATGGGGAGTGGAGCAACTTGGTCACGGGGAAGGTGCCCCTGCCCATTGCAGAAGGATTGAGCTGGCTGATCTTTAAGGTGCCTTCCAGCCCAAGACACTCTGTGATTCCCAAAAAACCTTGCCCAGTGGAGGATGGAGGCTGCAGGAGAGCCCAGTCCTTACCAGGCTCTCAGAGGAGGGGTTGGAGGTTGGATATTATGAAAGAGAAAGTGGTTTTTGGCTTTCAGACTTTGACATCAGATCAGCAGTCCTGAGGGTGGAATATGTTCTGAGGGCACAAGTTCTGGGTGAGTTCTTCTTATTTGGATGTTTGTGTCAGCTCCCTGATACCAAATACTGCCCAAACTCCTCCTAATTTAGTTTGAAAAGTCCATCCTCCTCTATCAGTAACACATTGCAGTGAGATGGGACTAGTTCTGGCACCCACAGACCAACCCGCCATGTTAGCAAAGGACATCTGGATCAGAGCCAAGACCTCACCTGAGAAACATTTCTTGTATTCAAATTAAACACTCCCAGATTAAATTTCCCTCCCAGATCTTTTGCTTTGACCCTCCAGGACAAAATTTCCTGTCTCCTTTCCCAGTGTAACCTGGTGGTGAGGCAGCACTGCCTGGACCAGGTCACTTTACCTGGCAGTTGTCTCGTTGTCCTTCCTCCACCTCAGCACACATCATATTCTCCTGGAGCTGTGGGATCTGCTCCAAGCACTGCTCCCTGCTAATGAGCTTCACCCGAGCTTTCTGCAGCATGTGGGATTCTGGCACAGCATCTGCTGCAGGAAGTTGGAAGAGAATGACTAACAAACCTGCAGAGCAGCTGGAGACCTGCCTTGGGACTGATCTCAGCTGAATTTGTGAGGCATCTCAGGCTGAGGGGGTCTCAGGACACAGCCATGGGGGCTTGGGGTCACAGGGGCTTGCAGGGGCTCTCCCAGTGTCAGCAATGATGAGTTTGTGCTCCTGACTTCATTATAGGATCGCAGAATGGTTTGGGTTGGAAGGGACCTTAAAGCTCATCCAGTTCCACCCCCCTGCCATGGGTAGGGACACTTTCCACTACGCCGTGTTTCTCCAAGCCCCATCCAACCTGGCCTTGAATGTTTCCAGGGATGCCAGACTAGGAGGGGGGTGAGTAGGTGGAAAGGGGTAGGTGTTAAAGGGGAAAGCTGAAATGCTGGGGGGTGGAGGGTTGCTGAATAGGATTTTTTTAAAAATCTCTTCTTTTTGTAGAGGGAGTCTGGGATGTGGCACAACTGGAAAAACCCCAAAGGAACTGATTATCCTGCTGGTTTGGGGATGACCTGAGATGAGCTGCACTGCACACCTGGTGTTTCCCTCTCATGGTTTTTGGGGGATTCTCCATGGGGTGCTGTGCAAACCCTGCAGAGCAAAGTCTACCAAGCTTTCCCTACAACAAATGACCTTAGAATTATAAAATCATGGAGTAATTTGCATTGGAAAAGGCCCTTAAGATCATTGAGTTCAACCAGTAAATCGGCACTGCCAAACCTCTCATTAAACCATGTGCCCTAATTCCATATCCACACATTCTTTGAACCCTTCCAAGGATGGTGATTCCATCACTGCCTTGAGCAGCTGTACCAGGGCTTGACAACTCTCCCGGGAAAGAAATTTTCCCTATTATCCAGTCTAAACCTTGTCCTCCCCGGGGTGGCTGCAAGGCCCTGCCTCACCCAGGGGACCTTCTGTATCTCTCCCAGAGTGGCTCTTGGGATCGCAGTACACAGAGGAAGTAATTGCTTTATTCTTCCCTTAAGATGGGAAAACAGCAATCACAAGTGACAGAAATCAATAGCAAGTGACAAAAAGATTGAAAATATGCCAGACTGCTCAAAAAAACCACTAATTTCACCCACATTTATTGCCAAAGTGAACCTGAGCCTGAAGGATAAAACTGAGACCTTCAGAGCATTAGAAATTCACTCCTTCCATATTTCCCTGAGCTGAATCCTCCTAGCACATTCAGGAGGTTGTAACTCAAAAGTAAGATCTAAAAGACAAAATGTAGCCAGGTGCCTTTTCCAGCAAAATGGGGCCATTCCATGGAAGTACCCACAGATGACAATGCTTACATCTCCAAGGAGTTGAAGCCTCTCAGCTCTGGAGACAGACTGGGAGAGCTGGCGGTGTTCACCTGGAGAAGGGAAGGATCCAGGGAGACCTGAAAACCCTTTCCAGAGCGTAAAGTGGCTCCAGGAGAGCTGAAGAGGGACAGGACAAGGGCCTGGAGGGACAGGACAAGAGGGAATTGCTTCCCACTGCCAGAGAACAAGATTAAACGGGATATTAGGAAGGAATTCTTGTCTGTGAGAGTGGGGTGGGGCTGGGATGGAATTCCCAGAGTTGCTGTGGCTGCTCCATCCCTGGAAGTGTCCAAGGCCAGATTGTAGAGGGCTTGAAACAACCTCTGCTAGTTGAAGGTGTCCCTGCCCATGGCAGGGGGTTGGAATGAGATGATGTTTAAGGTCCCTTCCAACCCTCTCAAACCATTTCATCATTCTATACCATCCATGTCACACATCCCTCTCACCACACTCAGCATCTGCTGGTTTTCTCCACAAGCCTCTCCCAGACACTCGGGGGGGTGTGCCAGGACTGGCCACACTGACATTACTTTTGGGACAGCACAGTCAGTGTCAGCCAAGCCCACACAGCACCGTGAGGCTGATCTCTGGAGCCAACCACGAATTTTGCAAAGAGATGGGCTAAAGACAAATCCTGCCGTGCCTCAGAGGGACTCTGAACAGCCTCTGTTTCTAAGAACACACCTTGGTGAAAAGGGAGAGTTTCACAACTATAACACAGCATTGTGTGTTACTGGTACGTGAGGAAAATGAAGCCTAGAAAGGAAAAGGCAGTTTCAGGGAGGAAACAGCAACCCTTCAGAGCAGAATAGCAAGGAGGAAATGGGACATTCACTTACTGCAGCCTAGGAAGGACTGCTGAAGTCCAAAGCACCACCCTGCCCCGCTCTGTCCTGATTAATTCTTCCCACTAATGAAATAGCTCACTCACTATATAGTGACGTTTGTTCAGGATAGACATTTTGGGTCACAATAAGTGCTGGAACTGCTTTCATTAGGGCTTTAATGAGAGGAATTAGCACAGCAATCTGCTGTTTTAAATGAGCGGAAAAGAAGGGGTGGCCAATACCAGAGTCAATGTGGCTCATGGAGGCTTTAAGGCAAAGACAACCCTAGACATTCTTTTCCCTTATTCCAGACCACTTTGGACCCAACCTGAGTGAATCACAGAATATCCTCAGCTGGAAGTAACCCACCAGGATCCCACAAACTGGGAAGTGTTCAAAGCCAGATTGGAGCAACCTGGGATAGTGGAAGGTGTCCCTGCCCATGGCAGGGTGTTGGAACAAGACGAGCTTTAAGATCCCAAACCATTCTTTGATTCTGTGATTCTACGATAACTTAACTACCTTTGTCTTCATTTGGGTGCCAAAAAATGGGTTTAAATTTGGGCTCCTGCAGAGTAAAGGTGGCTCTAAGGTCTCAGCTTGAACACACGTGCTCAGAGCACCAGACTTTGCTCTGGGGGTCAGTAAGTGATGGGTTCTTGCACTGAAGAGAGAACTGATGGGTGTGTATAAGCTGTGGGGATCTGGAAGTGTTAACCAGGGAGGTAATTAGTGTGGATAACCCTTCCTGGGAGAGAACATCTACTTTAAATGGATCAAATCCATCCACCATCAGCGAAAACATCTCCTGGCAGCGTCTCACCTGCACTTGTGCTTTCCCAGCCAGCAGCCCAGCAGAGTTGCCAGGTATGGATGTCACGCATGAAGGGGAGGCAGATGGGAATTTTCTCCTTGCTGAACTCGATGGGAGAGCTGAGCAGGATCAGAGCTATGTCATTGGCCAGGCTCGTTGAGTTGAAGTTCTCATGGATGATAAGGCTGTCTGGCTTGTGTTCTTCCAGAGGGGCACTGAGGTCAATTCCCCCCACCACAATGGTGAGATCTGGTGGCCTTATAAACAAAACAGCAGTGGAGACACAGTAAACATGAAGGATTTGGGTCATGAAGGTTGGTGCCTCCTCCCCCTGGGTGGGCAGGGGGATGCTTAGCAAACAGCAGAGGCAGTTCATCCATAAATATCACAGAAATCTACCCTCACTTCCAGGTAAAGCTGATTTCCAGGGTGCAGAGGCAGAATGTGAGTGCAACCAGGTTACAAACAGGTTACAAATAACCCAGTCACTAACAGACAGATGGAATGGGCTGGATCTTTTGGATCACTGTGCCCTGGGCTGGCTGCTCGGACCACTCTGCCCCCAGGCAGCTGCTCCAGGCTGTGGTGCCACAGGTCATTTGTCACCAAGCAGTCTCAACTCTCAGACCTGCCAAATTGTGGAGGGGGCTCACAGAGGGCTGGGCTCTGCCCTGGGCATCACAGAGGGCTGGGCTCTGCCCCTGGGCTTTGCAAAGGGTGGATTTATCCAGGAATTCCTTTTTTAAAATCAGAGTCTCCATGAGGTAAAGGCATTTTCTATGAGAAAGCAAAGGGAATTTGGGGATAGGAATAGGTTGGAATAGAATATGTCACTTTTTTACAAGGGGCCACAACACTTGTTGATGTACAGAAAATCCCTGGGGCCCTCAGAACATCATCATGGGCATTTATACAAGGCTGCTCAGACCATCCCTCAAAGTCTTCCCTTTCTGCTTCTCCTGGTCATGCAGATTTCTGTGCTACAAATTGGCTCATTTTCCCCAAAGGAGAAAATTCCTGTTTTCAGGTCTCAGTCACATTTATGTTGCACTTGACCCTGAGCACATCCATATCCTACACCCACAAGGAGGGCTGTTATCACTCTACTGTGCCTGCCCTGTCCTCCCCTCCCTGGAGAACTCACAGCTCTTCTGCAAAGCAATGGGCTGCTGTTAAAATCCACAGTGCACTGATGATGGTGCCTCCACAGATGTGTTTCCCATGGCTCTGGATGCTCACATGCCACGGGAACTCCCCAAACATGACGGATGTCTCTGTCCTGATCCTCTTGCCAGTTTCCAGAAAGGACTCATAAGACAGTCGTAGGCCACACTCTGGGGACAAAATGGGAGATGTGGGACACATCCAGCAGTGCCAGTTCCTGTGCTGCCCAGCTGGAGGGGCAGGACAGCACACAGAGCACTGGTCTATAAACAGGCATGGAATCATGGAATGGTTTGGGTTGGAAGGGACCTTAATGACCACCTAGTTCCAACCCTCTCCCATGGGCAGGGACACCTTCCACTAGACCACGTTGCTCCAAGCCCTGTCCAGCCTGGCCTTGGACACTTCCAGAGATCCAGGGGCAGTCACAGCTTCTCTGGGCAACCTGTGCAAGGCCTCCCCACCCTCACAGCCTGGAATTCCTTCCCAATATCCTATCTACCCCTGCCCTCTGGCAGTGGAAAGCCATTCTCTGTGTCCTGTCCCTCCATGCCTTGTCCCAAGTCCCTCTCCAGCTCTCCTGGAGCCCCTTTAGGCTCTGGCAGGGGCTCTCAGGTCTCCCTGGATCCTTCCCTTCTCCAGGTGAACCCTGCCAGCCTGGCTCCAGAGCAGAGGGACTCCAGCCCTCAGCGCATCTCCATGACCTCCTCTGGACTCGCTCCAGCAGATCCATGTCCTTCTAATGTTGGTGTCCCAGACTTGGATGCAGGTGGGGTCTCACAGGGGTGGAGGCTGAAAATCCCTTCTCTTGCCTGGCTCTCTGATCTCCACCAAAGCCCGTGACATCCCTGTCCTCTCCCCAAACCCACACTCTGACATGCACTGCCTGGGCAGTTTGGGATGGGCAGGACCACAGACCATTTCCCACAGGCAGACTGGATAAAATCCTTGTTTAGGGAGTGGAAGGTTCAGCATCAGCCTGTAGCACAAGGCCATGGGGTACAGGGAGCAATCGCAGGCCAGTTTCACTTACCCACATGTGAATACCCTGCAGGGCCAGCAGCAGCATCGGCACTGCCGATCAGAGAAGTTAAACAGGAGAGGACAAGGAGCAGCATCTCAATCCATCTTGGAATGACACTCTTCCACAAGATTCAGAGCAGCGCTGCCTCTGCAGACACCTCAGAACATCCTCTGCATTCCATGTCAACACAGCTCACTGCCAGGGTGTGACATCACAGCATCTGCCTGGTCCTGCTGACAGGGCAGTTGGATGCCCTCCTTCCCAAGGCCAAAGGCATCAATGTTCCCTGAGGAAAAGCTCAGTGATTCCCAGAAGGTTTGTGACTTCCTTTACCTCTGACAGGGACAGAGCAGCAGTAAAATTCCCATGTGTATCCTGGACTAACCTCACAGGGTAGGACAATAGTGGATTTCCTGAGCTGGGCGCTGCAGCCCTTTCTGGATCATGGACCATCTTTGAAGACCTTGGAGGCTGGTCCTGCACCAGCTTTCACCTTCAGCTATGATAAATGTTGATGTCTATCAAACTCTGAATTAATTTTCTCTTCAGTTCAGCTGTGCCTGAGCTATATACTTGCATGTATTTTAATGGGACCACATTGCCCCATCCCTGGAAGTGTCCAAGGCCAGGTTGGACGGGGCTTGGAGCAACCTGAGATAGTGGGACGTGTCCCTGCCCATGGCAGGAGGTGGAACGGGATGATTTTTAAGGTCCCTTCTAACCCAAAACATTCTGTGATTCTGTGTTTGAAGAAGAAAGGAAAGTCTGTCATGGGGCAAGTTTCAAATGGTGCCAAATCAAAACTATTGTACCAGAGATGTTGAGGCAGCCACTCCCTTCTTCCCTGTGGGCA
Source organism: Acropternis orthonyx (assembly GCA_035583155.1). Classification (NCBI taxonomy): domain Eukaryota; kingdom Metazoa; phylum Chordata; class Aves; order Passeriformes; family Rhinocryptidae; genus Acropternis; species Acropternis orthonyx. The sequence continues at coordinate 114,339,216 of JAWWEU010000111.1, forward strand.
AGGATGGCTTCCAGGACTAAATCCAGATAGAATATTAATCCATGAAGCTGAATAATTTTTTAATTACCTTTATCGATTACATCCCTGATAGTTTTTGTCCCCTCAGCAGCAGCTGCAAGGGGTCAAGGCCAAAACTCCACCCAACAGTAACTCCATAAATAAATGTGGTGGCAAAATATTTTGGTGTGGGCCAATTTTCGCATCAGTGGACCCACCTTTGCTGGTTTCTACACCAATACATCATTTCCATCAGGACAGGATTTAAAAAAGGTTCAGACTTGAGCATATCTATATAAAGGACAGAATGGTGCTTTTTCCAAAGACTTTCCAGCTTGATTCAAAACAATAACACAGAGTAGGAGGAGAGGGAGGGGAACTTTATAAGCCCCAAAAATGATTCAGAAATGTTTTGCCTTGGAGCAAATCAGGAGTTATCCCACCAAAGTCTGAATTAACAATGCAGATGATGAAAATAAGCCTTTATTTTCCTCTATTCTTTGCTTCTATGTCACCTCATGCCAAGGAAATTAGACAAAAGTGTTTGTTTCCTTGGCAGTGAGCACTGGAACAACTCCGTGGCATGACACATTAGGGACAGGATCAGTTACCACAGCAACTAGAAATCCCCAGTGTGATTTGGGCACATTTTGGGGCATCTCCAGGAAGAGCCCAACACGGCAATCCTGCCAGAGGTAGCTCCTGTAAGCTTTCCCCAGGACTAAAAGGACTGGTTTCCTCTGGATTTTGAGACTGGAATGAACTCAAGAACAGCTGAGGAGCAAGGGAAGACGGGGAGTTAATGTTCCTGGCCTGGACTTACAGCCTGTCTTTGGATAAATCAGGAAGGGCTTCTGCAGTGGATTTACAAGCCCAAACACTGACTCTGTGATGCATTTTCAGTCCCTCCAACCTTGGAGCACGATCTGCTCTGCTGGGTATTTACAGGAGATATTCAGGAGCTGGTTTGGGCCTTTCTGAGCCCAAAACCTGAGCTGGAAACACCAAAACATGGAAAGGAGTGGCATGGAGAGCTATGCAGGAAGAAATTCTGTGGATGTGTGCCTCTGGCTTACCCTCAAAAATGGCTTTATGAACTCTGCTGTTGGAACGGATGGATCAAGGTGGGTTCCTACCAGCTTTCCCTGAAGAAAGGTCTGCAAGAGCACACACCATTGACACGTGTTCTTCAAGCTCAGTGATCAAGACAGCCTCCAAAATAGGCAACACGTGAGTGGCTCAAGCTCACAGTTCCCACTGGGAAGTATTACAAGCAGCAAGTTGGATGGATGGGACAAACCAATTCCCAGCACTCCTACTGAAACTGTTTGTCCTAGGGTATCCCCCATGGAATGACAGAATATCCTGAGCTAGAATGGACCCACAAGGATCATCAAGTCCAAATCCTGCCCCTGCACACGACAGGCCCAACAATCCCACCATGTCCCTGAGAGTGTTGTCCAAACACTCCTTGAGTTCTGAACCCATAGGATCCCATATCCATATAGGATAACTCCGGCATCCCCTATATCCTTTGGCTGTAGCTTTTTGTCTCCACCCTGAGAACCCTGCAAATAACCCCAAATTTATTTGCCTCTTTTTGACTGTCCTGCTATTGTGGTTTTACACACACTAGGGCAGGGATGCCCAGTGTCCCATTGGCACAGCACTTGCCATGAGGAATCTGGTCTTGGTGGGGTCACTCCGAGCTACTGAAGTGCAAATAATTAACCACAGGACTAATTATGTTACTGTGCAGCAAATAGGAATTCCACCCCTCTGTAATATCCTGGAATGGTTTGGGTTGGAAGGGACCTTAAAGATCATCCAGTTACACACCCTGCCATGGGCAGGGACACCTGTCACTATCCCAGGTTGCTCCAAGCCCTGTCCAACCTGGCCTTGGACACTTCCAGGGATGGGCCAGCCAGAGTTTCTCTGGGAAACCTGTGCCAGGGCCTGCCCACCCTCACAGCCAAGAATTTCTTCCCAATATCCCATCTATCCCTGCCCTCTGGCAGGGGGGAAGCCATTACCCCTTGTCGTGTCCCTCCAGGCTCTTGTAAACATCATGCACAATAATACAGATTTTAAACTTCTGGTGTTTAATTAGCAAACTGCAGCCTCTTATAATACTTTAATTCTTTTTAGATTTACCCAGATATGTAGCTGGAACACATCACAGACATTTTTCTTTTATTTTCCTGTAATTTATTGTAGCACAGGAAACAAAACTGATTTCTTTTGCTTTTGGAACTGTCAAGTAGAAGCATCACATTCCGATTTGTACTTTTTCTTACTAAAATTCTTTCAGAAAACAGGCACTATGGGTGATACTAGAAAGCAGAGCTGAGGGAGAATTACTGGTCTTATCAACTCCTCAAAGAGATCAAATTACAGGGTTGTGATAGTTAAAGAGCCCAACCACATCTCCAGAAGTCAAAACTCCCAACACAACAGCAAGTTCAACTCAAGGAAATCAACCTGTGTGAAGGCATTAGCTGTGCAAAGCAGTTACGCTGCAACCACCTCCTAATTCATCCTTTCCACAGCACTTGGAGTCAAACTTTTACAAGTTTGAATCACTTTCCATCTCTCCAGATTATAAGGAAACCCCGTGAGCATCCCAGAGCGTTGGCCAAGGGGAGAAATTTCTGCCTCTACTTTGGCTTTTAATGTCAAAGCATGGGAAGCGGCTCCGATGGCTGAAAGCCTCCCCAACAGATTCCCACATCCTTATGTGTTGATGGTGTGGACGTACTGGAACATCTACCAGGGCTGATGGTCTTTTCCCAAACTCCCTAAAACAAAGTGGAGGTGGTGGAGTAAGCACAGGCTATTTCTTGATCCCAACGGGGCAGGAAAGCCCCGTTCCCCCAAGGCCACAGTATCCGCCGGGATTCTTGCTGAGGTACTGCTGATGATAATCTTCAGCATAATAAAACTCGGGAGCCTCCCGGATCTCTGTGGTGATGGGGCCAAAACCTCCCTCCGTCAATACCTGTCAGGAAAGAAGATGGAAAGCCATTAGTGGTTTGCTGGCTGCTCTGCTGATGAATGACATCAGGTTTCCTCCCAGAAGGAGCCACAGGCATCTCTGGATCACATTTGCAGCACATCCCTGAAAGCCCTTTATCCCTGCTCTCCCGTTGTTTTGCTCAGAGACATTGCAGGCTCCACAGCAGGCGTTGGTGAGGAGAGAGAGGGCCCCATCCCCTCTTAATGGCTCATTTGGTTCATTTGCTGTGGCCACACATTTATTCTTTTTATTAACCCCCCCCTCAGGCAGGGCTGTGGTGCCATCAACAAGAGTGGAAAACAAATGTGAGAGCACACTTTGATCCAGCCTGACCAGCCGCCTGGCAGTGCCCAAAACCCTCACCTGGCACGTGTCTCAGCTTCAAAACGTGTGATCCAACCCCACTGTCCTCATGACAAGAGATATTTCTGGGTGACATTTTAGCCCCGTTGGAAAATAAGAGCACTTGGGATTTTTTCACAGAGTTGCTGCACCTCCCATGCTTCAAAAAGAACCGGTCCCATCCTGATCAGAAAGGCAGTTTTAAGGCAAATTATGGCTCATTTCAAAAAGATTTGCCAATACACGGACCAGGAGCGACAATCACTTTGCAGGAAAAGAAGACAGAATGTGGGTGGGGATTTTAAATTTAACTTTAATTTCTTTCCGATATCTCCTAACTGAGTTTGGAACTCCTGAGAGGATTCTGGCAGAGGGAAGTTCTTTTTAAGATGAATTGCTGTGGCATTTTCCCTACTGCATTGTCCTTTTCTAAGGAAACTCGTAAACACCAATTCTCATCTCAGTGGGGACATAACTTGTGTTCACTGAAGTCCATGCAAACCTAATAAGCACTTTAATTAGCATCAGACTCCTGTTGAAAAGGATATTTGTAAGGTACTGGACATAGATAGAATTGATTGCAATCAGACAGACCTGACAGTAAGATATGAAAGAAGGGCCAGCATTTAGGATTAGCAGAAAAATATGTGTTCTCATCATACTAATAAATAAATCAAATAAAGGGAAATCATCACACGGGATCACAAAATGGAGCTGGTTATAAATCATCAAGTCCAATTTCTGTCATCATGATACAATGAATGAGAGTTGCCTTGATCCCAACAAACACTGGCTATGAAAGCTCTTTGGAGGTGGAGATGCTCCAGTTTCCTCAGGGAGGCCATTCCAGTATTTACCACCCTGTTAGAGAGTTTCACCTAAAGCCTAGCCCAGTTAAACCCAGTAATTTCATTTAAACCCACTGTAGTGGTTGTACTTCTCATTGATGTGGAAAGGAAATAATTCCCTTCCTCTTTACAACGGTCTTCTCCATCCCCAGTGGTTGGGGAGAGAGAAAGATGGCATGAAATGGAAATAATGGAAATAATGCCAGCTGGCACTTAAATAACGGGTGATTGTTTGGGACAAAAAGCCTCAAATGTCCTACAACAAGGTTTCATAGATCCTGTCTCAGCACAGCTAAGCCCTGACCACACTCTGACAGCAGCTCCTGGACTTTGCAGAGCATTAGTCTGATTTTTTCTCATCATTTCACTGTCTGGAGGATAAATTTTGCTGTATTCAGTTTTCTGAATCCATGACTGACCTGTCTGGAGAGCCCCTGAGTTCCCAACCCTACATCTAAATCCTCAGCACAGCTCAGGAAGATGTTGCCCAGTTAAGTCATCATGTTTGAACACTGCAGGGTAAGAAGCCCAATTTAACAGAAATCTGCCCTTGTAAAATCAGCAAACTGTGTTTTTCATCTTTGGGATGCACTTTGCCCCATGGGATCAGGTTATTTACCTGTCAGACATGTGAATGAGAAAGATAAAAATGTGAAGGTTTGTATCACAACACGTCGGCACCAAAGAACACGAAGAGGTGTCAACACAACTGCTTTTATAAAGCACTATTTCTCTTACTTTCTAACCTTCCCAGCAAAGAAAAACACTTTGGAAATTATCCTCACTCCAGAAAGATGGCACAAAGTCTGTCATCATGGGCATTAGTCATTGCCTTGCTGCTGCAAATGCAAAATTGGCTGCTCCCCCTTAACTGAGTCATGAGGATGCTGCTGGAGGGGGAGAGATTTTTCCACTGTGCAAAACAGTGTTTGTTACACATTTTTTACCTGGGACTTTTCCATCATTGGCCTCGTTTTGTCAGTTAGGGAATCCATTCCGTTCGATAACGTACCACAAGAGGGCATAAACACCATTTATCCCTTTCAGAATTGCCAACACTCTGTTAAAACACCCAATAAAGCAGAAGCCCAGGACGACTCATTATACTGCATTTTGGTCATTAGCAAAAGATCCCAGCCCTGTGGTCAGAAGTAGTGGGAACTCCAGGCTCCCACACACTACCTGGAATGTTTGGATTTTAAAGGGAAAAATCCTTCCTGACTGCGTGGATTGAAGATAAAACCATCACTGGGAAAGGCAGGGAAGTTCATGATGTGCTGGCTCTGGCAGGTGTAAATCAGCCCACTCTGGATGGATTTCCTGCCACTGGGGCAGACATAATTCAATGATAATTCTCTTCTAGAAGAAGTTTAAGTCCTCGCTGTCTCAAAATTCCTGAGCCATCTGACGGGACCTCCCATTACCATGCTCCAATTAACCCTTTTACTCAGTGCAGGAAATTTGTAAGGAACTATTGGATCATTTCCCTCTCCTCCCCTCCCCATCCTACCCCCACATATATTTCACTGCAATTCAGAGAATTCATTCATTCAAAGGATTTCTGTGGCTTTTGCCATAGGAGAGATCATGGAATTACATTTAGGTTGGAAAAACCCTCTGATACCACCAACCGTAATTGTTAACCCAGCACTGCCAAGTCACTACAAGATCACAGTGATCCTTTAACCGATTATAATTCAGCCCAAAAAACCTGTCAGATTTTACCAGCAAGGACCCAAACCAACCAAGAACCCAATTTTTGCCCAACTGGTGAGGGCAGAGGGGACATGGCCAGTTTGGACACTGGGAGAGGTGCTGGAGCAGGAACATGCAGTCATAGAATCATTAAGGTTGGAAAAGACCTCCAAGATGATTGACATGTCAAAGGCAGTGCTGGAAACTTCAGCACAACTAGTTTCTTAAATAACCTGTACTTTCAGCATGTAGCAGATGTGATTGATGATTTTCCTAATTTATTATAGATTGTGAACGATTATTTCCTGTTGCTTGCTTTACACTTCTTGCCTGACCATTGGTTGACCAAAGGATGTCATAACATCCTCTGTCAGAAAACATGGAATCACAGCATGGTTTGGGTTGGAAGGGACTTTAAAAACCATCTGGTTACACTCCCTGCCATGGGCAGGGACATCTTTCACCATCCTGGGTTGCTCCAAGCCCCGTCCAACCTGGCCTTGGCACTTCCAGGGGTGGGGCAACCACAGCTTCTCTGGGCAGCCTGTGCCAGGGCCTCTCCACCTTCACAGGGAAGAAATCCTTCCCAATATCCCATCTAACCCTGCCCTCTGGCAGTGGGAAGCCATTCTCTGTGTCCTGTCACTGCAGGCTCTTGTAAACAGTCTCTCTTCATCTTTCTTGTAGTCTCCCTTCAGGCACTGGAAGGTCACAATTAGGTCACTCCAAATCCTTCTCCAGGCTGTACAATCCCAATTCTCTCAGCCTTTCCTCACAGGAGAGGTGCTCCATCTCTCTAATAATTCCTCATATAATTCCTTATTCACTCTCTTCATAGCAATCTTGATTTTACACCTTAATCCTGCTCATTCCTGTCTTCAGCCACATTCCCAGGCTTGGTCTACCCATTCCATAACTCAGCTCAGCCTTCTTACCCTTTTCTGCATCCCTCCCAGTTCCACTTCCCCACTGCATTGACAGGGATGACTGGAATTCCACTCTGCCTGAGAGCACCACGGATTTATTCAGCACTGTACTTCCACCTCCTCCTCTCTTCCCCAGCAATTCTTAGCATTCCACTTGCCTTCCTGACCTCTGCTGAGTGCTGAGCAGATGTTTTCAAAGAACCATCTGCAATGACACCAGGACCTCTTTCATGGGCTAATTTAAACCCTGTCATTGTGCCTGCATTTGACTTTTATCCACATGGAATTTCAGCAGCTATTTCGTTGCCCAGACATTTGATATTGTCACATTCTTCTGCAACTTTTTTTTTTATAGTCATGTCCAGTTTGGCTCACCTGGATTAACTCTCTGCCATCAGCACATTTTGGTGCATTGCTATTGACTGCCTCCCCTTTTTCAACCCTTTCATGAGGATATTGAACAGCAGAAGTTTCCAAGACAGGTTAATCTCCCTTCCCTGCAAACCCTGCACAGTTATTTGTACCTTTTCTTTCCTATTTATAGCTAAGACTTGTAAAGTGCCTTGAGAATTTGGAATGAACTATGCCAGGAAAGCACAGTTCCCTTGTACCTCCAAATAGTTGAAGGAACAGGCTAGAAACCACTGACACTACAACACGCTCTACTGAAAATTCCAGGAAATTTACAGAAGGGTTGAACATGCTTATAAATTTGACAAAAAAGCTTTAAAATTGGTTTTGCTAAATGAAAGCATTTAATTTTCTGAGCAGAGGCATTAGTAAAGCAGCAGAGTATTAATTGGCTTCCACCATTTTGTGGCTTTTAATAAAAGTGGCATCATCCTGTGTTTGATTCAGCAGAGACTTTCAAAACAAGTTTACAGCGACATCCAATTTGTCTCATGTCCCAGCAAGTTACACAAAGCTGCTGTATTTCTAAGCTCTCCTCTAAAATCACTGCTGTTGAAGGCACTCCAGAGCATCTTGACATGTGTGGCAGCTTCTGCTTCTGTATCATCACTCATCCCTCATGTCAAACTCTAAGGTAAGTCATCTCACTGTGCTGAGGGTCTCTATCAAATCTGTAGGGCTATCCCTTTGTTGTATTGGCTCCTGAAAAATTCATACCATCAGCAACACCAAAATTCAGCTCTATTTCCAAAATCACTAAGAATTAAAGGAGCTGCCCTATTTCCGCAGAAGACCTGAAGGAATTCCTTACATGAACCTGATCCTGTAAGATGTGCACATCCTGGATACACGATTACTGTGATATTTTTAACTGGAAAACAACTTAACTGGCTTTGCCAGGTTTGTGGATTAGCTGCTGGCAGATTTGGGAGCAGAAATTCAGCTCACTTGATCCAGAGGAACTGTTCCCTGGTCCACAGGGAACAACATGATGAGTAGCATGAGGCCTCAATAATGTGCAATTAAATAATGTTTTATTTTCTCATTCTCCTCATTCTCTTCCTCCTTTTTGGCAGGACAGCCCACTCTGCTCTATCACATCTCAATGATACATTAGTTTGAATTGTTCCCTCTGTGCTGCCTTCAGTTGTGCTGGGTCCAGTTTCTTCTATGTCACTTACTGATGTTGGCTTTTCCCAGTTAAGTGACTCCAGCAACCTCTAGAAGTCCTGAAATGGGCTGGAATCCTGTTTATCTGGCAAAATCTGCATTTGCACCCATGCAAGTGATCCTCTTTTTGGATCCTGCCAAGGAAAATGTGGGAGCAGTGGCTGGGAAGTGGTGAGGTGTAATCCCAGCTACCGCCCTGGGCAGTGGCAAGGACTGGGACCAGATACCCACATTCTCCTGTTTCCAGCTACCTCTGCGCAGTGGACCACCAAGCTGGGAGGGAGTGTCAACCTGCTGGAAGGCAGGAGGGCTCTGCAGAGGGACCTGGACAGGCTGGAGAGATGGGCTGAT
>JAWWEU010000111.1:114348074-114411245 GCA_035583155.1 Acropternis orthonyx
GCTGAGACTGGATGTGGCACTGAGTGCCATGGTCTGGTAATCACAGTGGTGTTGGATCAAGGGTTGGACTTGATGATCTCAGAGGTCTTTTCCAACCCAGATGATTCTATGATTCCATGATACTGATATATTGGACAGGTGTTTCAAGAATTGATCTGCTGATGCTTTGCATGGGGCTTTGGAGTGCCACATCATTAGGTAATGCTCACACAGGTTTTCAGAGTGCCATATAATTTCCAAGCATTAATACCCTTGCAGGAAAGCTGTCTAGGCTCAGAACTCATTTTGCAGCATGCCTCTAGAAAATCTGGGAATGACAGAATTATGTGGGTGTAAATTCTTCACCCTTCATAGGTTGGGCATATGGATCTAAGAGCAGAAATGGCAAAACTCGTCAACTCCACGGCTTTCCTTGGTCTTTGCTGGGATAGAAAACAAGCTGCTACATGACTGCATTATAGTCATACAGCATGATCTGAAGACATAAACATCATGGAATCATGGAATGGTTTGGGTTGGAAGAGACCTTGAAGATCATCCACTGCCAAGCCCTGCCATGGGCAGGGACACCTTCCACTAGCCCAGGTTGCTCCAAGCCCTGTCCAGCCTGACCTGGGACATTTCCAGGGATGGGGCAGCCACAGCTTCACTGGGAAACCTGTGCCAGGGCCTCACCAACCTCACAAGTAAGGATTCCTTCCCAATATCCTATCTAACCCTGCCCTCTGGCAGTAGGAAGCTATTCCCCATTGCCCTGTCTCTCTATGTCTTGTCCCAAGTCCCTCTCCAGCTCTCCTGGAGCCCCTTTAGGGCTCTGGAAGGGGCTCTCAGGTCTCCCTGGATCCTTCTCTTCTCCAGATGAACACCCCCAGCTCTCCCAGCCTGGCTCCAGAGCAGAGGGGTTCCAGCCCTGGAGCATCTTGGTGGCCTCCTCTGGACTTGCTTCAACAGCTCCATATCCTTGTGTTGTTGGACCTCAGAGCTGGAAAGGTCTCACCAGAGCAGAGTACAGAGGGAGAATCTCTCCCCTCGCCCTGCTGCCCAGCTGCGGGGATGTAGCCCAGGATACATCCTATAGGGATCACTCCTTACCCAGTCAAAGAGGAAAGGTGCTGTTACATGAACCTGCTGCAATTGTTCTTGTGGAATTGTTCATATGAGTGCGTTCTTCCAGTGCAGCACAGGAAAAATGCAGATAAGTAGAAAATACAACAAAAAGGATGGTGGAGCAAAGTCTAAGCTGAAGAATTCTGATTCTCATCTATCAATCTCCAAAACCGACTTTGTCAAAGCTTTTGCCTGTTGACAAAACCCTCCCAAACCCAACAGAGCACGTCATTGGAACCGAGTGAACTGAAGTCCAGGAGCCTTGGGGCAAAGCTGTGTGTGATATGTAGTCTGGTCCCTCCCTTTGAAGATCTGCTCCCTCTGAAATGCTTTTCTCTTAGACACTTAGCTCAGAACAGGCTGTCTGGTCACTCACTCCTGCCAGAGGGAAAGGATTGCTGGGCTGGGATACACATCAGCCCTGCCAAGGTAAATCACAGCTGACTGATAGCCTGGTATTAACATATCTGGGGCCCCAAGTGGGTCTAGGAAGGATCAGGAGTGCAGTTGGTCTGATATTTCCTACTATTTCCCATCTGAGGGTGCTTCCTCATTGCCCACAACAATCAGCTCTGCCAGCTGAAACAGCACATTTATCCAGACAGACTTGGTTGTGCCTTCCAGCAATGGGAAAAGATGAGCTCTGAGTTTGGTCTACATTGTATTAAATGGGACTGACAGCAGAATAAAATCCGCAATTCTATTTTTCCCTGTTGGGTGCTGCTCCTGCTAACGTGCGTAGGAAGGAAGTTGTATCCTGCTCTCCATCGTATCCATCTAATTCTGGATTCAAAGCTTTTGCTCCAGACACTGCCTGGTATAACAGGATCAACTTGACCCACAGTCTTTACAAGCTTGACCTTCAGCGTGGAGCTTCCTGAACACCCATCCTGCCTTCTCTTGAGGGAAGAGAGATGAAAGTGGGGAATGGCACCGGGGGGCATTTAGGAGGGATAGGAAGATAACATTAGCAAAGATAAAAGACATCTTGCTCAACCAGCATCTGGGAACTAATTAGGTGTTGAAGGAGCCATTGAGAGAGATGGAAATTCTGTTTGTCTGGCCAATTTTAACGCAGCCAAACAGCCTTTTACTGCACATCCTGCATGGATAATTTATGATGGCTAAGAAAAGACATGCCCCTTTCTGACTTCCAGTGATCTAAAGCTCAAATCCCTCCCGCGGTTGGAGACAGCAGAGTCTCCTCCACTAATCACTCATCCATTACTCCCATATTCCTGAAATAAAAATGGCCAGGCCCGAACTGAGATGGGGCCACTGCAAATGACCCACTTACGGAGCGGAGCAGCTGCATGCAGAGCCTTCCACGCTGCTGGAGACCACAAATGGTGTCTCCACGTGGTGCGGGTCCCAAACGACTCCGAGAAGCTGACTCAGTTCCAACAGTAATGTAAGATCAGGCAACTCCAAGGCTGCCTGTGGGCACAATAAACCACCCCATGAATAAATACCGTGTTGACAAGACTTTACCACTTCCATTAGCTCAGTTATGGCTGTTCCACACTAGTTGCAAAGTGCAGACCTCCCTGTGCCATGCAAGGTGCTCCCCTGTGTGTGAACACTTGGCAACAAATGGAAGACACTCCAATGATTTTTTTTTCATTCAGGGGAGGTGCAATGAAGAAAAATGTTCATTTCACATATTGAATGTAGAGGGCTCAGTTCAGCTCTGCCATCATGTTGTTTCTCTCACTGGAGTCAACGCTGGATTTATGTCAAGTATTTCTTCCACGATATATAAGCATGACAATTTCTCAGGAAAATATACGAATTTTTAAGAGAAACTATTTATCTTCTCGCAAACTCATCCAGAAAAATCTAGAAGTTATATCTGCTGTGATTGGAGGGAAAAATTTTCAGAGACCAAGCATGAATATTTACTTCCAAAATCATGAATATTAGTATATTGAAATGTCCTGAAACATCCTTGTAATGGAAACTGTTGGGCAACCTGTTCTTTCTGCCACTTATTTTGTCTCTAATAACAAGCTCTGCTTTTCTATTCAGCCTCCCCTGACCATTAGTTTGTAATGCTAAAGCATTTCATGCCCAAAAGAGCTGGGAGATCCTTTGTATTGTGCTGTCCACACTCTGGAGAGGGGCACAACTCACCTGGAACAGCCACCACTGCACTTACCTGCTAACTCAGCTGCTGTCACCATTGCTTTCTGTGGTGTTGGTTTCTGATACAACGAAATATCTCAGAGGGATCTAACATGGACCTGACATGGACCTGGCACTACCAATTTACAGCAAAGCTATTTGTCAGGTCATGCACTGCATGTTCCAAATAGAATCACATAATCACAGGATCATTTAGGCTGAAAAAGCCCTCTCAGACCACCGAGTCCGACCACCCCCCAGCACTGCCAAGGCCATCACTAACGCATGTCCCCAAGTGCCACATCCACATGGGTGTCAAATTACTCCAGGGATGGGGACTCCACCACTGCCCTGGGCAGCTGTGCCAGGGCTGGACAATCATTTCCATGAAGAAATTGTTCCCAGTATCCAACCTGAACCTCCCCTGGCACAGCCTGAGGCCGTTCCCTCTCCCCCTGTCCCTGTTCCCTGGGAGCAGAGCCCAACGCTCACCTGGATCCATCAGGGAGTTGCAGAGAGTGAGAAGGTCCCCTCCTTGAGCCTCCTTTTCTCCAGGCTGAGCCCCCCCATCTCCCTCAGCCATTCCTGCTGCTCCAGCCCCTTCCCAGCTCTGTTATCTTCCCTGGACATGCTCCAGCTCCTCAATGTCTTTCTTGTCTGAGGGGCCCAGAACTGCCCCCAGGATTCAGTGTATGGGCTCATCAGATCTTGTTTGTGCACAAACACAAGGGGATGACAAAGTTTGCTACTTCTTATAGGAAAGGAAAAAAATCCACCCCTTGTTACTCTGATTTCCTGGATAGTCTGTTTTTTTTTTCCCCCATGGAGATAAGCACAGAATGGGAGAAGAGGAGGAAAATCCTTGGCTACCTTCACTAAACATCAGCAGAGAGGGGATGGATCCAGCATGAGATTAATCCAAACATCACGACCCACTCCATGTGAAATGAAACATAAAATTGAAGTCCTTCCCAGTGCCTATAAAACAGGGGGGACACCCCCGTAGTGGATCTCAAGGATCAGGGCAGATAAAGCTCTGTGAAACTTCCAACTAAAATTCCCACTCTGGTTTGAAATGGAAACCAAACTCTTCTGCCCCCAAACGTGCTGTCAGAGAGCTACTGCATTTCCAGCCTGGAGCTTTCTGACCCTTCTGTCCAGCTGATTTCAGTGCAATATTTGCTGGATTTTTCATCCATGTAACAGATCACAGACAGGTTGAATATTTTAAAGCAATTTGGATCCTTCAGGATGACAAATTGTTTCTGTTATCGAATATATGCATAATTACTACTAAAATTATATCTGAAATGGCTACCAGGCAATACAATTTCAGCCCATACCAAGGACTGGAAAGTCAAGAGGAAATGAACAGAGCATGTTTTAATCAGAAGATAAGTAGTTTTCCAGCTCCTATAAATAGAAAAAGTTGGAAGAATGCATCCAACAAGCAGAAGAAAGTGTGAAGAGGGTAAAATTCCACAGTGTTTTGGCTTTGGACTTCAGAAGGTAGTGAGTATGAGATAGTGTGAAATACAAAGAAGCCTTTGTTGTTTACATCTGAAGTTTAAAAGTGGCACAGTGTGAATAAACAAAGGATGTTCCATGAAACGCTGCAGCAGGGATGTACTCGCTCCGTTTGAGCTCCGCAAACGACACGTAAACAGAGGCATCGCCTCCGTGTTCTAAAAGGAGAAGGAGGGAAAGTTGAAAGTCCCAGAAAATCTCATTTACCCACATCTTTAGGTTTTTGATAGGCTTTTAAGTGGTAGAAAACACACAAGCTTAATAAGCCCAAGATCTGGATCATTTAGCATTTGCTTTCAGGTTGGTTAAGCTTCTTATTAACGATAACAGTGCACATGCTTTGGAAAACCTGAATTAGCTGTTTGTTATCTTTTCTGGGAAAGTAAGTTTTGCTCTCAAGTATTGGGATAATATCAAGCAATTTATTTTTTGGCAGACAATGAAACATACTGCCATGGTAGTTCCATAAGTTCACTGATTATTCTACAGGAGGCTGCATGAAGATAATGGATAAGGACAGAATCTAAAGATACCCAGATTCAATTAGATATTGAGGGTGATGTTTCATGTTGAGCAGTTGCGTACCATCAAAAGTGAGTCAGAGAATCATGGAATGCTTTGGGTGGAAGGGATTTTAAAGCTCATCTTATTCCACCCCCTGCCATGGGCAGGGACACATTCCACTAGCCTGGTTGCTCCAATAGAATCCAGCCTGGCCTTGGACACTTCCAGGGATGGGGCAGCCACAGCTTCTCTGGGCAACCTGTGCCAGGGCCTCACCACCCTCATAGCCAAGAATTTCTTCCCAATATCCCATCTAACCCTGCTCTCTGGCAGTTTGAAACCATTCTCTGTGTCCTGTCACTCAGGCTCTTGTAAACAGTCTCTTTCCATCTTTCTTGCAGGCTCCCTTCAGGTACTGAAAGGCCACAATTAGGTCACCCCAGAGCCTTCTCTTCTCCAGGCTGAACAATCCCAATTCCCTCAGCCTTTTCTCACTGGAGAGGTGCTTCATCCCTCTGATCAAGTGGCTTCAAGTTAGTTATGGTATCAATACATATCTTTCAATGCAAAGATCCCCCCTATTTGGCAAATCTTCAATAAAACTCGTTTTTAATTCAAAATATTCTCACCTATTCCCTTGGTATAGACAGAGAGAAACTTTTGATAATGCTAAAAATAAGAGTGTTAAGGCTTGAATCTGTGGTGTGTGAGCCAGCAGATGCAAACATCTGAATAAGCACGTTCAATCCTGAGAATTTCCACAGGGATCAGTTTAGTTTGGCTTATTTGATGCTGAAAACAAGAGATCTGAGCACAGAAGGCAGGGTAATGCTCTCAGTCACACACTTTGCTTTTATGGTAGTGAATCCCATGTATGCAAGGAGCTCAAGGGACCACAGACATGCTCAGGAGTGTGGCAGACCTGATAAAACACTGATGGGAAGCCCCATCCCACTGGAATGACATTTAAAGGATGGAAGATGCCTCTCCAGGACATCACAAAGGTCACTGTGACACTTGTGCATCAGAATTAAACCCCAGCAGTCAGTCCATGTACCAGAACAAGCAAAACTGATACAGCACTAAAGGGAAAAAGGCACAGCTGGGATCAAACAGGACCTACTGAAGTTAAGAAGCTACAAAATCCAGGGTCAAGCACTGCATCACCCAACTAGGGCCACATCCAAACTAACATTCCTCTGGAATCAGCTCTACAAAAGTTATCTATGAAGATAAAACTGTTGGTGAGTTACCAGTTGAGCATGGCAAAACAATACATGATTAACGCAATTTCTCTACTCCCTACCCATCTCCAGACTCTTCCACTATCCCAGGTTGTTCCAAGCCCCATCCAGCCTGGCCTTGGACACTTCCAGGGATGGGGCAGCCACAGCAGTCTGTGCCTCACTACCCTCTGAGTAAAGAATTTCTCCCCAATATCCCATCTATCCCTGCCCTCTGGCAGTGGGAAGCCGTTCCCTGTGTTCTGTCCCTCCATCCCTTGTCCCAAATCCCTCTTCAGCTCTCCTGGAGCCCCTTTAGGCACTGGATGGGGCTCTCAGGTCTCCCTGGATCCTGCTCTTCTCCAGGTGAACACCTCCAGCTCTCCCAGCCTGACAATGGTTTAACATAACCACCTTTCTTCTACAATTTTGAAATTTCGTTCTCTGCAGCAAAACTATTTTACCAGAGCAGAAGGAAAATGGATGGAACTTGGATGGAACATCAGCTGCAAAACTACTGCTGTTTGGTAGCCACCAAAAATGCTGAAAGTACATCAAGAAGAGCGGAAATAAAAATCCTTCATAAGAAAATGGGGCAAATCCTTCTGGTCTAGCCCTTTCACTCACCATCCCTGGATGAGCAGCCTCTGTGTAGCTACAGCTTCTGAGCATAACAGAGAGAAATTGTGTACAGGAGACTCAGAACCACAAAATCCTAGAATTGCAGAATGGTTTGCATTGGAAGGGACCTTAAAAATCATCTAGTGCCAATTCCACAAGCTGCTTTTTGACTCCACTCCATAGCTTTGATAAGCAACAGATTTCTTCCACAAGCTTTTTCCACCAGCTAGAGACTTTTTATTAGAGGTGCACCTTAGTCTTAGAGAAAAATAGCAGTGAAGGAAACCCCCAGGGATTCTTCAGTTTCTCCACCTGCTCCAAGCTCTGCCTACTCCTTCCTGGAAGAGTTTAGACACAAACAACTCTCATATAGATGATTAGCAATCCTCAGCACAAACATAACCCACAGGAGGGGGGATTTGAATGAGATTGACTTGTAACAAGTTAATTTGTCGGTAAGCTTAGAAAACACAAGACCATTTTGGACTTCAGGGTCAAATTCCGCTCATTGTATAAGCCTCCCACCACCAATGAAATGAATTTCTCTGGAAAGGAGGTTTGAATCTGGCCATTAGTAAAACAAAACACCGAGCTGATTGAGGCTGGATGGGAAGCAAAGAAAATGCAGGGAATGCACTTTACATTTCAGAGAGAACCTGGCATTTGCAGCACATCATCTTCCTGCCAGCTACGGAACAGCAGTGACTTGGCAGAGGCTCCATGGCCAGATGTCACCCTCATCTGGCTCTCTTGGCTGGGGCTGCTCCTTTGAAATGAACAGCAAAGCAGGGCGAGGATGGCTCTGTCTGCTGCTACTTGCACAGGGAATAGGAGCAGGAAAGGTCCTCTGGGCAATGCCACAGTCCCCCCCAAACCTGGCATTGCTTTGTACCATTTTCAGCCCTCACCAGGCAAAACCTGGGAGGGGAAAGCAGAGTCAGGAACAAACAGGGATAGAAGGATTTGTTTGACAGCTGTCTCTCTTCAGGTGATGGATACAGCACAAATTGTGATTTCCCATGACAGCTTTGAACACGTTTGGGCCCTCAGAGTCCTGGGTACCTCTCCCAGTGATGAAACACTGGCATATTTCATTGTTCAAAGGCATTGCTATGTCTCTACTCCACTGCAAATTTTCATCTTGCTTGTGTTATCAAAGGAAAGAGATCCTTGGAATGAGACGGTCTTTAAGATCCCTTCCAACCCATTCTATGACCTGTTTCCTGCATTTTTGTTACATTTCCATGAACAAGAGCAAAGAGAAAAACCTCAGGGTGTTTCCTGCCTAAAACCTGCCTGATTTCTAGTTAATTCCTATTTAAGCTATTAAAGATGTATGACAAATATGAATATAACACCACACATTCCTCCTAAAACACAGTCCTTTAGATACAGCAGAAGAGCTAAACTAACAGCCAAATACTTGTGGGGTTTTGATGTGACAGCAAAGTTCCAAATGCCTTTAGACCCGGGAAACAAAAGAGAGAAGCACAGCCCATTCTGGCTAAGCCCCCCCGCCACGTGACTGACCTTCTATGAGAAGGAGAATTACTCTTTAAGCTGAAAGCCTGAGAGCACGTGTGTGTTTGTATACACACCAGGATGTGCGATAAGGAGGCTGCTCCATGGCAAAACCTGCCAACAATCCCATTTTTCTGTCGCCATCTGCTCGGAAGAGAGCAAGCACCTGTTAGGAGCAGCTGCTTGAATGCAGAATGTAGGTGAGAGAGAAAAATCAGTTGCAGTTTGGAGTTGGCCTGCTGCAGGTAGCACATGGCTCTCACCGCCGAGGATGCCAAGCGGTCCTCTTTTTTTAAGTTTGGCCTAATTAAGAGCGTTATGAAACCTCAAAAATTGCTCATTTGGGTGATTACAGAGAGCAGAGAGAAATTAGGGGGCTCCCACCCTGCTCCCCCAAACACCTACCCCGTCTCCAACGGGGTCTTTGCCCTCTCTCCATCTTTTCATTTCTTTGAAGCCAACGAAGCATTTGGAGGCGCTGCGCGTGGCTCGGTGCCGTTCTTGGCACAGCAGGGCTGCACCAGGACATGTCGCTCCGAGGAATCACAGCATTCCCAGCAGCCCTCTGCTCCTTCCTTTGGAGAACAACTGCTTCCCTTTTGCTGCCCCTTCAAGTCCGTCTCCGAGTTGGCCCTTTGAGGGATTTACAGAAGGAAAGGAGGGGGCTTGGTCCAAGAGCTCGCTGTGATCAAGGCCATGGGCACCAGCAGATGCCAGCCCTGCCAGGCTGTCATTTCTCCAGGGGAAGCAATGGGGGTCCCACCATCAAGAGAACTTGAAGTGGGCAGGAAAAAACACATTAAAGGATTTCCCATACTCGTCCAAGAGATATGTCCAAGATCACAAGTCAGTGTGGCCTCTCCCACCACGCCTGACACCACGGATGGTCTCAAATCTGCTGCCCTTAATCCACACTTAGGACATCTGTGCTCCCATTGAAGGAATAAGGTTGTTCAGTTTGTTCTTTCCCTGCCTCCCGAGCACGGACTGTTCCTAATTTTCCTCAGCAAGCAAAGCTTTGTGTCCCAGGGCTGAGCTTGTCCTGCACGGCCACTCACGTGATGGAAACAGCAGCCCATGCCCATCCCAGGCTGTGACAAGGCTTTTGGTCCTAAAGATCAGCCATCCTGCAGGGGATATTCCTGTTTCCCTTTGCCGTGCAGCCCTACATCTAGGAATCATCTGGGAAGGTACAACAGCACTGTGAGGTGCTCCTGTGCCCATGAGCAACACTGGGTCAATGGATGAGCTTGCACAGGGAGAATTTGTAATAGGCACCAATATTTGGGAGCTCTTCCAGGTCCCAACATCTTCCCATTTATCTCTTTTCCTCTTTTCCCTGTCTCCTCATTTCTTTAGCCTCCATTTCTCCATATCTTCCCAACCCCTTCTGATTTGCCCAGTGTCACCACCCTGTGCTGTGAGGACAACAAATATTTGTGTCCTCTAACCTTTTTATAAATAGCATCTCCAACTCATTCGATCCCAGAGATTGACATTTTTGGTAAATGGCAGCAAAGAACTGCTCCAAGCATCACAGCCTGTGAAAATACAGAGGCTCATTCACACAGGCACTGCCTTGAGGAACAAGGGATATTCACAAAGCGGTTTTGAGGATCCAGCCTCTGTGATCTGCATTACAGTTCAGATGGATCGAATGCTGAGAAAACACCCATCCAGACCCATGGTGGGCTATGGAAAAGAGAGAAGCGTGCAAGGCTGACAGAGAAATCCCATTTCTCTTGCTTGCAAAGGAGTAAATTTGCTCTTGGTGCAATGAAACACACATGAAATCACACAAAGCCATCCCACAGAGTCACTTCTCCCTGCAAAGCTGCACTTCAGATCATGTGGTTTAGCACAAATACTGCCGGTCAAGCAGGAATATTTTTTCCCAATGCAGATTCCTATCTGTAAGCACATCTGTGAGCATATAGATCCTCCCTATCTGTAAGTACATCTGTGAGCATATAGATCCTGCCTCCTGGGACAGGCCTAATGGGCTCTGCATTCACTCTGCCTCGTTTCTTTGGAAAGCTTTGGCTCTGCAGTGGGAGGATTGAAGAGGGGCTTTCACTGATGGATGTTTTTTCATTGCGAATTTAAATGTACAAACAGAGATGGCGGGTTATTATTGCTGAGAGAAACAAGGGAAAACACAAGAACCATAGACTGGGGAGTCAGTGACACAGGAACATCCAAGGACAGGATGAGCTAATTAAGGTCACCCTCTGCCCTCTAAATTAGTCATATATTGCCTTAAGTGCTTCTGCTCCCCAGTAGCCCAAGGACAGAGAGGCAGGAGCACATAGAGAGGGCAGGTCTCACTGTCCCAGCTCCTGTCAGCCAAAGGAACCTCCTCCTGGGTTGTATCCTGTGATTCACTGAGGGATTTTGGCTGTTGGAGGGCACACGGGGTGTTAAACAGCTCAGTGCTGACTTAACATGTGGAAGACAAGGGGAAGAAGCTGGTGTTGAGCTCATTGTTACGGATCAGGAGAGCAGAAATGCAAGGTATCCATGCCCAGGCATGAGGGTATCCCACTAGGAAAGCTTTCCCCCAGGTACAGCTAAAGAAACACGGGATAAATCCATCCTTGGAAGCAGCCCAGGTACCAGGGAAGCTCTACTACAAAGCAAACCCCTTTGGGGCACCCCAAAATATTAAAATATTAATATTCTCCACACTTTTATCACTCGCTTGCACTCACACGAGGAACCCCCAAGTCAGGGAGAGCTCAGTCAGTAAAACAACCTGGTGAGAAGTCCAAACTCCCCTGCCTTTAAAAAAAAAAATTCCAGCAACTGAAAGGGAAAAAAAGAGGCAAGGGGGGCGGGGGGGAGGGGGGGGAGTGGGGTGGGGAGGGGAAGAAAAAGGCTTGTTCATGCTGTTACAGTTTAGGAACTGCTGGCATCCCTGTCTCCAAGAGGAAGGGAGCGCAGAGCTGACTGCTCAGCAGCTGAGAACGTGTGTTCTGGAAGCAGCTCCCGGAGCAGATGGTGCAATGATTACTGCCAGTAAATGTTAGAGGCCTCTTTTCCTTTCTTGTTGTTTTTTTTCCCCCTTTTTATTTTTTTTTTTTAAACTTGAATTCTGAACAACAGGGGAAAAATAATTACAAAGAACACATGAAAGCAGCTTGATTTCCCCTCTTTCTCTTCTCTCCAAGTGTGTGTGTCTTGTTCCCTCCTAATACCTGACGCTGCAGAAGTGGATGTTCCCTGGGCTTGCTGGGATGCAAAAATCCACCGGCAAGCACTTTGTTCTGGGGAGTTTAACATGGCTGTTGTACTTCAAGCTGTGTGTTCACTGGGAAATCAGGAGCTGCAAGATCCTGTGCCATGTGTAGGATGTTAAAAATGAGATGCAGGGAAAAGGAGAAGGGCTGCAGCTGCATTTATTGTGAGGTGTATTTATTGTGAGGTGTGTTTATTGTGAGGTGTATTTACTGCAAAGTGTCCCTGCCAGTGGCAGGGGGTTGGAATGAGATGATCTTTAAGGTCCCTTCCAACCCAAACTCTTCTGTGATATGGTGATTCTATGATTGTAGCTCACGGGTCAGCCTTTAAATAGTCACCCTGCTGGCTTGTGGTGTGACAAAGAGTACTTGGAACAAGCAACGGGAGTTATTTTGGGGCTGTGCCTCTCTCTTTCATCACCAGGTGGGTCTGACTCCCCTGGGGACCACTCCTCTGCCAACCCCCCTCCCAGCTCTGTGCCTACAGATCCAGGTACATCCCACCAGGCTCCTGGCCCCATCTCCCCCTCTGATGTGTCTGAGCAGCCCTAAAACATTTCCACCCCCATGAGCTCTCTTGTTCCTCACTCTCTGTTCCCAACCTTCTTTCTTTGCCCCCTTAAAATTTGATTGCTTTCATTTCTGCCTTCCAGCAGAGCAGCTTGTCCCTCCTCATCTCACTGGGTGTAATTGCTTTAAAACCCCAGGGGAACCCAACTCCCAAATTTTTAAAGAGCAAACATCAGCTGGGGTGGGAAGGAGCATCCCTGTCCCTTGGGTTTCATTGGAAAACAGGCTGCAGCCCCAGGCCAGGCACAGTCAGAGCAGCACAACACAAACCCTGCAGCATCTCTTGAAGACTCCAGCTTTTAAATGCTGTGACATCTCTCCCAAATATGTGTTGTTTTTTTAGTTAGTTTTTTTTTTTTTTTTTTAATGTGTATAAATTAAGAAAAGCTAGGGAAATTTCCACAGGGAGATTAAAAAAAAAAAAAAAAAAAAAGCAGGATATGCGCAAAAAGACGCCTCCTTCCTGAAATTCAGATCCCAGCTCTGCAGCAGGGAGGGATCAGGGCTCCTCGTAGACAGGCTGGGAGAAATATTTTAGTATTGAAAACATGTTTTTCTCCAGCTTCCTGCTCCGAACAGTTTTGGCTGGAACTTTAAAAATATCAGTCTGAGGAGGCAGAAAACTGGCACGGAAAATTTCACCCCTCAAATGAATGTTTGCTGAAGTATCAATCAAGTGAGGGAAAGACTACTGAGAGGAACTGTCAGACAGCCCTAAAACGGGGAGCATCCAGTTCCATCAGCAGGGCTGAGGTGCCAAAGTGTCTCACAGTCATTCCAGGTCAGAGCAAATCAAATTTGAATTAGAAGATTGAGATTTCTTTGTGGCCACAGTCAAAATCTGCTAAATTATCAAATTCTTATTATTATTAGCCATGAAAGTCTGTTCTTTGAAAGTCAGGTGTGATTTTTTCAAGGTGAAACCTAACAGTAGTTCAAGAGTAAGATTTTTAATTTCAGTTATAATAATTTGGAGGCTTTGCAGGGGTATTTTCAATTACAATCACAGCTCTCATCCCTTGACAGCTTCCAGGAAAGAAAAGAGAGGAGTAATTGAAATGTTGCATCTTTATTGAAAGACTCCCTCACTTACCAAACAAAACTGAAATGAAGGGTGCCAAGAAAGTCAGCAGTGGACCATCACACGATCCTCTCCTTGAGATGCAGCTCTTGTACCAAGGACACAACCATCAATAAGGACAACAGCAGTATTCGTCTCTGTATTTGGGTATTCAGAGCCCATTACTCAAATCCTGAAATAGTAATGACATAAATGGATTTGGGCAGAGCCCGGGCCTTGTATCCTATTCGAGTTTCTGAGTTCAGAGGCTGAGTATTTTAGCTGTGCAATAATGGATAGTATTACAAAGTATTGTGATGAAAAGAAATATTCTTTTGCATGAAAATACCCTCTTTCCACTGAGCATGAACCTGGCTTTCTCCTCCTTCTGTGCTGTCTCAGTATGAATTGAAGGAAAACACTTGTGGGGTAGCACTTCATGCTGAGTTCCTACTGAGCAGGTCAGGTTTGGGAGTGTTTGCTTCTAATTTGTTGTTTCAGCTCCCTGAGGACATTAGATTTAAGATTGACAGTGCAGAACCAGATGATGTGGGAATACTTTGAATGCACATCTGAGCATTTCTTGGCTGATGGATAAAATCCCAACCAATAACAAGTGCACAATTGTGAAAGGGTTTTAATGGTTACGACACATTTCAACGTGATTTCCACATTCATCAGGAGCTGAAGCAGCTCAGAATATTTTTGTTGTCCTCTTCAGGCTGGATGTGGTTTTGAGCAACCTGGTCTAGTGGAACCATGGCAGGGAGTTGGAACTAGATGGTCTTCAAGGTCCCTTCCAACCCAAGCCATTCTGTGTTTCTATTTTAAAGCACATTTGCTAAAAGTCCCCTTTTCTTGCTTATTAAAAGAGTTTACCCCCAGCTATTGAAGGTTTTTATTCTCTTCCCTGAGCCTGGCTTGGTGAAAGGAAAATACCCCACAGCTCTTTCTTCATAGGGTTTATGAAGTGATCTCATGTTCATCAAGAACAAGGCCAGGCTGTGCTACAGGAACTATGTACAACCCCAGAGGTGTGATACTGTTTTTAGGATTCCCCTCAGGTGCCTTCAGGAGCCACACAAAGTTACTGTCCCTGCTATGACTGTGCTGACATCCACATCCTGCCTAATTCCAGCTCCATGGCATTACAAAGCAAGACTTACGGACCTTTTTTAAAATATAACCAGAAAAGATGCTGCCAAATCCTTTGTGGTAAAAATTAATTTGTGATCCCACAAAGCTAACACAAGATTTACGAGACTGCAGATGAGAGGCTGGGGCAAATCCCTTCCCCTCCTGTCCCTCTATTTCCTTGCTTCTGAAACAGATGTTGCAACATCTATACTTACACAAGACGATGTTTCACAGCTAAAGTGTGTGAGATGAGGGCACTGCTCAACCTCATGAGTGCCCTGGCATTGCCTGACCCAGGGAGGAGTCTCAGCAGATGGAACCAAGATGACCATAAACCTTTTTGCTGGAAAAAGTGGTGAGGCCCTGGCACAGATTGCCCAGAGAAGCTGTGGATACTCCATTCCTGGAAGTGTTCCCAGTTTGGATGGGGCTTGGAGCACCATGGTCTAGTGGAAGGTGTCCCTGCCCATGGGAGGGGGTGGAATGAGATGATCTTTAAGGTCTTTTCCAACCCAAACCATTCTGTGATTCTGAGATTCTCATGCCAGCCTTCCACACCCCTTCCCTAGTGAGGGTGCATCCCAGCCCTCTCCAGAATGGATAATCCCATCACTTCTCCACTGACAACTCCTGAGCAGCAGCTCCCAGGAACTTTAACAAGTTTGGTTATTTTACCTTTCAGCAGAGCTTTGCTCTCCAACTTCATCTATTAATGCCTCTGAAGTGCTTTGAGAACCTGAGGCAAAAATACAACGCAAAGCTTAGACTTAATCCCATGCTGGCCTGTAGTTATCTGGCCTCTTAATGAGGATAATTTATGGAATTCCACTAACATAAATGCATTCCAACCATCCCTGAAACCCCCTCCCCCCCAAAAAAAAAAAAATAAAAAATAAAGGAATCAATTGAGGGAAAATGGTCCATGACAGGAAAGAAGGAGAGACCGATTAAATATTTAAAGTGTTACTGTAAATGAAGAAGACGCCGAGGCCGGGTCAGTAATGAGCTTCCCTCTAAGCCACTGGGAACTCCCATTAATGCTGCACTTGACTCCTGCAGGACCCTCCCACTGCCAGCAAAACTCCCACAAGTTGCCAAGAAGACACATCATACCAAGGGGTGTGTTGGGTCTGTGTGTGTGTGTGTGTGTGTGTGTACAGGATGAAAACAGATTTACCTCCTTCTGTACAATAAAACAGGAGAAAACAAGAATCAGAAATTTTACTTGGACCTGGGATTGATTTCCAGTAAGGAGATAATCAAGTTTCTATAATTACGATTCTCTTAAAGGAATTTCAGCAAACATAGAATAAATTGATTATGTAGGTTGAGACTCATTCACAAAGAAGAGATGCTGGCATTAGAATCACAGAATCATAGAATGCTTTGAGTGGGAAGGGATCTTAGAGATCATCGTGTTCTAACTCCCCCACCATGGAAATTAAGACTCATTTCACCATTTTTTTCCAAAGGAATTAATTCTATTACATGTGTAAACTGTATCCTGTACTCAGTACAGTCCAGTTACAAAGGAAAAGACACATTAAATTCAAAAATTCCACTTTATTGCAGGTGACAAACATGATGGCCTTGGCTCCTGGGATGTTTAAGCTCAGCTCAAGAGAGTCAGATCCTGAGTCTCGAAATATTCAGCAAACATAAGCCAACAGAAACATATGGAACGTATAGAATTGTTTGGGTTGGAAGATGATCCCATTCCAACCCCCTGCCACAGGGGCTCCAAGCCCTATCCAACCTGTCCTTGGACACTTCCAGGGATGGGGCAGATGCAGCTTCTCTGGGAATTTCATCCCAGCCTGTCACCACTCTCACAGCCAAGAATTCCTTCCCAATGTCCCACCTAATCTTGCCCTCTGGCAGTGGGAAGTCATTCCCCTTGGGGCCTGTCGTTCCAGGCCCTTGCCCAAATCCCCCTCCAGCTCTCTTGAAGCCGCTTTAGGCACTGGAAGAAGCTCTAAGTTGGAGTCTTCTCTTCTCCAGGCTGAACGACCCAGCTCTCTGAGTCATTAAACTGTCCCAAAACAGGATCAGCTACATTTCCAGTTTTCCTGATGGATATTTTCCCCATCTTTTCTGATGGCACCCAGCCTTGCTGTTTTCCCCTCCAAATACATTCATTTACATTATGTCACCTAAAGCAGAGCCCTGTGAGTTCCATTCAATGCATTTTTCTATACTGACACAGATTAAATATCAAATCTGTTGGTAACTTCTCTGACTACAGACACCCAGCAAATTTCCTGTAGAACTTCCAGTAGTTCCATGTAGACCTCTTTGCCTTAGTTCACTTACAAGGATGTCACAAGGGGCAATGTCAGGAGCTTTCTTGCACAAAAAAATATGACACCAACTACTTCTCTTCCACCCAGAAGCCTTTTTATCCTCACACAGGAGCAAATTAGATTTGTTTGATGCCACTTGCTCTTGAAAAGTCCCTGTTCACTGTACTTAGGTCTTTGTTATCTTCTGGGTGCTTTGAGGACTTTGTTTATTTGTACCAGTGTATTTCTAGGAATTTCAGTGGCTCCGACAATGTCAGGACCTCCTTTCCCATTCAGACAGGCACCACACCATCCGTTTTCCAGTCCCTCACCCCTCTCCTGCAAGTTCCAGCCACTTGGAAGGGCCAACAGCTCTGAGCTCAATAGGAGCAGGATTTGAAACCCATAGAAAAACAACCAATCGATCTTCAACAGTTCAGAAACAGAGGAAAATGGAAGACTTCAAATCCAGGCACAAAAAGCAAGATCTTCAACTATTAAAAAAAAAGCTAATAAGGGCCCTGAAAGGGTTGTTCATCCCTGGCACAGCTGCCCAGGGCAGGGGTGGAGTCCCCACCCCTGGAGGGGTTTAAAAGCCATGTGGATGTGGCACTTGGGGACATGGGGCAGTGGTGGCCTTGGCAGCACTGAGGAATGGTTGGAGTCAGTGGTCTTGGAGTGATTTTCCAACCTTAATTACGGGCACAGGCAGAGGAACTCGACCATCAGAACTCCTAAGCTTTTACAGCAGCCCATGGAATGCTTTTAGCCCCATAACCCCTTCTCAGGCTTTCCCAGCACATTTCAAAGAGCACGGGCCAGGGATCATTCCCAAAGGCGGTTTGGAAGTGGCCAACCTGTTTCCAAAAGTAAAGTAATAGGATATATAATAGCTATTAGTATATACAGTAGTTATTAGTATGTGCAGCAGTTAATAGCATGGATGAAGCCAAGCTGTGTCCTTCAAGCTTCCCCCCACTGACATGATGCCCCTATTAATAAGAAAGTGCAATCCAGGGGCAGAATCATTCAAGGAATCTCTTGGATAGAGAGAGGTTAATAATTTCCTCCCATGACCAGAGCAGCCTGGTAGTGCGACTGTCTAGAGCATTTCCTCCATGGTTTATTCCCATCACAGAACCTTTACACAGCACAATTTCCGAGGCTATTTGGGGCATCTCTTAATCTGTTCCGTATTAATTAGCACTGTTGTCTTTGCCTTTTTTTCCACCTCTACATTTTCAAGCAGCTTAAAACATTATTCCACCAATTTCTCTGCTGATGATACGAGTTTGGGTAAGCAGCCTTAAGTAATTTTTCATTTTGATGACATTTTGGCTCTGGTATTTACATCCATCCTCTGCCATTACATATTTGCAGCTGAGCCCTTCACAATTATGTGGTTTCTACCTCCATGTAATCTCTAAGTCTTATGACCTGCTGTCCTACTGAACCAGGACCTGCAGCAGCTGACCTCAGAGTGGCAGGATGATGACTTACCAAGATTTTAGGATTAAACTGGCTGCCAAAATGAGCTTCTTTGGCAAGCCAGAGGGACCTATCCAAGGATTTCACATCCACAGCCTTCTGACACTGACCCTCTCCCTGCTCTTTGACAGCAAAATGTTATGACTCGATGATCTTACAGGTCTCTTCCAAATTTAATGATTACGTGATTCTACTTCACTCCAGGACAGTTCACATATTTGTGCTGTGTCAGGGAATCTTCAGCCTTGCTCTTGCCCTGACAGTCAACATCCAGCACCCACCAGGTATTTGGACACGAGCACATGTTGGTCAAAGAGACAACACAGATGAAAAGCTCACTCAAGCTCCAGATTAAGTAAATCTTCAATTCTCCATGGTTCCAACCTCCCAAATCATCTATCATCAGCTTTGTTGTAGTGGTTGGCATAAGGAATCAGGCCAACAGGCAGTGACTGACAGTTTCCTTCTAAAAAATGGCACCATCTGGCAAAGCAGAATTGCCATTCCATGTTATCCTGGTCCTCCAAAGCATTTCTGTTCTCTGTCCAAGGCCAATGAGCAACCAGCAGATGTGGACAGGGTTTGTGAGACAATCTGAACCACATATGTGGCTAAACTGGCCATGAAGAAGTGCAGGCTGGAAATTGCATAAAATACATTAAAATCAAAATCTTTTACTCTCAGATAAACAAAGTTATTCCCCTCAATGGGAATAACTGAGAGAAAAACGTCACTAGGTGTTAAATGGGGCTCAATTCAATTCAATGAGAAGGTGCCCAGAAAAACAAGGAACCAGATTAGCTGACCTAAGGAATCCTTTCCAGATCCAAGTTTCTGTTCTCTTTAAACTAAGAGCATGGAAAGTGCAGGTCTCATTTCTCAAAGCAAAATTTTATACAGTTTTTCTGTACCTCTCACATGCATCCAGGAATTATATTTTTCCCCATCTGCAGCAGTTCAGACAGATTTAATGTGTTTAATGCTGCCTAACTATGTCACCTATGGCATTTTTCTGCTTTCCAGTAGATGAAAAGGCTTCTGCTCAAAAAGAAAACTGCAATATGTGCTGCATGAAATGCCAGCTGGGGGTGGAGGAAGAGAACGTGGTGATGGCAGAGACTTGATTTAGCTCTACATCAATAAAACATCCAGATTTATAAGAGAGAATGTGATGGAAAATGTCTTAATAGAAGGACATTTGTAACAGCACGCTGGGACACTCACCTGGAATGACTTCAAGGATGCTCTGCTCTTTTCCTTGTGCCACCAGCAAATTTATTGTGGCAGCCTCAGCCTGTCTTATTTAGCCACTAGTAAGTCCACATATGGACCATCTTCAACATCCTAATGATTCCTTGATTCAAGGTGTGTTAAAATATCAGCACTTCAGCTCTGTGAATTCATAAGGTGTTTCTCAATTTCTGTGGTTAAAAAGAGGGCATTTTGCATGTACAACCAGTGATGTTACAGCACTGGACTCTGTGTGTGCTCTTACAAACAAAGAATTAAGGGCCCAATTTTGAATTCAGACTTAGATCTCACCCACTCGAAGCTGCCACTGATATCAGAGTGTCAAATAATGATCTTCATGGTTTCGAGGCACATTTCCATCAAATTCAGTTAGGAAATAAGATCCATAAGGTTTGGCCCCACAACCACTTGTTGAACCAAGTTCAACAAGTCCAAGTGCAAAGGTGCTGCATCCGGGTCAGGACAATCCTAGACATGAGCACAGAGTGGGAGAAGAACTCCTTGAGTGCAGCCCTGTGGAGGACTTGGGGGTTCTCACGAATGAAAAGCTGGCCATGAGCCAACAGTGTGAGCCCACAGCCCAGAAAGGCAACGGTGTCCTTGGGTGCACCACAAAAGGAGTAGGGAGCAGGATGAGGTAGGGAATTGTCCCCCTCTGATCTGCCTTCATGAGACCCCCCCTGCAGAGTTGCCACCAGTCCTGGGAACAACAGCACATGAAAGACTTGGACCTGTTGGAGCAAGTCCAGAGGAGGCCATGGAGATGCTCCAAGGGCTGGAGCCCCTCTGCTCTGGAGCCAGAATGGGAGAGCTGGGAGGGTTCACCTGGAGAAGGGAAGGATCCAGGGAGACCTGAGAGCCCCTTCCAGAGCCTAAAGGGGGCTCCAGGAGAGCTGGAGAGGGACTTGGGACAAGGCATGGAGGGACAGGACAATGGGGAATGGCTTCCCACTGCAAGAGGGCAGGGATAGATGGGATATTGGAATCCCTACTTGTGAGGTTGGTGAGGCCCTGGCACAGGTTTCCCAGAGAAGCTGTGTCTGTCCCATCCCTGGAAGTGTCCCAGGCCACGTTGGACAGGGCTTGGAGCAACCTGGGACAGTGAGGGGCATCCTTGCCCATAGCAGGGGGTTGGAATGAGATGGTCTTTAAGGTCCCATCACTCTTGTTCATGCAGTCCCAATGTCCTCAGGTGGGTGCTGGTGCTCTTGGTACCTTCTGGACAAGGGAACTGTATCAGTGGAAAACTAAACCAGGTAAGAGTATAACATTTTCTGCCAGTTTAGCTCTCTGCAGTGGCTCAGCACATGAATGCTGGTTCAGGGGAAGGAAGGGTAGAAGGGGGCAGCAGAAGAGAGGAGAAGTCAGAGTTGCCTCTTCCAGCAGCAGACGGTCGTGCGAGTTCCTTGTTTGCGATGCGCGACTGCATCTGGAGTGTCTGTTCCTCCTCCTCCTCCTCCTCCTCCTCCTGCAGCTCAGACATGGGGTCTTTGATGTCAGGGGAGTTATTTTGGTGAGAACTAGGTGTGAAGGGAAGGAAGCCCTGGTGGCCTACATAGCAGGCTGCTGGCACAGGCAGTGAGAGCGCGGAGGGTCCTGACTCACAGGCTCATGGGGATTTCTTCTCCAAAGTTTACATCACATGGCAGCTTTTAGGCCGTATCATTTCAGTACCTGACAATCCATTTGCAGCTGCTGTTGCTCCGCCTCTGTCAGGAGGATAAATCACAGAATCACAGAATATGCTGAGTTGTAAGGGATGCACAAGGAACATCCAGTTCAACTCCAGACCCTGCACAGACACCCCAACAATCCCATCCTGTCCCTCAGAGCGCTGTCCAAACAATCCTGGAGTTCTGTCAGCCTTGGGGCCATGCCCACTGCCCTGGGGAGCCTGTTTGGTGCCCACCACCCTCTGGGGAAGGACTGTTTTATAACATCCAACCTAAACAAACACAGCAGAAGAGAATATCCAGGATACTGCCAGTGATCAGAAAATAATTATGGCTTTATAAAATAATCTATTTACTTTGTTCTTACTGTATTTCAGCATTGCTGACATTGGGTATTTTACTTGGTTCTCACTGCTGTTTTTTTTTACACGTTATAATATTTACACATTCTAATAGTGCAGCCTCTCAACCAACCACAACCAAAAGGGTTGTGGCAGCAAAGTAAACCTGAAGCTTTCCTTTCTCCACAGCCACATCCAAGCAGGGTTCAGGACGTTCTTTCTCCAGGGTGGCCAAGCTTCCCTGTGGCATCCAAATCTCTTTTTGTTCCATGTCATGAAACACCATGTGGTCTTGTAAATCCTGCTGAGAAGTGGCACCAGCTCCAGGTCCTCCAATTATGATGTGTAGCAGAAGTTCTGGATTGTCCATGACTCAGAACATGCAGCAAGACCCTCAAAGGCTGGGATTTGCTAGTGGGCACTCAAACAGAGTGGGAACCTGGCCTGAGCAAGAGCTCTCCATCCCAACCTGGCCAACCAGGTGGATCATCAAAGTCTGTCCCTGAAAAGTCCTGGGGTCAGTGGGATCCACAGAGAAGGGTCCCTCTCTCTGCCCCAAACCTTCGAGGGAAGAACCCTCCTCTGACAAGAAGCAGGCAATACATTTCCCAGAGCTGCTTTTCCTCTTCAAGGTGTGGCAGGAAAACATTTTGTCATGCACCTACTGAAGGAGTAGGAGATGGGAGTCAATGAAGAAAGAATGACGATAAATGAATGTAAAGATAATAAAGAATGACATCCCGATCTTTCAGCACCTGAGATCTGTCCTTTGCCTCCTAATACCTTTGGAAAAGAAGGATTGGCAGCCTGGACACTCAGGCTCCCTTCCTAACCTGGAGATCTCACCTCCTACTCCAGTGACCTTATCTCCAAATCTGCCAACTGCCTGGTTTTCTCTGATCACACCAAAGGAGACTGAGCCGTGCTTTTTCCACACCTCATCATGTTTAGGCTGAGGGAAAGTCACACCTTTCCTCCTGCCACATGGACCAGAACTCCAGAAAAGTTGTAACAAAGCTCACATCCTCCAAAAAAATTACCGAAATGCCAAAAAAGCAGCCATGGGCACCAAGGAGTGACAGTGATGGACACAAGATGAGGATCCAGTGATGGACACCAGGCATCTAGATGGATGCCATCAGAGCAGGGGGCTGGGTGGACCTTTGGTCAGAGCCAACACACCTGGGCCTGTGTTTTCATGCAGTTTGTGCAGTTTTCAGCCTTCCAGAACACCAGACTGAGTGAAGGAAACTTGGCCTCAGGATGGCAGAGGGACATGTGCAAATCCCTGCCCACAGAACAGACTCGTTTGGGATCTCCAGCTACAGACACAGTTATTCCAGGTTTGCACAGGTAGTGCCAGGAACTGTGAGAATTCCTGAAATGTTCATTAAAACCCATTTGCGCCCATTCCAGTCTCCACTCCACACCTATCCAGACATTTTATTGATCTGATAAGAACATTTATTAGAGGGAGTGCTCTTGGGAGGCAGATGTAAATATGTTTTACCAGGTATGTGGTTTTCTGCAGATTCCAAAACAATAAATGCAGTAGCCTTTTATCTCCCAAAGTTCCCCAGAAAGCCATCCCACTTTTATTTTGCCTACAGCCACTTCTGGGTAACTTTGACAGCACCTTCACAGGTGTTTGGAACACACAGAAGGTCTGGATGTGAGGAAAAAGCTCTGATGCTCTGAGAGAACAGGGATGAGAGTCCAATTTACCTATTCCAAAGGGAACAGAGCTGCCATCAGGGTTCATAGAATACCTTGAGCTGGAAGGATCATCCAGACCTGCACAGACAACCCAACAATCCCACCCTGTCCCTCAGAGCATTGTTCAAACACCCCTGGAGCTCTGGCAGCCTTGGGGCCGTGCCCACTGCCCTGGGGAACCTGTTCGGTGCCCACCACCCTCTGGGGGAAGGACCTTTCCCTGAGATCCAGCCTAACCCTCCCCTGGCACTTAGGATGGTCTCCAGTGGCCCAAGTCTGATGGCAAGCACAGGGTGTGGACACCAAGAGGGACTGTCTTGCCATCCCTCACAGCACCACCTCAGTCCTTCACCTCCACCAGATGCTGCTCACTGATTTCAGATTTTATTATTTAATGTGGATCTGCCATCTACAAAACCATGGAGATTTGTGACTTTTCCCCCAGAAGTGCGGGAGCTGGGAGGTGGCAGCACAGCCAGTGAGGCACATTAAAGAGCAGGGAGGTGACATTCCACCTGGGATTCCTGCCGTGAACTCACCTTTTCCTCTCAAGTAGTTTTAAGAGGAAACATTTACTGTGTGTGTGTCAGTGACATCTCTGGGAATAATCCCCACTGAGCCCCTTCCCCTCTGCTTCTTAGAAAGTCACTACCTACCCTTATGTTTGGAAATCTGTCTCTAAAGAGGCTTTAACCCATTTCAGATCAGTCTTGCAATAACTGAACTCCAACATCCCCTGCAGCAAATTATTAACACTTTCTACGTCACTTCCCAGACCATGTTTTTCCTCCCCAGTCCCAACCAGTTGCTCTGTGGAACAGCACATGGTGAGGCCCTGGCACAGGTTGGGCAGAGAAGCTGTGGCTGCCCCATCCCTGGAAGTGTCCAAGGCTAGGTTGGACAGGGCTTGGAGCAAGCTGGGATAGTGAGAGGTGTCCCTGCCCGTGGCAGGAGGTTGGAATGAGATGATCTTTAAAGTCCCTTCCAACCCAAACCATTCCATGATTCCATGATTTCGTATTTAGCTTCTGCCTGTCAAAAACCAGCACAGACTGTGATAAGCGTAGAACAATGCAAGGCCCAATTTACTAATATATTATAAGTTGTAGTTATAAACGTGGGTCGCAGCTGATGTCGCTTCAATTCACATCACGCAGATCCCATCAAAACAGCGCATCTTCCGTGAAATCATTCGGCATCCTCAAGTAGCAGGAAAGGGACTATTTGCTCATAACATGAGCCTCTCCTTTATTTTAATATAACATTAAATATGCACAGTTAAGCACTCAAAAGTCAGGAAATGAGAAATGCAAGGCTCATAGAGCTTTAACTCTGCCTCCTTGAGGATATTAATTATGTTGTCATCCTTTATCAGATCATTGCATACTGTTTCTTAAATAATCTTTTCCTGCAACCTTTCACACATCCATACATTCCACAGAAGCTTGGGATGGTTCTGCTAGAAACCACAGTGACTCATAATGATGAGAGGACAAGTTGAAGGATTCACATTTCCATTCTGCCTTTGACATCATTGGCTTCCCAGAGCTAAAACGTGCAGCTCAAAATGTTAAAA
This sequence comes from Acropternis orthonyx, assembly GCA_035583155.1. NCBI lineage: Eukaryota > Metazoa > Chordata > Aves > Passeriformes > Rhinocryptidae > Acropternis > Acropternis orthonyx. The sequence continues at coordinate 114,373,035 of JAWWEU010000111.1, forward strand.
TACCACTTGTTTTTCACTGTTGTTCATCCCAGGGCTGCAAACTGTTACCATGGAATCATGAAATCATGGGATGTCTTGAGCTAGAAAGGATCCACAAGGATCATCCAGTCCAACTCCTGATGCTGCATGGACACCCCAACAATCCCACCCTGTCACTCAGAGCATTGTCCAAACACTCCTGGAGCTCTGGCAGCCTTGGGGCCGTGCCCACTGCCCTGGGGAGCCTCTTCAGTGCCCACCACCCTCTGGGAGAAGGACCTTTACTTCATGAAGAACCTTTTCCCCAGTGCAAACCACCTCAACATTTCATGTGTCAGTTCTCCAAGAGACACACTTGGACACCGGGCAGGAATTTGGGTGAATTCTCCCAGTGCTGCTGTTGCAGATCAGAAATTCCTGAAGGCTTCAGACCCTTTGTGTTCAAGAATCCCCCTGAGTGGTGGGGAATGGACTGAACTCGGGGTTATACTGAAAAGGGGAGTTTTTAAAGGAAAGACATTTTCAGGTTTCCCTCAAAACCAGTTAACTTATCATCACACAAATGTAAAAAAATCCTTACGACCTTCAGCTGATCTTCCACCAGTGGGACAACACAGAGAATGAAGTTCTTTTAAGTTACTGCATCCTTTAAACCCTCTTTTCCACAATATTTTAGTGATTGTTCTGCAATTTCTTTTTACTGCTGCATTCTTTGACTCCCAGGGAGAGGTAAAATGACTTCCCATTTCATTTAGGCTGACCTTTTTTCTTTTAGGAAAATTACTATGACTGAAGATGTGCCTCCAAGAATATTCAGGATCTGAATCAGCCTGCAGGAATGTCTGTGAGGCCACACTCTCCATCCAACCACCCAGAGACAGCTTTAGGGGGCCTAGAGGGTACAGGAGGGGTTCCTTCCCCTGGGATCCTGATTCCAGGCCTAAAGGCATTGCCCAGAGGATTCCCCTGCACCAAACTCTTGCCTGGATCCCGCTGAAATGTCCAGGCTGTGCTTAGAGAGGTAAATTGGGCTGGGTATGGAAAAACCCAGGAAAACCTCTATCATATCTGGCTGCTCATTTTTGAGTCTACGGATTTTGGGTCCTACAAACCCAGTGAAGGAGCTTTCCCATTCCCTGGGTATCACCAGCAAAGCAGAACACCAAGGGGCCACTGGAGACCATCCTAAGTGTCATCCTATATATGACATCCTATGTATGGCACTCACATTTGATGGCCTCAGTGAAGTGTGCCCAGCAAAATCCCTTGTACCAGGAAGTTGGGCTGGAAGAACCCTTGGAATTGGATCTGGGAAGGATAACAGCTGCTTTCTACTATGGCACATCCACCTGCTTTTCAGAGTCCTGCTGCTTTTTTACTTTGTCCTTGCATGTAGAAACTTGGCAAAGCAGGGTTTGGATTGGAAGGGACTTCAAAGCTCATGTTGATCCACCCCCTGCCATGGGCAGGGACACCTTCCACTCGCCCAGGTTGCTCCAAGCCCCATCCAACCCCGCCTTGGACACTTCCAGGGATGGAACAGCCACAGCTCCTCCAGGCAACCTGTGCCAGGGCCTCCCCACTCTCACAGTTGGAGAGTTTTTTCCTGAATATAAAGATCCCAGTTTTTTTTTCCTTGTCATAAATTGGCCTGATCCTGCAGACTTCACTTTTTTCTTCCAGTCTAACTTTTTTTTCCAGAGGAGATAATTAAGGGAAGTGCAGCTGTTTCTCCTCTCCTATTAACAGAGGGACAAAATCTGTTTCAAGTCCTCATTTGTCACTGTTGCTCTAGGCCACCCCAGAAAGAAACAAAACCCTGCCTGATGCTCCCCCAAAGCCAGGACCTGAAATGAGACCAACATAAATAGAGGTCACTCAAGTCCCCCTGATTTCACCCTCTTGCTCCCCCTACACAAAAAATGCATGATAACCTGTTGGAAATGGTCCTCCCCATTAATGAAACACATGGAGAGTTTGGTGCCTCTGCTAATAAAATATGTTCAATACTAAAAGAGCACCAGCTGAAGGGGAAAGTACTCAGAGATAGATTAACACAACAAGGAAAGTCACGTGGGCAGGAGGTGAATGGAGGATTTCATGAGGGAAGCAGAAGACCAATCCATCTATAACTTGCATCTTGAAGCAACCTGGTCTAGTTAAAATGACTTAAATAAAATAAGTTAAAATAAAAAAACAACTGCAGAATGGCAACCTTAATGCATCCACAGTGTCTGGGGGTTTTTGCATGGAAGGGGCACAACAGTCCCCAAAAATAGAGCTGGATTGCAGTACAGATAATTTTAGAATGAAATAATAGTTTCATTTTATATGGTAAAATTTCCTTTGTATTTGCAATATTATGTTTTAATATATATATTTCATATTTACATATATATATATATATACACATATATACACATATATATACACACACATATATATACATATATGAAATCTTGTCTTTAGCTATAAAGTTTCCATACAGAAGTGGAAAGAATTCCTTATTTTGCACTTAATCAGAGAATATGCTGAGCTGGCAGGGACCCACAAGAATAATGATGGGTACAGGGAGGGGTCTCTTCAGGAAAGGCACAAAACTTACTCTTTGAAAATGAAATATTAATATTCTACCTCCTTTTCATTTCACAGTGTCTTCTCAAGACCTGATCCCATCCCACTGACTTCCACAGGAGCTGAACTGCTCCCTACAGAGCGTCCTTACAGGGATGGCAAAATTAATCCCTCTTTCCTTTTTCACCTCTCCTCTGTTTGTCTCTTCATTGAATATTCAAGGAACAGACCATGGGGAGGAAACAGCAGCTTCCCCCCCTCATGCTGAACTCTGAGGTGTCATTAAGAGTTACACACAGGCTCTTCCTCCAGAAGAGCCCCAAATCCCAACCAAAAGCTAAGAAATATATTTGGTGAATTATAAATGAGGGGGAATGTTCTCAGGGCTGGAGGAAGAGCTGACAGCATCTGGCAGCCAGGTGAGGTCCAAAGCTGGAGGATGCTCAAAATGCCCCTAAAAAGGCAGCTGCACAAGCTCATGCAGATCTATTTTGCTCCCCAGGGGGTGGGTTGGATGCCATTACATGTGAGGTGACTTGTCAAATGGTTGATTTTAAATAAATGTAGATATGTGCGTAAGATTAACTGCACTACAGCATTTCAGGGAGCCTCAAATCACCATGACAACCCTGGGTTTATATACTAGATAATTTTATATATATATATTTATATTTATATATATATATATATATGTATCAGCAAGAGTGTGATGGCTCTTGTCAGGATGAGGACTCATGGTTCTGTGTCCTGAGGAACTTCCAATCTGGCATCCCAAGGCATGGAGCATGTCCATTCTGGGCACTTGGGAGGGTGGAAAACACACCACAGGTATTTTCTGCAGTGCTTTCAAAACTCAGCCAGATGAAACCACAGTATACACATTTTCTTACCTTTTACCAGAAAAAAAGAGTAGGAAAAAAACCCCAAACATTTATTCCCCTAAATAATGCTGATCTATGACATTTTTCTCCCACATAAACAGCTGAGTTGCAGCGGATTGTTTATTCCCCTTAGAGGAAGGTTTGGATGGAGATTCCAAAAGTGCATTGCATCCCTGCCTTCCACTCGAGGCACGTGGCACAGATAACCAGAGGTTATCTCTCAGGCAGGGAATTCCCAGGCCATTCCCATAATTTATATATGAGCTCAGCTGAATGAACCTGATAGGGAATTGTCACCGTCTGTTGAACAAACTGTGTTGAACTGTTGAACAAAGGGCTATTTTTGCATCTGGCATTGCAGAAGTGAGGCCCCACAGGAGCTTCTGTGCAAAGCTGGGCTGGGTAATTGTGTTTCCTCACAAGCATTTCTGCTCTTTGACTGCTCAAATGTGTCTGTAACTCCAACCAAACATTCTTGCTAATACCAGGTGTAAAGGGAACCTACTGGTATTTTTTCCTGCAAAGGATGTTTACAAGAAACCCTCTTTTCTCAGGGAAATGTCTTTGTGCTCATCAATTCCTGCAAAATGCACCTGAGGCTTGTCCGTGCCCAGAGGTGGAATGTCATGACACAGCTCACATCCATCTATTAACCTCTCTCAGCCCCTCAGAATGGGTTTCCATGTGCAGATTACACACTGGGAGTGGTTCCTGGCCTCTCTTAGCGGGTACACCATGCCCAGAAATTGCCCTGGATGGTGCCAGCCTGAGCCAGCCCCAACTGTGCCAAGGACATGCCCAAAAGGGACCAGTGTGGATGGACCAAGGGGCATCTCCACCAGCAAACACTAAAGGGCACAATTTATGGCACAAGTCTTTATGAACTAATTTACACTGTCAGAGGGCAGGGACAGGTGGGATATTGGGAAGGAATTCTCCCCTGTGACGGTGGGGAGGGGCCTTGCACAGGTTTCCCAGAGAAGCTATGGCTGCCCCATCCCTGGTTGGATGGGATTGGAGCAACCTGGTCTGGTGGAAGGTGTCCCTGCCCATGGCAGGGGGTGGACCAAGATGATCTTTAAAGTCCCTTCCAACCCAAACCACTCCAATTCCATGATTTACACCAGCCTTATTTTACACTCCCAATGCACAGACCTTTTCTAGATATCATAAATAACGGTATCTTAATCCTCCTGGATGATTTCTTTCCTGGGTGCTATTTTTTCCCACTAAAATGCTGGACTGTTGAAGCATTGCTACACTGGGGGAACAGGGAGCAAAACTATTTTCAAACTTAACTCTTTCTTTCCTCTCTAATCAGGGATCTGTTCTGCCTTTCATTTCTATGTACAGCTCCGTATCCAGGCAGCTTCCCATCCCTTCTGACACAAGTTGCTGCAATTCGGGGAATTATTTCAGTTTAAGATGGCTGCTCTCGGAGAAAAGAAACACATGCTGTGTCCTATCCTTGTGTTTGGACTGTCTACATCCTTTCCCTTTCATCTGAAAGCAAAGTCCTTCACTCTCCAGGGATGCTGCTGCTCTTTATTTGTGAGCAGATGCAGCAGCTACGAAAGGAGGATGCTCCAGCTCTGCCAGAAGTCATTTTTTTGTCTGAAGGGAGTACAAAGGGAAATTCTAAGACTTCTGTTATTTAGGCTAACTGGTTTTAATGTCCTGGGAACACTTGTGCCTCTTTAAGAGAGAAGGGAAAAGCTTTTTCCCCTCAAATATCCCTGACAATAAATATGGAGTCAACACCTGTAAAACTGTCTTTCCCCTCGACTTTCTGCAGGTGCTGTAAAACCTCAGATCCTTTCCAAAGGGCTCCATAAAGTTCCCAGCCAGCTCCATCCAACCTGAAAACGTGGCCTGTACAAAGCTTAATATGTTTTACTGCACTGCAGGTGCAGCTTGGAAAGGCAGAGCAGTTGGAAATGCACAAAAAATTCCACGTTGCAACATGGAAACAGTTCCTGAGAGACAGAGAAACTCTTCAAAATAGGTCCTTGATTCATTGGGAACAACAGCAAGGTTGACACATCCCCCACGTTCCATCCCACCCATGGGTTCATTACAGACACCAGAGAAATGCAGGCTCTGAAGAACCAAATTCCTTCCCCCACCTTCCTTCGCTGCAAAGCCTCTTGCTGGGTTGTACCTGTAACTTCAGCAACAGCTTGAATTGCTGGTGAGCTTGACAAGGTGATTTATCAAAGCTTGTTGCATTTTCCTCCAAACATCCCAAGCAGATGATGTTATGATAAAAAGGGGGGTGGGGGGGTGGGGGGGTGGGGGAGGGTGGAAATAAGATGTAGTCAATGTACATGACAAAAGCTCATTATTGGGGCATTAAAAAAAAAATAAAATAGAAGATCAAAGGCAGATAATGACATCCAGTGCTGAAGACAGACCAAAAAAAAAAGAGAAAACCAGACAAGTGAAAATAAAAATAGGATGGGAAGGACCTCTAAGCCATCCTTGCCCTGGAGGCTCGTTCAGCTCTCCCTGTGTCAGTCCCTACAAATGTTTGTGAGTGTCCCCAGTAGTAGCAATACCCAGTGCTGAGCAATCCCCTGCAGAAACACCAGTGCAATTCTGAAAAGCCACACACTGGGCCACAACTGAAATCAAATTCCAGAAGGAAGAAATCTCTTGCCATATTGCAAAGGAAAGAAACCCCTTGGGGGCAGAGAAAGAGCTGATTTCACGTGTGCAGGGGTCTTATGAAAGGAGAGGTTTCCTTTCTCTCCAGAAGTGTCTCTGCACTGGAATATTATTCTCCTCTGAGCTTCCTTTGAGGCAGCACATGCTCATTACATCATTTTGCTGCAATGTTGGAGATAACAATACTGAATAACCGGGCCTGAAATATAAGATTAAAATGTTTCCTGTTTTACACATCCATCTGGGAAGAGCTTCAAAATGCCAGAGAGAAATATAAGGATGCTGAAAATATACTTCAGATCCCAGAAGTTTGGAGGGCAAGGTGGATTTGAGCTCATATCTCAGTGGGCTGGATTATTTATTTTGGGCATCAGCATGAAAGCAAATCCAGTTTCAGGTGTTATATCAGGCCCAGCACACAGTGGTCATCATGTGATGACCCTGTCAGGTAACTCAAGTCCACCTTTTATGAAAGGCTGGAAAATTATGGAGCTCTGTGTGAAGCAGCACTTTAAAACCTGCAAAGCAGAAGAGCAGGTAGGTGACCTACAACACACAGTCTTCTTTTAGTGCTTATTTCACTGATCACCAGGGAGACCAAAATAACTCTTTTCTTGAGTGAGAATGAGAGAAAACAAACCAACTGCCCCACCACTGCCTGAAAGCCACAATGCTTGGAGGTGAAGTTGTCCCTGTGCCAGGACCAAGGTGACACCTGGAATCAGCTTTAACACTGAGCTACTGGTGTGACCCATTGGAGGGCATTTCAGAGGCCACATCCTTCATTTCACGGTCCCAGTTTCATGCTGGCATAAGTGCTTTGGAGTCAATACAGCTCCACAAAAGGAGAAACAGGTACAGAAATATATAATCCATGACTAGGAGCAGCTCCTGAAGGTGAAGGTTGGCCTGCCCTGATATGTCAGAGGGCAGGGGGCAAAGGGGAGGGAGGATCAACTTAACAGCTCTTCCCTAAAATGTGGGGAATGTGTTCTTCTAAAGGAGGAGGACATGAGAAGATGTCAATTAAACCAGAAACAACACAGAACCATAGAATGGTTCAGGTTGGAAGAGATCTTCTAAAGTCCATGTAGTTCCAACATGCCCTGCCATGGGCAGGGACACCTCCCACTAGTCCAGGTTGCTCCAAGCCCCATCCAACCTGGCCTTGGGCACTTCCAGGGATAGGGCAGACACAGCTTCTCTGGGCAGCCTGTGCCAGGGCCTCCCCACCCTCCCAGACAAGAATTCCTTCCCAATATCCTATCTATCTATCCCTGTCCTCTGGCAGTGGGAAGCCATTCCCCACTGTCCTGTCCCTCCATGCCTTGTCCCAAGTCCCTCTCCAGCTCTCCTGGAGCCCCTTTAGGCTCTCAGTTCTCCCTGGATCCTTCTCTTCTCCAGGTGAACCCCCCCAGCTCTCCCAGCCTGGCTCCAGAGCAGAGGGGCTCCAGCCCTCGCAGCATCTCCGTGGCCTCCTCTGGATTCACTCCAACAGCTCCACATCCTTGATATTTGTCCCAAATCCTCAGCATTAGGTCAGTCTCCCACCACATTCAGTTCTTTATCTCACTTTCTGCCTCAAATTTTTTGACCAGACCCACACTGTCACATTATCTTTGACCTGCCAATTCTTGTTTGGAGGTAATGTAAAGGTTTCCAGTTTGGCTGACCTGTATCTACACCTTTAGGCAGGTATTTGACAACATTTGTGTTTCTTTTCCATCCCTTCTTGCAGCTCCTGAGCCACAAATCCCAATCACTGCAATAAATCATGTTAAGGGTCTGTAATAGGTATTTAGGAACAAAGAAGTGTTGGATGGGAAACATTTTTTCCCTACACGTAGCAACTACTTTTATTGAAGTGTTGGATTAACATAGACTATTAACTTTTGATTTTTTCTTTTTTAATGTTTTATATACCTGCCTCTAAGCTCTTTTTGAGGGTTTCTATAAGGGTTAAAGGGCTGGTCTGTGGTCTGAATATCACAGCTTCAATCCCAGGATGGTTTGGGTTGGAAAGGACCTTAAAGATCACCCCATTCCACCCCCTGCCATGGGCAGGGCCACCTTCCACTAGTCCAGGTTGCTCCAAGCCCCATCCAAAGAGAAAGATTCCAGGGATGGTGGAACTGCCCTGGTTCTGTTTAAGGACATACAACTAAATACTCCCAAACAAGAAGCCACATCCAAACCTCAGTTTGGTACCTGGCATGTGCCAACTCAGACCCATCTGGGAAGGGCCCATTTAATCTGGCCATAACTGTGTCAGAGGCTTAACTAAAAATCCTGGGCCAAGCTCTGAGCCCATGTCCTGGCTGGCCTGAGCTCACTAATAGAGATGTGATTATCAGGCTGCAGTTAAAGCACAATGAAGAGCTGTGGGTCTGCGGAACTCAGCCCTGCCAGGACGTGCTCGCCTGGCTGGGGACACAAATGGGCTCAGCTCAGCACAGCTGGAAGTCAGGGATCCTGCCCGGGGTCAGCTCAGCTCGTGTGGGGCTTTGTTTTAATCCAGAGTGCGTTGCCAGCACTCACTGCATATGCTAAACATAATTAAAGCCTTTTTCTTCAATTAAACCTTTTGTCTTTGACTAATAAGGCAGGATCCAGTCAAATCTCTGTATAATGCAGAGAAATGAGCCTGTAAAGGGCTCGTGGAATTTTTGTGCCAATGTAGGTCTTGTGAATTTGATTTGCTTGTTTTGTACCTTTATATTGTGATCAGGCCCTGACACAGCTGCCCAGGGACATGGTGGAATCCCAACCCTGGAGGGATTTAAAAGCCATGTGGATGTGGCACTTGGGGACATGGGTTAGTGATGGCCTTGGCAGTTCTGGGGGATGGCTGGACTTGATGGTCTGAGAGGGCTTTTCCAATCTAAATAATTCTATGGTTCTATACAGAACATACAATGGTGGACTGCAGGACACTGGGCACTCTCTAAGCCTTCTGTCCTCAGGCCTTTCTCCACTTCTATTTCTTTTTTTTTTTTCTGTGATTTAGTTCCTTATCACTGTTAATAGATATGGAATCAAAATGTCTTAATTACAAAATGTGCCCGAATTAAAATACCATGAACAAAACCAGTTTGGGAAAAGCCAGAGGGAACTGTGTCCTTTAATCAGCCAGTTTATTAATAATGTAATAAATTCTCCCAGAGTCCTCTTAGGGCTCAAGACTTTCTGATGGAAGATTTTGCTGGAGGGATGTGAAAGGATCATGTGCTCAGTGAGCCAAGCTCTGCTTGGGGCACGAGATGAACTGCTAAAGGAAAATGTTGAAAACTGGGTTTTGTGTCACCTTCAGGGTGGAGATGTTTAAGCCAAACCTAAATAAATCATTGCAAATCCCACGGGAAATAAACCCATAAAATAAATACGTGATTTGCCCACTCCAGAGCAGTGAACTCTCAGGGATGCTCAGGAAGTGCTTGGGAGTTACCCTCATGAAAGAGAGATGAGAATGTGGCCATATGGAAGTGTCTTTTGTCGGGATCATGTGTTAATGGAAAAGGGAAATCATTTGGAGAGAGCACTTGGCTAAAAGCCTACGATATATACCCACCTGGTTTTCAAAAGGTTTTCTATAGCAACCACCAACAAAGGGGCTTTAGAGCAGCAGCATCACTGTACAGAAATGCTAAAGTCATTATATTTTCTTCTGAAGAACTGATTTTGCCTGGAAATGAAAAGTTCAGTGGAGAAGCTGGGGTTTTACAGAAATATTCCAGTTTTCCTAAGAAATCACAATTTTTAAACTCCACATTAGGGATCTGTTGGTCTCCTGCATCAGAATAATGTTCACCTTCGTCAAGTCATACTTTTTTCCCTCCCTTACTATCAAAAATAATATTGAGGAAATAAAATATGGCCATGAAATAATGAAAAGCTAGAAAAAAACTACATCTTTTTTATTCTTTTACAGGTCAAAACATAAATAAGGGAAAGACATGGCAAAATGTGATTTCTTCAAAAACATTTCAATGGAAAAATTAGAAATTCCACTTCATTTCTGGTGAAAAACATAACTCAGACTGTCAACTTCATAAATTGCACCTCACTCCTCCCAAACAGCTCCACTAAGGGCTCAAAATGGATGGAAAGAATATTATATTGATATTATAGACTACACTATACACAGAATATACATATACACACACACGCACTGAACACCTCTGACCATCCCCAGCTTTCTGGCTGTGAATTTTCTCTTTCTGTTGTTAGGTCGATGAATTTATTTCACTTCAAGAATTGAAATTCAATTCAAGAATGCAATGGCCTTAAGGCAAAAGTGGCAGACAGCAGCTGCCCCAGTTTTCCAAGGAAAGCACCGTAGGAACCATCTCCGGGAAGATGGGTTCCACAAGTGTGTCCTGAACCACACGAAGGAACTGATTCAAGTTTAAATGAAAAACAGCAAAAAAAACCCAACAAAAGCCTGAGGAGTCCTGGGATTTTTGGGGCCTTGGGGTACATGAGACACACAGGAGATGCTGAGGATGAGTTTCACTCCCAAAGGAATGAAATGGGAGATCTTACTCCTTTCTGAACTATCTAAGGAGGGTATACAGAAGAAAAAAAAAGACTTCTTTACAGGTGCAAAGTGGAAGGATGAGAGGAAACAGGCACAAGCGGTAAGAGGGGAAAGCATTTTCACTGTGAGTGTGATCAGAAGCTATATTAAAACTTCAACCCGACGCAGCCACGAGCACCTTGGTCTAAGCTGGACCTGTTCTGAGCACAGGCTTGGACCAGAGACCTCCAGAGGTTCCTTCCAGACTAAATTATCCAAGTTTCTACAATCCTGATATTCAAATAACTTCACTTCCACTGTTCCAGGTTGCTCCAAGCCCTGTCCAACCCGACCTTGGACACTTCCAGGGATGGGGCAGCCACAGCTCCTCTGGCCAACCTGTGCCAGGCAAACCTCCCAGCCAGGAATTTCTTCATCATAGCTAATCTAAACCTACACTCTAATATTCTATTCTATTCTATTCTATTCTATTCTATTCTATTCTATTCTATTCTATATAATTTTCATTACTTTCGTTTCCCAATGGATCCAGAACTGAACAGGAGGCATCAATAATTGTCTTAAAATCAGAAGCAAATCCAAGATGCTTTACCTGTTTCTACTCAACACACCACTCCTGCCACATTTGTCACCTCTGGGTCACACCTACTGGACAGTTCACTCTATCAAACCATTTTTTATTAAATTCTGGCCATTTTTCCAGGATACTGACTCCATAACTTGTCTTCTTCATGACTGAACATCTGCATGATCTCTGTCCCAGCAAACTTTACATGACATCAACGCTGTTTTTCTGGAGAAGGTCAAGCCCTGCCAGGCACAAAGAGCACAGAACCTCTTGCACCCACTGTGGCTGCAAACAGAGGCGGAATTCAATCCACAGCCCTCATTCTCAGTACAAGAGTCGAACATTTTCTGAATTCCATCCTTCCCACAGACAGCAGGATGAGTCTCAGGGAATATTCATCTCTCAGAGGGAAACAAATGAATGGCTTTTCTCAGACTTAAAACATTCCTTTCTATACACAACAGGGATGCTGCCCGGGCTGAGGGAGGTAAGCAAGTTGCACTGAGGCATCAAAATGCACATGGAAAAAGCTGCCTTCGTTTTTTGGCCTTCCATGATCCTTTTTCAACCATTTTAAGAACATTTCCACCAACTGCTCCCCACTGACATCACTGCTCCCATGTCTAAATCTGACCTCAGCACCTTCTCCCTGTTCCTTTGCCCAAGTTTTATCTATTTTAGTCTTATAAATGGCCAATGCAAAGACCTTGAATTAATTTTGATGGGCTTTCCTTTTTTTCTTTTTCTCCAAATGGATGAGTCCATTTCTATCAGGATGGAAATGAACTTCCTAACAATTACATCCTCTGCAGCATTTCCTTCAGAAGTGACATAATTCAGATGACAACACAGTCTGCAAGTCTGCCACTCATTAACTTGGGCACAACACCAAGCCCAGTGCACACTTGCTCATTATGCTTTTTCCTTTAATAAAGTGTGTTTTCCGATTCATCCACCTACCATTCCTGCGTTTCCTTGGTTTCCTATAAATAAACGGCACTGGAATTATGGACAACAGTATTTATAACCCAAATATTTGTGTTTATGCTTTTCTTTGGGCTTTAAATGCATGAATTTATTTACAGAACTGGAAGAAAAATAGGATGCCTGATTTTCTGTGGGTATTTTCATCAGTGAAGGCAAAAATTCTGTGGAAATACAGTGACTTTCACTTTTTTCCCCCTCTATGAAGGATTCCTTAGCAGAAAGACATTGGTGACATTAAAAGTCAAATATAGATTTAAAAAAAATCTTCCACAAATCTGAAAGAGTTGGATTCTCATAGCCTGGGCCCACCTAAAGGTCCAGAACAAGTGAACCTCTCCCAGCCCCCCAAAAAGATCAATATTTGCCAGGTGGTGTTTCTTGCAGCTTCTTTTCCCTTTCCTGCACAATCCCAAGGGACCCCAGGAAGAGCATTCTTGGTGGCTAACCTTCAACTCAGGTACAAAAAAGAAACCACAAGATCTGCCAGCAAATGAATTTACTAATAAATTCAAATGACAGAACATGATCTAATCCTTCACCCTTGATTTTCTAAAAGGGAACTGCTTTCAAGTGCTTCTCTGAGTGTTTAAGAGCGGTGAATAGTTGGAATTCAATTCTCAGAGACCTTGGACAAGGGGAAACAGACTTTTGCTGATACTCAAACACAGCTGGCAGGTGAAAGGATTATTAACAAGGGCTTGGGATTTTCAGAATGAATGAGGAGAGATGTGAAACATTAGCAGCGATAAGAATTAAGGGTTTGTTTTGAGGCACCTTAAGCAGCTTTGAAACACCTACTGTCCATGAGTAGCAGGTTGAGTGTGCAGTCATGGAGCTCCATCTGGGTAATTTTCCCTGGTCAGAACCATTTTGGAAGTAATTTGAGGATCAATATGCTCCACTAGTGTTTCTGGGGCTGCAGGAAAGTCACATCTACCAGCTTGAACCTCACCACCCTCAAGCCCTAACTGAAGTTATTTGCTTGAGATTCAGTAGCAGTTTTACCATAAAGTACCTTTTGTGAGGCCTTTGGGAGAAAAGGTGGTGGGGGAATTTCATTGAACACCTTTACTAATACATCTCTTTGTTACCCTGTGTTCCCACCATCTGTTTCTTGAAAATACTTCTTGCCTCTCATCTTATGCAGGAATCACAAGTGGGTTCGGAGGCAGGACATTCCAACATAACGCTTTACCTAAGTGGCTTTGGGGCTTGGAGTGGCTACTAAAACATGAGCATATAAATAATGCAGAAAGCTCCAAAACCAGAATCTGGGGCCTTGCCCAGTTCTGAGTAAAACCAAGGCACAGGATTTGGGCTGCTCCAGGTCCCTCCTCAGACTTTGTAACACCTAAAATGCAGCTGCCTGGCATTCATCCACTACTTCAATTAAGCAGCAGAGGCTCGAGCTACCACCTATACTTGCAAAAACTGTGCCAGGTCCCATTTTCTGCCCCTGAGGCCCAACTAACATGGCACAGCTACACCTTGTTCCTTCCCAAACACACTTGTTGCATCCCAAGAGCCAACTGGGAATAGTTCTCTGTCTGTCCAAGTTTTATAACCATGCCGGGTCACTATCCAGGAGAGTTTCTGTCCCAGGAATCCTTATATCATTTTTATAGTGTGGAGAATGACTTTCCAAGTGCCCACAAGCCTGTTTGGCTCTTCAACAAAACAACACTGACTTGGCCCAGGCACTTCTGAAGAGGAATTCAGAGCTGGCCTATTTGAAATTCTAGGCACAAAGATGGGTCAATCCACTTGATTTGAAGCTTAAACATCTGAGTGAAGGTTTCCTACTACTGACACCCAGCCCAGACTCAGAATATAAAGTGGTCTCCCAGGGCCAAATGTTTAACTGAGAAGAGTTCAGCTTTTTGAAAATCAATGGAAAAAGAATATATTTTCTAATGCAGTGGTTGGGTTCTGGCAGGAGAAAGACCCAGTGTGTCATTTCTGGAGCCCAAAGTGGTAAGTGGCATCTATTTTAGTAGGATTCATTTAAAATATAGTCATAGAAATAATAGAATCCCAAAGTGGTTTGGCTGGAAGGGACCTTAAAGCTCATCTATTTCAACTCCTGCCACTAGACCAGGTTGCTCGATGCTCTATCCAACCTGGCCTTGAGCACTTCCAAGGGATGTGGAAAATGCAGGGATGTAGTTCCAGTTAATTATTTAGGTTCAGGAGAAAGGCAGGGAAAATTCCCATTGAGATAAACTGGCTCCAGACCTAATCTGGGACATGTTGGATTGTTCCCAAGAGGAGCTGCTGTCTTCCCACTGATAAGGGAGGAATCCTACATGACACATTTAGGTTAAGGCCATTAGTTTTAAACAGCTAAGCTAAAGTAAGAGTAGTCCCCCTCTGAGTGCTTAAGTAATCAAACTGATGTGCTTCTGTTCTCTGGCCCAAAACATATGTTTCATCAGAGTTTACAGATCCTGGAGGAGAAGCTGCTGGAAAGCAGTGTTCCTGGGTACTTGGCATGTTTAGGCCCCACAGATAAACCACCTGACTCTTACACGGTGCCCAAATGCAGACATGACATGTCAGTTCTGTGATGATTCCAGCTGAAAGAATTAATTTACTATTAAGGGATGGATATTGCTCCAAATACACCTTTCCCAAAGTCCTGGGAGATGAGAACGCTCTTATTTTCCCCATTTCCTATAAGTAAATACATTGGAAATTCATCTGGAGGGCTGACAGTTCCACACATTTCTAGGGCAGTCTTTGTTCCTGCACCTTCCGTTACTAAAGGCAACAGATCCAATTGGACTCGTCACTGTAAGTGCACACACATTATCCATGACCATCCATATGAATATCCAGGAATGAGCATATTTGCAGCACATTGCCCAGAAGAAACCATCCCACTAAGGGGTTTTTTAAGGGCTCAAGTGATTTTGGAACCATGTGGAAGGTTTGGAGGAAGAGAGAGAGCCAAGTGAAGGTCTGTTGGTGGCCTCTGAACTCCTTTCCTTTTCACTGCCTTTCAAAACAGGGATAGGTTGGATGTGCTGTTGGAATTTTCCAAGCAGAAATACTGGCCAGCATTAAGGTTTAGATCACAGAAACCATCAGAAGGACCATGATCAGTCAATCAGATTCCTCTTTTATCTAGTAAGTTTTACAAGCAAACAGCACCTGTGGAGACCTTCACTACAGGTAGGAACTGGTGGGTTTTGTTTGACTTCAAAAGATCTGTCGGTGCATTGTCACTAATACATCCGCTGCTTTTGGTTGGAAGGGGTCTTAAAGACCATGTAGTTCCAATCTCCTGCTGTGGGCAGGGATATATCCTAAAGCGTTGTGGTTAAAAGGGTTTAATATCAAACAGCAGAACGTGTTTTGCATTTTTAGTAAATTTATTATTTTTCCTCTTAATAACTGGGATTAAGGAGTTGGGAAAATTAGATCTCCACAAAGTTAATACTTTGCTACATCTCTTCTCTCTGGTGAGCAGTGATAGGGCCCAAGGGAATGGCTGGAGCTGTGCCAGGTGAGGTTTGGGATGGATATCAGGGAAAGGTTCTTCCCCCAGAGGGTGGTGGGCACTGAACAGGCTCCCCAGGGCAGTGGGCACGGCCCCAAGGCTGCCAGAGCTTCAGGAGTGTTTGGACAACACTCTCAGGGACAGGGTGGGACTGTTGGGGTGTCTGTGCAGGGACAGGTAGGATCTGATGATTCGTGTGGGTCCCTTCCAGCTCAGGATATTCTCAGTTTCTCTGAACTGACTCATTAATTCACAGCTTGCTGCTGTAGTCATGAAAACCATAAACCCAAATTGCAGACTGAAGGCCAGAGTACTCCAAGAACTTTTGAATACTTAATCTGAAGTATTTGAAGACAGACAAACTGAGGCCAAAGGAGTGTTTGACTCCAGAAAAAGTCAGAGAGTACCAGGCTATGCATAGAAACCAGTCCCCAACCTCCTGTTCAAACCCAGCAGCTCCTGTGAAATTGACTCTCTCTAAAGAAACAGGTTTCCCAGGGAAGCTGTGGCTGCCCCATCCCTGGAAGTGTCCAAGGCCAGGTTAGACAGGGCTTGGAGCTACCTGGGCTAGTGGAAGGTGTCCCTGCCCATGGCAGGGGGTTGGAACCAGAAGATCTTTAAGGTCCCTTCCAACCCAAACCATCCCACGATTCTAAAAGGGTTTGCCTTCGCAAGGTTAAAACTCCCAGTCTTATTTTCTCCCTCCAGATCAGGTAAAACCAGCAAATTAAAAACTTCATCTCTGCAACTTTACCCCCTCAGTCCCCTCCCCTCTCCTTTCGGAGGCACATTTGGTATTTGTTTTGAATCCTGGCCGATTTTCAGTCCGCAGAACCTGATGCAGAGAGTTACTTGATATTCCGAAGGCGTTATTTTAAGATGAAACAATGTAAATTCTGATTGGGGTGGCAGATGGCTGGCAGTTCACTGTTTGGCAAACCAACTGGTATGGTATGTTAGAAAGTCGGAGCAGCAGGTAGTACAGCTCAATTTGAAACGACCACAGATGCTCGGAGAGGCGCGGGGGAAGGGCGCAAGCTGGTCAGGAAATTAAGAACAGTAGTCAGAGCTCACAGGGGAAAAAAAAAAAAAGAAAAAAAAAAAGGAAAATAAAAATGACATTAATTAGCTGAAAGTTTTCTTCTCCCAATCAGCACTTTTTGGATGTGAGTTATGAGAGATGAGAGCGAGCCTGTCGCAATTTATGTGAACGCATCGCTCAGTGGCTGAGGGCTCCTTTCTGAGCTCACCATGATGGCTTTAGAGCTTTTGCACCACTCACATCCCACATGAGGGTGTGGGTTTATACAAGCTCTTCACACTGGGATGAATGTCACCCATGTTGTCCCAGCTGGCCTGGTGCTTGCCCCCTCACTGCACACTGCCCAGGCATCCATCAGGATGGATCAAGCATTAGGTGGGACTTGATGATCCTGGAGGTCTTTTCCAATCATTGAACCACTGAATGGTTTGGGTTGGAAGGGACCTTAAAGCTCATTCAGTTCCACCCCTGCCATGGGCAGGGACACCTCCCACTATCCCAGGTTGCTCCAAGCCCCATCCAACCTGGCCCTGGACACTTCCAGGGATGGGGCAGACACAACTTGTGGCAACCTGTGGCAGGGCCTCACAGGGAAGAATTTTTCCCCTAATATCTAGTCTAAACCTACTCTCTGTCAGTGGGAAGCCATTCCCCTTTGTCCTGTCATTTCAGACCCTCATAAATAGTTTCTCTCCATCTTGAAGGCTCCTTTCATGTACTGGAGAGGGCAATTATGTCATCCTGAAGCCTTCCTTTTTCCGGGCTGAACAATCCGTATTTTCTCAGCCTTTCCTCAGATCAGAGGTGTTTCTTCTCTCTAAACAACCTGTTGGCCACCTCTGGACTCGCTCTAACAGCTCCATGTCCTTCCTTTGCTGGGACCCCAGAGTTGGAAGCAGCTCTGCAGGTGGGGTCTCACCTGAGTGGGGCAGAAGGGCAAAATCCCCCACTCCCTGTGATTCCGTGATGTCTGTTCCCATGAGGATCCCGCAGAAGGCGTCTGCCCTCCCCTCGCCATCAACACTTGCTGCTGTCGGTACTTCCCAAATTGGTAACCAAGTGGGATGCATCGCCCTTTGGAGTAGCCCGGCTTCCTGCACTCCCGCAGGTTTCAGAGGAAATGTCTCACTTTGTGGTGGCTAAAAGTAGCTGTGCTGGATCCTGATGCAAAGGGTGGGAGATTTAAACCAGAGCTTCGCTCAAAGTGTGGAGCAAAACTTTACACCTCCCCAGCTCAGCTAAGCTGGTGCCAGAGGCCAGCTGGCACAGTCTGGCCATGCCCATGCTCTTCTGTGCTCCACAACTGAGTAGCAGCATCCAAACTGCCTTTTGGGAATGGTGTCTGGTAGGTGTCAGCTCCCGAAGTGTGCTTGGGAAGTGTCTGCAAAGTTTACCAGGGCCAAAACTGCGCCATAATCGGCCAAACAAGAAGAACATCCCTGGAAGTGTCCCAAGCCAGGTTGGATAGGACTTGGAGCAACTTGGGATAGTGGAAGGTGTCCCTGATCATGGAAGGGACTGGAGCAAGATGGTCCTTAAAATCTCTTCCAGCTCAAAGCATTCTGTGCTTTGATGCTGATGATTCCATGAACAGAAGCACGCACAGGCCTGTGCCCTGGCCATGTTTATCAGCACAAATATTATCAGCACGTTAACAAAGCCACAGGTGACAGTGCCATGAGCCCCTCTAGACCCCCCAAAATGCTTGTCCCCAACACCACATCACCAAGCCTGGGAGGCCTATAAACCCCATCCTTGCACATCCCTCCAAGGAAGGATCCTGGTTGATCTCATTGCACGGCTAGTTGGGTAGATCAAGGCTACACACAAACATGGAATCACAGAATCATTGAGGTTAGAAAAGCCTTCCAAGATCACAGAGTCCATCCATCCCCCAGTACTGTCAAGGCCACCACTAACCCATGTCCTCAGGTGCCACACCTACATGGCTTTCAAACCCCTCCAGGGATGGGAACTCCACCACTGCTCAGGGCAGCCTGTTCCAATGCCTGACCACTCTTTCAGTGAATTATTCCCAATATCCAATCTAAACCTTCCCTGGCACAATCTGAGGCTGTTTCATCCCATTCCTGCCTACACAGATAACGCAGTTGTAACACAGAGGGAAGCTCTCCTGTGAAAATACCTGCAGGGTCAATCTGCTGTCAACCACCAGTCTTGACCTCACCTCAACTTTCCCACAAGCAAAGAAGACAAGCTGGTTTGGAACATGTTCCTTGATTCTTCCCACCCTGCAGTACAGAAGGAGCATTAGAAGGAGCAAAGAACAGCTCATTAAAATGTAGTCCATGAAATAACTGATCACATGCTCCAAAACTCCAGATCCAGGTTCAGGTTTTCCAACGTGACCATGGAGCTTCCTCCAGGTATTTTTGAACCATGCCCATGCTACCTGCTGTGTATCTCTGGGTGCTAATGAGCTTCGAGAGGGGTTCAGCCAAAGAAATTCCACTCTGGACCAAGCATCCAGAGTACATTCAATTAAGCAATCAACAAAATTAGGGAATGCCACAACTAGAGGTGCACCTGCACACTTCCCTCTGCCCCCCTAGACAGTGAACACTGAGATCTTCCTTTGATCTTGGATGGGGCTTGGAGCAACCTGGTCTGGTGGAAGGTGTCCCTGCCTATGGCAGGAGGTTGGAATTGGATCACGTTTAAAGTCCCTTCCAACCCAAACCATTCTGGAATTCAATGTTCTTGCAAAGATTTGTTCTGATCCAACTCCCCTGAAATGAACAAAGTTATTCACAGGAGGAGAATATGTTTTTTAAGGCAATTCTGCTGTTTTCTGCTCTCTATAATTTCATGGAGCTCCCCCAGTATGGTTTGTTTATAAGGGAAGGCAGCATTCCTTCATGGCACACTCACTCTGTTTAACATCATCTTAATCAACTTAAAATGATCTTTCTTCCCTCTAAGGTGTGTATTTCAATATTCTAGCAAGCACATCTCCCTCTCCAAGCCCTTCCTGCTGACAATTCATGGAAATGAAGCAGTTAAGCACAAAAGCAATATACCTGTGAACACACACAAATTGCAGACTGGCAGATGAGGCAATTAGATACAGAGTTAATTTATAGAGAAAAAAGCAGGAGAGCTGCATATTTCCTCAGATGTACATCAGTATTCTACAATGTTGTACATGTAGAAGATTATATGCTTTGCTCATATCATGCTGTATTTTTTCTAAAAGTTGCAGAAAATGTGTGTACAGGGCACTGTATTACTTGGGAGCCTGTCTGCAATCAGGAGATTAAAGATCACTGTGAACCAAATTCAGGCAGGGGAAGTATTAGGGCTGTCACTACTCTAATGCCCCAAATGATTCCTGAATGTTGAGATGTTGCTGCAAGTCCTTTGCTTTATTTACTGAGGGAATTTCATAGGTACTGGCACCTCAAATTAGAGGGCCATAAAAAGTGCAGATTGTTGTTTAACAGCTGGGGGAAAGGAGTAATTCACACCCCCAGCTTCAGGCACGGGAGATTGCTGACATCCTTCAAGAGGCTGCAGAGACGGGAGGCAATTCCATGTGTCCAAGTCTCAGCCTGCAGAGCCCTTCTCTCTCCATTAACTCCATCAGGAACAGGGGCAGACCAGCTGGCTGAGTTACCTACCCAGATTTGCCTCATTTTTACCTCTTTTTTTTTAAGCTGGAGGCAAAGAAGCAGTTTATTGCACCATATTGACCCGTAATAAATATCACAAGCATCGCTACTCCCCATTCATCTGCCGTACTGAGAACCTGAGAATTCCTCCCACACATCCCCTGCTTCCCACTGGCTATCACATAAACCACTTGGGTCATCTCCTAAGTGTTGCATCACCTCTGAAAGACCTTGTCTTAAGGTCTAACACCATTAAATTTTCTTTATGGAATCTGGAAATAAACATAAACCCACCGGTGCTAACATTTGTGAATGACACAAAGTTTGACATTATAATAAGTATTAAGGAGCGTGAGGTGGCCATAAAATCAGCTCAGATTCCTTAGTACTTTAGGCTCAATCAGCAAACCCATATTTTAATACAGACTTATGAGTCTGTGTTCAGCTGGGAAGCAGGAAAGCAGGAATGGAGAGAACAAAGGATTACATAATGGAAAATAGAATGTGAAAGTAATTTAGGGGTCACAGTAGCCTAAAAGCTTAGCACTAGGATCCCATTAGGATGCCGTGATGAAAAGCACTAATGCAATTCATGGACATGTGCAGAGCAGAGGAGGAGTAGGAGGAGAGAGTGACTTGATTTTCATTTACAACAGCATGGAGACTAATGCTGGAATATTAAATCCACTCCTGCCAACCACGTTTTTAAAGGATGTTGAAAAACTGGGGATGGCGTAAGGAAGATTTGCAGTAGGAATGCCAGGACTGCAGAGTGTGTCTTTGCTTTCCAGGGGGCTGCCTTCAAATTCTGCATGTCCAGGAAACACAAACTATCACAGAATCACAGGATGGTTTGGGTGGGAAGGCATCTTAAAGCTCATCTCATTCCACTCCCCTGCCATGGGCAGGGACACCTTCCGTATCCCAGGTTGCTCCAAGCTCTGTCCAGCCTGTCCTGGATCACTTCAGCTGTGATAAATTTTCCTCTGGCAAAAGGAAAAGTGATTGATCTGTGCCTAGTGGGGAATTGATGAAAATTTCTAAGATGAAAAAATCCCCAGCACTGTTGAATTCGGTGAATGAGGATTTGATCTGTCCCAGAGCTTGGGGCTTCATCAATATCTGACCATTAACATTTTGAAGCAACAGTTAATGAGGCAAATGAAAAACTTAATGTTACATGGATAAAGATGATTAGGATCAAATTATGTTCATCAAAATAAACTGCCTCTGAAATGCATTCCTTAAATGTTCTGAAGAAACCAGGGCTGCACCTGGGTCAGGACGACCCTTGGATCAACCCAGGCTGGGGATGAATGGATGGAGAGCAGCCCTGGAGAAGGACCTTGGGTGCTGGGGGGGAGAGGCTGGACATGCCCCCCATGGGCACTCCCAGCCCAGAAACCCTCCATGTGGTGGACTCACCCCACAGCATAGGCAGCAGGGCAGGGAGGGATTCTGCCCCTCTGCCCCCTCAGGTGAGACCTCCCATCAGAGCTGCCTCCAGCCCTGGGAACAACAGCACAGGAGGGACATGGAACTGTTGGAGCAAGTCCAGAGGAGGCCACCAAGGTGATCAGAGGGCTGCAGCAGCTCTGCTATGAGAAGAGGCTGAGGGAATTGGGATTGTTCAGTCTGGAAAAGAGAAGGCTTTGGGTTGACCTAAATGTGGCCTTCCAGTACCTGAAGTGAGCCTGAAAGAAAGATGGAGAGAGACTTTTTATAAGGGCCTGGAGTGACAGGACAAGGGGGAATGGTTTCAAACTTCCAGAGGGCAGGGTTAGATGGGATATTGGGAAGAAATTCTTGGCTGTGAGAGTGGTGAGGTCCTGGCACAGGTTGCCTGGAGAGGCTGTGGCTGCCCCATCCCTGGAAGTGTTCCAGGCTGGGTTGGATGGGGCTTGGATCAACCTGGGCTAGTGGAAGGAGTCCCTGTCCATGGCAGGGGGTTGGAAGGAGATAATCTTTAAGGTCCCGTCCAACCCACACCATTCTATGATTCCATGATCTGTAACCTGCAGCTGATTTGCACTGGCCTGGGCAGACTGACTTACACCAGGATGAAGGTGTCAGAACATCTCCAGTGGCACTGGATCATTTCATCCAGGGCAGATCACTTGGTTCTAAGGGAAGAATTGAGTTTGAGGTGGAGACACCTACCCAGAGGTCTCTGCATCTATGAGTCTTCATAGAATCATGGAATGGTTTGGTTTGGAAGGGACCTTAACGACTATCTTGTTCCACCCCCTGCCATGGGTAAGGACACCTTTCACTAGACCAGGTTGCTCTGATGTCATTTCTGTCAGGTGTCTAAACTCCCTGAGTAGTTTTAATGGAAACCTAATCACAGGAGACAGGAGGGATTCCACTCTCCCTGAGTAGACATCTGGTCACCTGAATAGCTCTCTGGATCCCACGGGCTCTCCTGACCAGTGCCCAGGTGGTCCCTACATGGAGACACTTCAATGCAGAAGCAGCATCTCACCAGAGGTGTCATTTCCTGGCAAGCCAATTCACAAAGTAAAAGTTTAAAATCTGATTTAAATCTGGACAGAATAAAACACCAGGATATTGAACCAAAAGGAATCCAGAGCTACTCCGAGAAGGAGCACATACCAAAGGAAGTTGGAAGTGACAAAACCCACTCAGGTGAAGGATTTTGAAGGATCCTGCACAGAAGCTGTGAAATAAATGTCAACCAAAGAACTGGTGCCTGTTTCACACAGTTCTGTGGTAGCACATTCATCCTGATACCTCCCTGGAGATTTCTGAATAGATCCCCCTGTTTTGGTAAATAGTGTCAGTCATTCCTGGTCCAGCATTCCCATGGGCCACCCAGAAATATTTCTCTCTGCTCTCAGAAAACCCTAAGATTACAGAGCTGTCCATCAATAGATTCACATGTGAAAGAGAAACTGGGGAAAGGATGAAGCACTAAATAAATTCTGATTATCACTAGAAAAAGACCAGAGGATACTGCCTGCAACAACATAGGACTGAACTCTGAAGGCATGAGATAATCTATAGTAACTGTACCTTTAGTTGACCCATTGGTACAATAATTCATAATAAACTAAGAATTATGGGGAACCTGAATATTATGCTGAGAAAACACTGGGTTTTGTCATGAACATCTGCCTATTTTGGGGTTTATTAGATGAGAAAGAAAATGTTTTATAAGAACAAGAGTATTTGCTTATCTTTCTGGGACTTGCAGAGTTTCAAAACTGCTTTAAAAATTCCAAATTAAATTGTTTGTCAGAAATCAGGTTCCTCCTCTTCATGCTGTCACCTCTAACACAGAAAACACATCCATTAGGTTTCCTTCTTCCCTTTCTTTTTTTTAAGATGTCTGCATTCAAAAGTGAAGGGAGGCTGAAAACACATAGGATTGGAATTCTTCCCCCCAGTTATGAATGCACAGGCTTTGAAGAGTGCAAGCACCATAACAGGATGACACCCTGGGACACTGGGGGCTGCCAAAGCTGTTTCCTAAGGGGCAAAGAAAAGAGAGAGGAGATGAAGAAAGAAGAATTTCCTAAACAGGATTAATTTTTTATGGGAAAGAAATCTCAGAATGGTTTGGGTTGGAAGGGACCTTAAAGCTCATCCAGTTCCAACCCCTGCCGTGGGCAGGGACATCTCCCACTATCTCAGGTTGCTCCAAGCCCGGTGAATTTTCTGGTGAGCCAGGATGAACCTCTTGTCTTCCCATAAATTCTCTATTCCCTATTCACAGTCTACATAAAAGAAAGGGCTGATCACCAAAATACAATTATTTCTGTTGTTCTTGGGCTTCAGTGGTCTGTCCAGCTTTACTCCTGTTTTAGGAGAAGGCTAATAGGTTTCTGTCCTATTTTACACCAATCTTGAGCAATAATCTCTGCCTTTAACACCTCCCCCTAAAAAAACCACCACCTCCAAACTCATTATCCTCTTGCAGGAATTACCTGCACTGTCATCTAAACCAGCACTGCAGGAAGTGCAAATAAAGAGTGTTTCAGAAGGTTTTCATAAGATAAAAGGATTTTCCTTCTGAGTCAAACACAACACACACCATCCTTTGGAGAGACCCAGCACAGACCCCTGGGAGCTCTAAATCCCCTTCCTGTGCCCAAAATGCAGAGTTCCCTCTGCTCCGCGTCCAGCCAAGGCCCAGCTTTAGGGAAGGCTCAAACTCCACCAGGCACAGGTGACAACTGAGGTCCATGTGGGCAGGTGAGACAGAAGAGAAGTCCCCAGGACACGGGGCTAGGCTTCAGATTCAATTTGCAGACTCCCTGCAAAACCCAGGGAATGGATAAATTGCCTTTCCTGCTGGTAGTCATGCCATGCACTTGCAGGAGATTTTCTCTTGATTTAGTCTTTTAGAGATACAGAGTTTAAAAGTCCAGAGTCAGCACCTGGCTTTTGCAACTGGGCATTTTTAACACCCAGGCAATGGCCACAAGGTATGAATTACTCTTAAAAGCAGAGATAGCAGGAAAATTCCTTCCTTTCACAAAAAAACCCATATCAAATCAAGCAGACGAATCACATTTTAATCTATTCTTACCCCACTGATTTTTTTTAACTGTCATGAAAAAAAAACAAAAATCCAGATAATGGCTGTTTATACAGCACACACACACACCCATATGTCAACATATAGATACACCATCAAGAGTCTAAAACGGATTTTTTGAGAGGCATTTCTACCCAAAGATAAAAAAATCATCCTAATGAGACAATTTCCCTCAGTTAAATACCACATTTTCAGTCAAGAAATATTTCTGTGCAAAATTTTCAGGGAAGTCTAATTTAGGTCTCTAATTTGCTGATGGTTCAAATCCTTTCCAGTTTCTTTTTCCTGGAAATCTAATCTCCATATGTAAAAAGGGATAATAAGCCTTTTCTTTTACAGAATGTGCCTGGAGCTGAAAGATTTAAATTTGAATCTCAGAAGCTGTAACTGCTCTGTCCAAGACATGGTCATGGTGAGTGGAGCAACACAGTTTACTTTTACTGCAGAAGGATTCAGTGTTGAACCAGTGCAGCATTTTTCCTTGCGGAAGAGGTAGGGAAAGCATGGGATGTACAGAGGAATTGCTGTAATTTCAGTTTGAATCCATGACAGCACAGACTGTGAAGGGAGAAGAAAATGCTCCAGGGAGGCCTGAGAGCCCCTTCCAGAGCCTAAAGGGGTTCCAGGAGAGCTGGAGAGGGACTTGGGACAAGGCATGGAGGGGCAGGACACAGGGAATGGCTTCCCACTGCCAGAGGGCAGTGATGGATGGGATATTGGGAAGGAATTGTTGGCTGGGAGGGTGGGGAGCCCCTGGCACAGGTTGCCCAGAGAAGCTGTAGCTGCCCCATCCCTGGAAGTGTCCAAGGCCAGGTTGGATGGGGCTTGGAGCAACCTGGGCTAGTGGGAGGTGTCCCTGTCCATGGCAGGGGATTGGACTGGGTCATCTTTCAGGTCCCTTCCCACCCAAACCATTCCATGAATCTCTGACTGTGCCACATGACCCTCACACAGTGACAGAGCTGCAAACAGCTGCTCAGGCTCGATGTCCAACTCTTACAAGTGCTGTGAGGCCACAGCACCATCACAGCATAAATACCCAGAAATCCATGGCTGTGTTCTAGAAAATGCCTGAATTATGTTTGCATAAGACTTTGACAAACAGAATTAATACATAAAAAGTGAATGAAGTCATGTCTCTGCAAATCCAATCTGTTAAGGACACAAAAGGAGAGTTTTTTTCTTCTTCTTCTTTTTTTTTTTTCCTTTTATCTTTTTCCATTTGCAGCTTTTATTTTTAACCTTAGGAAATGAAAACAGTTTACATTCATTCCTATAAGGACTGTCCAAGCACAGGAGTACATACTCCTTAGAGAAGAAGTCAGTCTGCATTCTTTTTGTTCTTTGCTTATAAAATCTTCTGGGTTATTGAAAATGTGAGGGCAGCACAAGAAAATAAAAGGTAATAATGCATCTCTTTGTATCTGGAAAGACATAATGCCTACCATGTTCTCTCTCTCTCCACAAAGAATCCCCCTGGAAAGTTCTGGTTTTATATTTCTATGTATATACTCTTGAGAAATGCATTTTCAGAGACTTTTGGACTGGATGTCATGAAATCAAAGTGAAAATTGTTTCAATAACATCGCCCTGAGCCTTCTCATTGTGGTGGCAGGGAAGCATCCCTTGTTAAAGGACTTACAGGGAGCTGAGCACCTATTTAGACACCATTGTAAATGAAGACAATGCATTTATTTCATTGCTATGGTTACTAAATCAAGCCTGAAGTATAGAAATATGGTTCACAAGGAAAAAAAGGATGAAGGAAAATAAATGATCCATCGCTTTAGACATGCAGAAGGAAGATCAAACAAACAGGCTGCACAGTTTAAGAGACAATTAATTATCAGAACTTTCACAACACATTTGATATGATCTCGTTGTAACCTGATTGCAGCCATTCTTATACCAGTGCTATCTCACCCTCCTCACTTGTCCCCATCTTGCCTTTTGTGTCACTGCTGGGGTGAGAGAAAAGCTGCTGCTTTTTATCTGGGAGACTGGGAAAATGATGTAGCCCTGCAAGGCTCTGCGGGGTGTTTTCTTCTGGGCACAGAGCTGGGCTGGGACAGACCCTCTCCTCCTCCTCCTCCTCCTCTTTCTCCTCCTCCTCCTCCTCCAGCTCTCTGACGTCTCTGCAGGGTCTCTTTGGCACAAATGGGCTCGGGGCTGTGCCAAAGGGCTGCTCACACTCAACAAAGAGGGTGGCAAATGCTCATCTCAAATGTCTGAGCATAACTCACAATGCTTCCTGTAGTGATGTCATACAATCATGGAATGGTTTGGGTTGAAAGTGACCTTAAAGATCATTCACGGGCAGGGACACCTCACACTAGCCCAGGTTGCTCCAAGGCCCGTCCAACCTGGCCTTGGACACTTCCAGGGATGGGGCAGCCACAGCTTCTCAGGGCAAGCTGTGCCAGGGTCTCCCCACCCTCACAGCCAGGAATTCCTTCCTAATATCCCATCTAACCCTGCCCGCCCTCTGGCAGTTTGAAACCATTCATCCATTCCCCCTGTCCTGTTCCTCCAAGCTCTCATCCAAAATCCCTCTCCAGCTTTCTTGGAGCCCCTTTAGGCACTGGAAATGCAGAAGGTCAGAGGGCTAAAGGGTCACAGCTTTCTTAAAGTGACACAAGATCCCAGAGTTCCCCACCCAGCGCACACAAGGTGACAACTGAATCCTGCCCAGCAGGTTGGATTTGGACCCTTCCCCACCAAAGGGAGCAGATTTAGGCCAGAGAGGTGATCCAAAAGTATCAAGGTCAGACAAGCTGGCAACAGAAATGGTCAACATCACATTTCAGTGTTTTGAAATGCCCTTTATATATTGTCCAGCCAGGTTGTTTACAAGGTTTTCTGACCAAACCTGAAGAAAACTCATGGCTGAAACTATAAATCCATCTCTCCTTTCTTTAATAACACACAGTCAACTATTTAATTCCACTCCCTCCCTCACTGGCACATCGCTGGCTCCAGAGCTGCCAGTCACATTGCGTTTGGTTCACAGGAGCCTCATCAGAACAATTCAAAATTCAAGGCTAAAAACACTGCTCTCGAACTCCTGGGCAAAGAGGATGGGAGGCAAAGGGATGACACTCCAAGACAGGATGTACAGAAGCCAAGATTAATCTACCTGACATGCTGCTGCCAACTCCTCCAAGCAAATCCAAACAATTCCAGGGCAGCACTTGCAGAAACAGCCTCTGTGTTACTTAGGCAAAGCCAGGAACTCGGCCACTGTATGCCCTTGGCACGAAGAGAAATCTCTTTGCCACGGCCAATTAGGAAGAGATCTGATTAATTAGGACTTTTTCATCCTTCTTTTCTGACCAACACACGGCACTGGATTATTTAACATATTAAATGGAGTTGTTCAGCTCCGCTGCCTCAAAGAAGGGCTCTTACGGAGTCACTGAATAAAGCCAAGAAGATCCAGATGGAATTAAAGCATTTAAATCAACGCTGTTCCCACACACCCCAGTGTGAGGGCACAGCTGTACCCCAGGCATGGTTCTACAGGGGGGCAGGCTGGCTCTGCCCTGTCACTTAGTATTGTGCCATAACTCCACGACATGGCACGTTGGCATCTCTCCATGACTTTGGCATGGCATGTGACACTCATTGTCCCTGTGAGCTTCCAGAGGAACGTGTTTGAAACCCCCAGAGTGACTGAGGTGCCTGAACTTATTGGGGCTGAGCCTATTCAGTCAGCAAGGGGATGTAGCAAAGGCCACCTCCTACTCCAAAAAGTATGCACAGAACTAAAGGAGAGAAAAGAGGGAAGGATGGAATAAGACTAGTAAGAAGGACAATAAACTGAATGAAATTCCCTCTTTTTATTCTCTGACACAGCTTCTGAAAATAAACAGGAATAAAAACAAGGCATGTGCAGGACTATGAAAATAACCTTGTTGTATCCACCACAGACCCCTGAGATCTCCACTCCCAGAGATCAGTAGTTCCAGAGTCTCCCTTGTAAAGCAAAAGTGAGTCTCTCTCAGCCATCCCAATGAAAAGCAAATTGGAAATCTCCTTGCTGAGGTGTTTGTGTCTGGCTGAGCATTGCACCTGGCCACATAATATCCATGGAATGGAAACAGCTGCCTCATGGATTGCAGGAAGGAAAAGTGGAGAGAAAAATGCAGGAACTAGTGGTCCTGGTGGATGAGGCTGGGAGTTCTGCTGGGTCAGATTTTGTGAGCTCTGGGCTCACAGCAAGGGCTTGGGAAGCTTTATGTGTCTTTGTAGCGCTCGGGGACATGGTTTGGTGGTGAACACAGTGGTGCTGGGTTGTGGTTGGATTTTATGATCTTACAGGGCTTTTCCATCCCTAGTGATTCTGTGATTTTGTGGTTCTGCGATTCTGCCTTCTCAAGACAATACAAAGTCAATGCTGTGACAAACATTGACTTCTCTGTCAACAAAAACCCTGCACCTGATCTTCATCTTTGCTGAGGCTTGTTGTGAATTTGCTGCAGTTGCTGTGCAAAGAAACCGTAAAAGTGAATAGAATCATAGAATGCTGAGTTGGATCCCACAAGGATCATCCAGTCCAACTCCTGTCCCTGCACAGACACCCCAACAGTCCCACTCTGTCCCTGAGAGTGTTATCCAAACACTCCTGGAGCTCTGGCAGCCTTGGGGCCGTGCCCACTGCCCTGGGGAGCCTGTTCAGTGCCCACCACCCTCTGGGGGAGAACCTTTCCCTGAGATCCATCCCAAACCTCACCTGGCACAGCTCCAGCTGTTCCCTCAGATCCTAAGTACCTTAAGTAACATGCATATGATGCAAAGAGCATGAGAATCCAGGATTTTATTAGCATCCAAGAGCCAAAAGCTCAAACTGAAACTTGATGATGCTGAAGGGGGAAAAGCAACCCTACAGAGAAATAAATCGGTGCAACTCTGAAATATCTTTTAGTAGAAGACAACAAAGAACCACCTTGTCCTATGGTAAAAGTTACTTGAAAAATAAGCTGTTAGAGCCTGAAAGTCACTCAGTATCTTGCTTAAAGGAGCACAAATGTGTGTTTCTCTTCCTAGAGGTGCCCAAAGGAGCAGCCAATGGAGAAATGTGCAAAGACTCTGGTACAAAGTACTGAAAAAAGAGGCTTCTTTGGAAGGTAAACTCAATTTCCCAAAGTGGATGAGTAAGCAGTCATTTCCCTGGCAGGAAAATGAAAGCCATGATGAGCTTTCAAACATGTCATTCACAAAACCGCCCTTAATGGGGGAGCAGAGTGACTGAATCCAGGCAGGAAATTAAGCAAAGGGAGCAGGGATGGTCATTTTGATGAGAAAAGTCAAAGAGAAGAGAGCAAGGAAACAAGGGGGCTGTGCAGCTCTGTTATCCCTTTGACTGGGGCCCATTCATCCGAGTCACTTCAGAGAGTGATGAAAAGAATGGGAATCTTTAAAGAAAACACAACTTTTTTTCAAAGGCATAACTCTGAGTTTCAGAAATATTTCTTTCCAAATATGCCAAAATACTTCCCAGCAGGACAGACAAGCTTCTGCTGTATGGATTATGCAGGGATGGGGGTATTGTCATGGAAACATGATCTCTGTTCAGAAGTGATCACTGCTCTCCCTTCAGGTATTAATAATAGATTTTTTTAAGCTTGTTTTTTTGTATTAAGTCAGTGCCAGACTGTGGACCTGAATCTTCTCCTGCCTCCTATATGGATTTCATCCTGGTTTTCAGCTGGCTCATTCCTCATTTACAGGCTGACTGCAGCAGTGGCCCATGGAAAAGCCACAATTCACAGGAAAAACTGGCTTCCAATCCCCACCCAGGGACTGCACCTGGCTCAGGAAGGAGACACAAGATCCCATCCTTGGCAAGGATGGACACAGCTTTTAGGCAAAGAGCCAGTGGACACAGGACACGCATAAAGAATACAACACACCTCAGGATATCTAATAAAGGAAATGAAATGGGATTCTCCTCCAGAAACTTGGACTTGGTCATTTACAAAAGGTTACTAAGCCCCCTTTAAAGACAATAAAGTCTTACTTCAGGATACAGCTCATAGTATCATGGGATGCCCTGAGTTGGATCCACAAGGATCATCCAGTCCAACTCCTGGCCCTGCAGACACCCCAGCAATCCCACGCTGTCCCTCAGAACGTTGTCCAAACACTCCTGGAGCTCTGGTAGCCTTGGGGCTGTGCCCACTGCCCTGGGGAGCCTCTTCAGTGCCCACCACCCTCTGGGGGAAGAACCTTTCCCTGAGATCCAACCTAACCCTGCCCTGACACAACTTCATGCCTAAACATAGGCACCCACAGGCATTGTTTGAGATGCCATAGGGAATCTTGTTCAGCCCCTGACTACCATTCCCATGGTCCAAATCTCCTGCGGGCACCTGCCATGTCCACCAGCTTTAGGTGGACATCTCAGATACTTTTAACCATCTCTAACAGCATTTGATGTGCATGTTTTGGCAACTTAACTGCACCCAGTGGAGTTCAGAGAGCAATTCAAGTCCTCCTAAAGCAAATATCTACATCTCTGGTCAGCAGAAAAGCTCTAAAGGCTCTGGGGTTTTAATTAGTTGCCCAAATAAAGGCATCAATCACCTTTGATATACTCAGGGAGTTATCACTGTCCTGGGCAAAACTCTGTGAGGTACCACTGAAAGAATTCAAACACCACAGTGACCACAGACTTTATGGCTCTCAAAGACATGTAGATGTGGCACTTGGGGACATGGGTTAGTGGTGGCCTTGGCAGTGCTGGGAGAACAGTTGGACTCAAGGATCTCAGGGGGCTTTTCCAACTTGAATGATTTTATTATTCTCACAAAGTTATACCAGTTTGGGAGTGGAGTCTGGTCACTTTGGATCATCTCACAGGCTTAAAACCAGCTCTTCCCCACTTCCTGGGACCACCCAGCTATTGCTGCAACCTGTGACAGGCATGAGATTGGAAGAGACAAAGGCAGAGCCCAGAAAAAAACATAAATAGGCGAGGCAGGAAGAGGAAAAGTCTGGAGACATTTGGCTGAGAAATGTATAAAGGCTGACAGGGTAGTGATCAAAGCAAATTTCACAGAATCATGGAATCCTAGAAGGGTTTGGGTTGGAAGGGACATTAAAAATCATCATATTCCAAGCCCTGCCATGGGCAGGGACACCTTCCACCATTCCAGGTTGCTCCAAACCCTGTCCAAGTTGGCCTTGGACACTTCCAGGGATGGGGCAGCCACAGATTCTCAGGGCAACCTGTGCCAACACCTCACCACCCTCACAGGGAAGAAAAAAACCATTTAGGTGGGAAAAGACCCTTTAGGATGGAATCAGGGCCTCCAACTACAATTTATTTTTTCAAACTTTTCTCCAAAACACTCTGAAATCTGATCCACAAGAGGAAGCACCCCTGACTTCCATAAGTGCAGACCCAGAATAACAGAGAAAGGCTGCTTAGATTTATTCCTTAGTTGCATCCATGTGGCTGCCCCCTCGAGATGCAATACTGAAAAACTCAGAGACACAGAGCTATTCAGTCATTTTTGCACACACAATAGTTGGGGTGAGAGGAACCATCACTTCAGTGTCAAACAGGCACCCTGAAGGCTCCTCCAAGTGCCACCAATGAGCCTGGGCACAGTTTTACAACAGGAGCAGAGTTAATTTTAAAAAGAGCCAAATCTACAGTAGACCACCCTCTTCTTCCTCCCTCCATGCTGGAGCCCCCCAAAGCCTGAGTCTGGCTCTTTCTCTGATCCCTGGAGTTTGATGCATGTTTGATTCACAGACTGCAGCATGTCTGCACCAGATGGCCCCGAGTTAATGAACACAAACTCATCACTTTTACTCACGAGGGAAATGTGCAGCTCAATCTGATTTGTACTCGACAACTAAAAATATTTTAGTATTTTTAGTGAGCGTTTTACTGTTACAAAATGGCATTTGAGGAAAGCAGTAAAAGAACACAGCCTACCCAACAAATGGACTTCCACAGATGAAGAACAGCACTGCTGCCTTTCCCCCTTCTCATCCCAGCTAAGTTAACCTATTTCCAAACCTTAAAACTGCAAGTAGCACATAAGGAAAGCTGTAAGATCTGGGCCTACTCAGGAACCGCTAAGCCACTGGCAAAAACTCTCTGGAGTTTGCTGAAAGCAGGATTTGGATCTGAGTTTATTATCACAGCAGGTTTGAAAGGATGTGGTCATATTCCCAGCATAGAACAAAGGGAATGCCTGGAAAACACCAGAGTTGTGATCATTTAAATTGGCTAATGATTGTTCTGCATGGGGTCACAGTGATGGTGGAATCCCAGAATGGGTTGGGTTGGATGGGACCTTCAAGCTCATCTTTTTCCACCCCCTCTGTGAGCAGGGACACCTCCCACTATCCCAGATTTCCACAGGACTGCACAAGATGGATAAGAATATAAATCACACAAGCCCCAGCATTCTGCTGCTGCGATATACAGAGGATTTCTCTTCAAGGAACCAAGAGATATTTGAACAAACAGAAACCAGATCCCCCAGTCTACGTCCCAAACCTGGATCAGTTGCTTCCCTTGGAGTCAGCAGGCAAAAAGTCACAACTGCAAACACAAGGCAGGAGCCATGTTCCCAAAATTTAAAGGAATCCTGATTTCACTTTTCATTCAAAGAACTGTTGGGCATGCCAACATTTTAATGTAATTTTGGCCTGGAATGTGACTTCCTAACTACCATCAAGCATGTGATTTTACTCAGAACTGTTTGGGCTGGAAAGGCCCTCTGAGATCATGGAGTCCAACCATCCCCCAGCACTGCCAAGGTCACCACTGACCATGTCCCCGAGTGCCACATCCACACGGCTTTTAAATCCCCCAGAGTTGGGGACTCCTCCCCTGCCCTGGACTCTCTTGAGGGCCTTTTTACCTCTCTAACTACAATGTTCCCAACTCCCCCCACATCCCTCGCACACTAGTGATAAATTTATCTAGCATTAAAGAGCAAAGTACCAATATAACACCAGCTCTGGCAAAGATCAGTGTAAAGCAGGATATTCCAAGGTTGAGCTGAAAAAAAAGAGAGGAAAATCAGAGGGTGCTGAGAGGCCGTTGTGGTCTCCTAAACAGTGGAAGAATTAATTGAGGGAAACCCACATGAAGGTCCCATCACTGGATGCTGGAGGAAATCCCAAAACAGGGGTTGTTTCACTTCCTGCTCTTTGTGCTGCCTCAGTCAACCTTCTTCTCTCCACCAAAATATATGGAATATTTGCTTTTTGCCATGAAAGATTCTCAGGGAAGGGGTCACCTCCCATCAGGGCATAGTGCCGTGTCAGGGCAGGAGATTCCACCTCACCACGATCCTCAGGGAACCCGGGCTGGGGAGGAATCTCACAGCCATCAGAAACTGGGCAGGATGCACAAATCCTGCCTCCCTCGGGATATCTCTGTCCTTTCAAACACACACACAAAACACCAAATCATTTCTAAATTCACACAAGCAAGCACAGAAACCTTGATAGTCTTGACATTTTCTTAAAAAAAAAAATTACTTTTTTTCTGACCTGCCCCACAGAGGCTATAAAGTAGGATGGAAATACTGGAAATAAATCTGTTTTGCTCAACTCAGGGGGTCAAAACTCAATTTAGAATGAAATACTAATTGTGACTTTAGCACCCTAATCATTTCTGCTTATATGCATCGAGATGTGCTGAAGCTACAACCTGAACACGTTCTCTGTTTGCAATTCCTTCATTCAGACTCCTCTAAGGACCCAAATTGCTCAAGCAAATGCACCTTGATCTTCATCATGGTCTTCAAGGTCCCACCCAACCCAAACCATTCCATGATCCTATATAGTTCCTAACATTTTATTCCTGATTTTAGCCCTGTTGCAGTGCTGGGCTGGTGTCTCTGTCACCAGGAAACCTCAGCACGTGTTCTTGAGGCAGATTTCCCCGTTCACCTTCTCATTCTTTCCTCACTCAACCCCCTCTTAAACACAAGCTGAGGAAACAAATCATATTTCAGACTACATCGTGCACCATTAAAAATAGCCATGCAGCACTTGCCATGCATAATTCATCCTTCCTGTATTTCCAGTCAAGGCATCTTCACTTTGCAAGTGCAAAGTGACAATTCTTGCAGATTTGGAAAATAATCTTTTACATCTGTTCCAAGCTCACAGACACCATTTGGCAAGTGTTAAAAAAGTCCATGTAGGACCAGGACTGTGGTGTTCTGTTTGGTTAGGAGAATTCCTGATCTAAAGCCTGCAGGGAAAAAAAAGGAGATGACTTGGGTGTTCACTCCTTCTGACAGAAATGTTTTAATCTTCCAGCCATTTATCTTTAATCCTCACTCCCTTCTCCTCAGGTCTCACAGAATCACAGAATATCCTGAGCTGGAAGGGCCCACAAGAATCATCGAGTTCAACTCCTGGCGCTGCACAGGAATCCCACCATGTGCCTGAGAGCATCATTTCCCTGGATCCTCCTGTTTCGCATATTTTAGTGGGTTTATTGGTTGGGTTTTTGTTTGGGTTTTTTTTTTTTTTTTTTTTTTTTTTTTTTTTTGTGTTGTTGTTTGGGGGCTTTTTTGCTTGTTTGGGGGTTTTTTGGTTTTTTTTTACTTTTTATTTTTAATGCTGACACTTCGGACATCTTTATCATGCCAGACCCAGAATAAGCTTCTGTTCCCACTCAGGCTCTTGTGCCCTGTTCACATAGCCTGACTCCCTCGGGCCTCTCCCTGTGTATATTCCCTCTGTCTCTGCCTTTCCCACCAGCCCACGCTTTTCCATCAGCCCAGTTAAGTCTCTACCCCTGCCTTCATCTCCCAACTCCCTAATTTAGCTCTGCTTTTAAGTGTTATTAGTCTTGCCTGGGAAGCGCTGTCATAACAAAGCGGGAGCGCTCGCAGACCCCCTTCGCAGAGTGATTTAGCAGAGCGAGGAGGATCTCCCTGCATACTAATGCTGCTTTCCCAGCGTTGCCCAAGCTCCCCAGTGCCCGTGTTCCCACTGTGC
Organism: Acropternis orthonyx; assembly: GCA_035583155.1. Taxonomy (NCBI): domain Eukaryota; kingdom Metazoa; phylum Chordata; class Aves; order Passeriformes; family Rhinocryptidae; genus Acropternis; species Acropternis orthonyx. Next base: position 114,408,954 of record JAWWEU010000111.1, read on the forward strand.
AGGCTCCCAAGGAGCTGGGAATGCCATTTGTGTGCACATGAGGAGTGAAGATGATGAGCGATTCACATTTCAAGCAGGTTTGCCATCAGCAGTAACTCGACTTTGCGTTTCATTTGGATGTTTTCTCCCACTAGAACACCATCCTTTGCTCTCTCCACTTAAATGCTCTCCATTTGCATTCCAGCCCTTCCCTGACAGCAATAACACGCCCCATGCCATCCTCACAGCTAAATAAAGCAATATATATTTAATTAAAATGATGCTGATGCAGCAGCTGGGTTCACATCCCGCCTCTGCTGCTGCGCCCGCCGGCAAAGACAGGTCAGCAAAAACATCTCCAGCGCTCCGGGGAGCTGATCCTCTGAAACTGCAAATCTTCCTCAGCATCCTCTGAGGTTACCCCTTGGAAAGAGCTCAGGACTTGGAAGCGCAGCCTGGGGCATGGCTGGAGGGGCTGGCGGAGCTCGGGGGTGTCGGGCAGGTCCAGGCACTGCTGCCCGTGGAAGGATTTGTTCTTGTTGGTGTCACAGCTGGGGAAAAACACACACTCCCAGAGCCATAACCAGGATGTTTCTAAGAAGTCATGTTTAATCACAGGCTTGCAGAGTGGTTTGGGTTGGAAGGGGATGTAAAGAACATTTAGTTCCAAACCCCCTGCCGTGGGCAGGGACAGCTCCCACTGGAGAATATGTGGAGGGGAGGAAAACAAGCTTCCAAGTTTATTTCAAGCTTTGGAGGTGAGCCTCTAAAACACCTGATTTTTTTAAATCATGAACAAAACAATGGAGAGGGGAAACACCACTGTGAGTCTGTCTTTTTTCAGGCTGTATTTGCGCAACTTCAGACGTGCTGGATGAACCAGATTGATTTCCCTGTTTGCGGCTTTGATGGGAATTTCACAGAAAAGCGCAGCAAACCAGGGTTTGGAGCTCGTTTGCAGCAAGTTCCACAGGAGAACTGTGAAAAGAGGGTTATAAAACCCCAAAACAAAGGGGTTTGTTCTGATCTCCCACCTTCTGGAGTTGGAAATCCCATGCACTTTATCCATTGCCTACAGACAGACACCATGTTTCATGGTACAGCTCGTCATGAAAGCTCGGGCTGAAGGCAATGGATGTTTCTTTTCTTTTCTTTTCTTCTCCTCCTTTTTATGTGATTGGAAATGGCCAGAAGGATTTACATCAGCATCCCTTCAACAAGCTGAAAAAGGAGGCAACACCCCAGGCCTCTCCTTTAGGGTTGATCAGCTGAGTATGAAACACCAGGAAAAAAAACATCCAAGACTTCTTCTGTTGTTCCACACAAACATCTTGGGTTCAAATATTGTTTCCAGACCAAAAAACGCCAAGGAAAAGCCTGAGGAAGGAAGGAATGACAGGGTGGGGTGGCACCTGGAGATATGGAGGGACTTTTTAGCAGCAAACAGGTAAAAATGACACATCCCAGATTTCCTCTACCTATTTTTTAGGGGGAAATGCCTACATCAGGCTTTGGTGGGGTTACCGAATTAACTTGCCAGTGTGGAAAATGAGCCTTTCATTTACTTCTGGCCCAGAATGTGAGGCTTTTCCCAAACTTGACATAGTGAGGAGCCTGAAAGTCCCCCCATTAACTGCAGTCCTGGCCACAGGAAGGCTGCCAATGGGAATATATTCTTCCAGAATGAGAGCCCAGGCTTAATTAAGACTCAAAATAAGGGATAATCCAGCTGCCTGTTTATTTAGTGGCATTTCCACATATTTTGTTTTCTCACCTGGAAGTGTTTTCAGTTTGGGGTGATGGTTAAATATTCTCTTTTATCTGCAAAGCCTCAAACAAAACTGGATGTGTTTATGCCTTTCCCCTTGTAAGACAGCCATAGAATCACAGAATCATGGAGTGGGTTGGGTTGGAAAGGACTTCCAACCTCTCTGCCATAGGCAGGGACACCTTCCACTAGCCCAGGTTGCTCCAAGTCCCATCCAATCTGGCTTTGGACACTTCCAGGGATGGGGCAGCCACAGCTACTCTGGGAATCTCCTCCAGTGCTTCCCCAACACCAGGAGAGTTGATCTTCCAGCTTCCTGTCCTGGTTATAGTGACCAGGACCAGTTTGTCACTGTGTGGGTGTGGCTAAGACTGTGTATTCTACACCCTGTATGTATTTTCTCATGAACAGCTAACAATGGGCCATCAGGGTTTCCAAAAATATGCTATGATTCACTTTACACAGTATCTCACCCATTGTGAAACTCCCCGCCCTGAGGGAGGTGCTGGGCACTCCCACCTGAGCCTAAGCATATATAAACTGGG